>VZRI01012096.1:84378-149965 GCA_013397515.1 Upupa epops | reverse complement strand
AGACCCCGCACCCTCCCTCCTCCAAGTCATTAATGAATAGATTGAATTATTGAGAATTAGTGTGACTGGAAAAGACCTCTAAGATCACAAAATCCACACTATAAAAGCTCCTTTCTAGGACAGGTGTCTAGATAAGCAAGTCACAGTGAGAATGGTCCAAGTCCAGCTACTTTGTTGTTCCTGTAGACACAACCACTGGTAGAGACGAGTGATCCTTTCTGTCTAAAAGCTTGACTTGGTAGCCAACTGCATCTGGGTGTTGATTGCCTCTACTGACACAGAGAAATCCCATATGAAAATCTCTTCACACTCTGTGAATCAAGTGATCCCAGACCTTCTGCTTGTGCTCACTGTTGAGGTAAACAAAAAGCAGCCCTAGAAAGTAAACAGCTCATGACTCAGACAGCAGAGGTGACAGAATGAGAAGCATGGCACACTTGGCTGCTGCCTTCACTGAAAAATCTTAGTCCTTCTACAAGCAGTGGCTCTCTCCATGTCCTTTTCTTTACTTCTCCACTCTCCGTCTTGCAGAATTTCAGCTGTTGTTTTCTCTGGCAGCTCACTAGAGTCTTGGAGTAGCCATAAAAATTAATACAGGGGAAAGAGTAGACTGGAAAGAATAAACTGTATGGAAAAGTGCATCTGTCAGGCTCTGGAACGGTCTTCCGAGGCAGACTCTGCAACTGGTGTATGTCAAACAGAACCAGTCACTGGTTGACAATGGCCTAGAAAAGGCTGGAAGAAGATAGATAATGCATCTTGCCTAGCCCTGTTTATAGGTCCATGTCACTCAGGGCAATCATAGAATCAATAGGGAGCAGAAGGGATCTCGAAAGATCATCAGTCCAATCCCCCTGCCACAGCAGGATCACCCAGACAAAGTTGCACAGGAACACATCCAGGCGATCTGGACCATCTCCAGAGAAGTAGACTCTACAACCCCCAGTGCTCCAGGACCCTCCCTGGGAAGAAGATCCTGCTGATATTGAGATGGAACCCCCTCTGTTCCAGCTGGCACCCATTGCCCCTTGTCCTATCACCAGATGCCCTTGAGAAGAGCCTGGCTCCATCCTCCTGGTACCAACCCCTCACATATTTAGGGACATGAATAAGATCTCCCCTCAGCCTCTTCTTCTCCAAGCTCAAGAGACCCAGCTCCCCAGTGTCACACCACTAGCACTGGATCTCAGAGCTAGCTTCCCATAAGACTGATCATTTTTAATGTGGCTTTTTTGCTTGCCAGCTGTCAATTTAAACAAAGCAGCACAGGTATGTGCTTAAACTTAGACTCTTGAAATGATTCATATTGATGAATATGATCAGGTCCCCAAACAGACCATCGAAACTGTTGTCTTTCTACTCAGAATTCATCCCTCCTGTGGGATGCTGAGGACATGAATTAAAATTCATTATCATCACCAGATCAAACATAGGCAACTTTTTTTATCTTCATTTAAGATAATTTGGTTCATAGTATCACTGAACAGTGTGATGTGAGACAGTCACTGGGGTATTCCCTGCTGCTAGATGAGACCTAGCTAAAATAATAATGTTTAAAAACTACTATTTAGTTAAAAAATGAAGAAGCAGTCTGTCATTCATGCAGTAACCCCCCCACAGGACAGTGTATGCTGCCTATATGTGAAAAGTTCTTGTAGTGTAAGCACCGAGATAAAGCAGCATGCAACAATCCTAGGTGACAGGGGGAGCAGGGAAGGAAAATGTGGAGAAAAATGCAGCCTTCATTCAATTTTTTTTTCAGATAAAGCATCTTTGCTATTTGAATGATATGAATACATCTCTGTGAAAGAGATTTCTTGATGGCCAGTGCACATACACACTTCATAGAATCATTCAGGTTGGAAGACACCTCCAAGATCATCCAGTCCAACCATCACCCCAACCCCACCCTGCCCACTAAACTCTTTTCCCCAGGGCCACATCTACTCGTTTTTTTGAATCTCTCCAGGGAGGGTGACTCCACCCTCCCTGGGCAGCCTGTTCCAACCCCTGACCACTCTGTCAGGGAAGACACTTTTCCTGATGGCCAAGCTCATGGTCAGTGCACATGTGCAAACACAATGGCCAATGCGCAGTGCAGATCTGCAGGTCCGCTGCACAGATGTCCCGAGATGCATGGCATAGGAGTCATGTGCTGGTCTAGATGGAGACTTTCCATACGTGCAAAGGACAACAGAGTCCCAGTGCTGTGAGAAGCCTTTACAAACCAGTGTCTTAGAGCAAGGTCATGTCTGTCAGGTTTTGTGCTGTTGCCTGCTCCTCTTTGTTTGCAAGGAGCAAAGAAGTGGCAAGCCAGAAGTTGGGATCCTGGGTGATTATGTCAACATGCTGCTGAGCATGGTCTAATAAGCCCTGCTGAGAGGTAGCATCTGTTGCTTCCGTCTCAGTTCAGTGCTAACAGGGGTACATCTGCTGACTTATATCTGGCTGGCTTGGTACCTGAGATGATTGACTGTCAACGTCTGATCGTTCATATCTGGAATGACGATTTAATCCAGCATAAATCAACATTATTGATTCTTCTCTAAAGCTTTAGGTGGCCTCTCATTCTCAAGAAAATAAAAAAATGATTTAGAAAAGTTCTTATGGTGAGAAAAACATTCTCATTCCATCGGAATCACCACAGAGCCTGCAGACATCCCCAGTCACCATGTGATACTCTCTACAAGGATGTAAAGTGCTCATGGAGCTTCTGACAGGGCCAGTACAAAGCAACAGAAACCACTGTCTTCTGGAGGCTGAACATTTACAAAGGATGGCTGTAAGTGGATGTTATTTACTCCAAGGCAGCTTGAAAGCTTGAACAACAGCCAAGGATGAGCCAAGCCAAAAGACATGACTTGGCTCTCCCAAAGCCTTGATGGGGGCCAGAGGAGCTTGTGCACATATGGCAAAGCACATAAATTAAATGGGTTTTGACAGTGGCCACCATAAAGCAGTGTCAGTATCCTGTCGCTTGGCTGTGTTCTGGCCCTGCCTCACAGGCTCCAGTGAGCAGCTCTGGACGAAGGGCACAGATAGCGGGATGACATCTGAATCTACTCTTGCTCAGTGCAAGTGATGAGTCCCCTCTGGTATGGTGAGGGATAAGAACAGAAAAAGCCTTCATTTCTCAGTCCTGGCTTGTATTTTGCCAGCTACTGGCAGCTAACCATGGAAGAAAACACAGTGGCTTCTTTCACTTGTTGCTTTGTTTACAAAGGACCAGTTTCCAATGCAGTCAAGTGCTTGAGGAGAAGAAAAACAAGGCATCTGCATTGGCCTTTGCGAGTAACCAGGCACCAGCAGCACTGTTGAACATTTCATGCCGCAAAACTGTTTGAGACAAGAATAATCCCATGGAACAGGAGGTGTGATCTCCCCGGGATTAGTGAGCACACGCTGCTAATATACGTCCTAACTTCTGGAATCTCTAGCTTTAATGATATTGATGTAAAAAGAAATCTAAACGACGCTGCTAATTTAAAACTAGCAGCAGCCGAGTATACCATAACCTACCTCTGAGTTAGAGCTGAGTACAAGACCCACAGTGCCAGGACTGCAGAGAGATTTTACAGATGTTTACCTGCAATGAGAGAAATGCCCGTGGTGCCTGATGGAGCTGGATTGCTCCTTCAGCCCCTCCAGCCCTCACTACTCCCATTAGGTTGGGAGACACCAGGAAGCAAGAGGGTTATGATCCATCAGACACTGTACAGATCAAAACGTTCCTTCATATGGCACCGCTCTACATTTTCTATCTCATATTGCTCAATAAATACATTAGGTGAGAGACGAATATGTGATAAGAGTAGATGCTGTCTACATCCAGGTGTAAAAGATAAATGAGTGAAAAGGGAAAGTGCTGAACCAACACTTTAACACAAGTGCTAACAGACAGCACGTGGAGCTCCAAGACAAAAGCAATGAGTATTATAGAAGCATAAAGCATGTTGAGTTGGACGGGACCTCCAAAGGGCATCTAGTCCAATGCCCCCACAACAAGCAGGAGCATCTATAACTAGACCAGGTTGCCCAGAGCCCCATCCAGCCTGACCTTGAATGGCTCCAGGGATGAGGCCTCTCTGGGCAGCCTGTTCCAGGCATCGCCCACCCTCAGATTCAAGAACCTTTTTCTCCTGTCCAGATTCAATCTGCCATTTTTTAGCTTCAAACCATGACCCCTCATTCCCTGCCCCTGTGAACAGTCTTCCACAGCCTTCTGACAGCCTCTTTCAGGGATTGGAAGGCCACTATAAGGTCCCCCTAGAGCCTCTTCAGGCTGAACAACCCCAACTTTCTCAACCTGTCCTTGTAAGAGAGATGCTCTGAATCCAGAGACACAACACACAGCGGGTGGTTACCTAAAACAGATCAGATGAATTGTCCTCTGAGGGAAGGAGCACAGGATGTGTACAGAGGCTGAGTAATCAGGGTTTCTGAATTTTAAAGTTAATGAGATTGATTCTGTGCTGGGGGATTGTGGTTTGCAGTATGTCATATAAAAGGCTACCTTCAAAACTGACTATTTCAGATGACCCTTCATCATCCCACCAGCTGACTCACGTAGCAGAGTGGTGCTGAAGCAGCCCACAAAGACTGTGTCACAAAGCACATGAGGCAGTTAGGATTGCTCAGGCAATGTCATGTTTGCTTTGATAACATGAAGTCACTGTCTTACATTCGATTTCCCCCAGTGGAGCCCAGACTGTGGAAGAACTTGAATTCTCTTTCAATGAGCTCCACATTGACTATAACTTGTGAAAGAGCTTGTGATCACCTTATTGTCCTGCGCTTTTCACAGACCCAAGCGGGTGTTTCAGAGGAACTCTACCTCATACCATTAACTCACACAATACTTTATCTCGTAGGCTTGTGCGCTGGATGATAGAGTTCAGAAAATCTCACTCTGTTCCCACCCCACTACCCACTTCAGTTTTGAGATGAAAACTCTTCCTAAATTGCTGGTGAAGCCTGACCCCAACTGTTCTATTTCCTTAACAGGTGATAATATTCTTCTGGAAATGACAACTTGCCCCAGCTGCTGAAAGACTCTGGAGATTGGCTGTGCTGATTGGACTTGGTTTTTTCCAATCCAAATAATTCTGTGTAATAAAGTGTTACTTCACGTGATGAAACTCTGATCCCTAGTCCAAATACAGGATTACCTCTAGACCCTTTGTTTTGAAAACTGCTTCACTTACTACCCCACTCTGTCAACCTTTCCCCTCTTGAGTGTCAGTCTGGTAGATCACTCATAGGACTGATGGTTCTGTAAGTTCCAAGAAATGAGGGACCTGCTGGGATCAGCAGTGGCACCACTCCATGCTGAAGCTTTGCAAACATAAAGGTGTCATGTGGAAAAATCTGCCCCTAACTCAGTCTGCATTGTCAGAGAAAAGGAAAATTAGGAACAGAAATCTGTTCTTTTCCTGTCCCAGGTTCCTGGTGTGAGGCTCTGACTTTTGACTCTGACTTAGAGTGTGAAGAGGAAATTATTTTAGGGGAAACACAAAAATCTTTTAAATAAAATTATAAGATCATAGAATCAGAGGAAGGGACCTCAAAAGATCATCCAGTCCAATCCCCCTGCCACAGCAGGATCACCCAGACCAAGTCACACAGGAACACAGCCAGGTGGGGCTGGAACGTCTCCAGAGAAGGAGACTCCACAACCCCCCTTGGGCAGCCTGGTCCAGTGCTCTGGGACCCTTCCTGGGAAGAAGTTTAATTATGAGATTGTATTCCTGTGAGGACAGGCTGAGAGAATTGAGCTTGCAGAGCCTGGAGAGGAAAAGGTTCTGGGGACACCTTACTGGAGCCTTCCAGCACCTAAGGTTGGAGGCCCTACATTAAAGCTGGGGAGGGACTTCTTACAGGGAATTGTAGTGAAAAGACAGGGGGTAATGGCTTTAAAGTGTCAGAGAGTGGATTCAGATTTGATATAA
Organism: Upupa epops; assembly: GCA_013397515.1. Classification (NCBI taxonomy): domain Eukaryota; kingdom Metazoa; phylum Chordata; class Aves; order Bucerotiformes; family Upupidae; genus Upupa; species Upupa epops. The sequence goes on along the minus strand of VZRI01012096.1, from coordinate 144,017 downwards.
GGAACAGGTTCACTGTGAGGGTGTTGAGGCACTGGGACAGACTGCCCACAGAACTTCTGGGTGCCACATCCTTGGTAGTGTTCAAAGTCAAGTTGAGTGGGGCTCTGGGCAACTTAGTCTGGTGCGAGGTATCCCTGTCCATGGCTAGATGACCATTAAAGTCTCTTCCAACCCAAACCATACCGGGATTCTATGACATGCCATACATGCCTACCCATCCTGGTGATTTCCCGCTATCTGCTGTGACTATATGTTATTTGCACCATTTGAATGATAAAACAGAATTCGTGATGATTTTTCAAGACATTCAAGGACACTGGGGTTGGTTGGCACGTGCATTTCTATTTTAACAAACACAATTATCAGACTGTATTAGGAGAAAGGAGTGTGAAATTACATTTTTACCATACTGTGGAGTCACGAGGGTCACAAGTGAAAGAGCACAAAGCTCAGCCTAGGCTTAGTGAGATACTTTGTAGTCCATCCCCTAATTAAAAAATGATGCCTGAAAATATCTCTTTGATATCATACAGCCCCCATAAGATTAGTATGTGTTAGCTATTCAGGACAGGCTGAGGGAGCTGGGGTTGTTCAGCCTAGAGAAGAGGAGACTGAGGGAAGACCTCACTGCTTTCTACAACTACCTGAAGAGATGGTGGAGTGAGGTGGAGCTTGACCTTCTCTCCGTAGTGACTGGTGATAGGACAAGAGGAAATGGGATCAGGTTGGGCCAGGGGAGGGTCAGATCAGATCTTAAGAAAAACTTCTTCCCAGAAAGAGTGGGAGGCTGCCCAGAGAGGGGGTGGAGGCACTGTCCCTGGGAGGGGTGGGGTGAGGTGGGTTCAAAAAATGGGAGGACCTGGTTTTTCAGGAGCTGAGTTAGAGGTTGGGGGTATAGGACAGGTGGTTGGACTTGATGATGTTGAACATCTTGTCCAACCTTGACAATTCTGTGATTCTATGATTCTTTTCCCCATTAGCTCTATGATGATTTAAACTAAAAAATCTCACAAAGAAAGTTGAAGAATGAAAGTCATCATTGTTAGGCATGTTAGGCATTGTTAGGAGTGAGCCAGCTTGCCCAGAGAGCAGCTGGCAGTGCCCATCTCCCCAGACAGTCAGTACTCGGCAGGTAGCACCAACTCTTTGTAGGCTGCTGATCCTTGAGAGGAAAAGTGGAACCGAGACCCCCATCCTGCCAGATTGGGCTAGAGGACACAAGGACAGTGAGGGAAAAGCATTGTTCTGAAAGGGAGAGATGATGCTAGCAGGGCAGCTGGGAGGTGGTAGGGTCTGAGTGGGGGGACATGAAAGGAGGAGAAGCTGCAAACAAGAATGCACGCCTCCGAGTGCGCAAAGGCTAAAGCCGTTAAACTCTGGAACAACACTAGCTCCAGGAAATAGCTGAAGTTCACATCCTATCCCCACAGTCTGCATTTAGCTGCACATTTACTCTTCAGTTTATTTTTAATTTTATGGCCAGTCCACATGCCACCAGCTGGCCTGTGCTCTGGCCCTGCCATATTTGCCTGGGAGACTGAAAGCATTTTCAAATAATTCTCTTTTCTGTTTGTAGAACAATGCTAACCCAAAACAGAAGCCAACTGCCACATCCCCCCATTCTCCTTAAGTGGAACTGGTGATTTATTTCACCTTTCCACAGCAGACAAGAAGGCAACGTAAGCAAAGCAGTCAGGAAGTTAATTAAGGTTATGAAATTATAACAACGCAAGAATCTGTTGCATTGGGATCTGAACAAAGTCCTTTAAATCACTTTGAATCCAGGAGAGGAAGAGTTAAACACTTAACAAAGTAGCCAAGTCCAAGCCCTTTCTGAACCTGGGAATCCTTCATCTGGCACATCTGGATTCTGCCCACCCTAGAATCATGGAATCATCAGGGATTGGAAGGGACCTCAATAGGTCATTCAGTCCAATCCCCCTGCCACAGCAGGATCACCCAGACCAAGTCACAGAACAGACCCCTGCACACAGCAGGCATCCAGCCAGGGCAGATTTGTCATCTCCCCACTGGGGCAGAGGAGGAGGAGGAGGTGGTAGGAGGTGACTAAGATGTCCAGCCTCTTAGCACTGCACAGCAGAAAGATGAAGGGCCAAAACAAGCTCCTCAGGAGATGTTCCCTCAGGCTTTCCTGACTCAAGGTCATCTGGTGATAGGACAAGGGGCAATGGGTGCAAGCTGGAACAGAGGAGGTTCCCTATCAATATCAGCAGGAACTTCTTCCCAGGGAGGGTAACGGATCCTTGGACCAGGCTGCCCAGGGGATTGTGGAGTCTCCTTCTCTGGAGACGTTCCAGACCCGCCTGGCTGTGTTCCTGTGTGACTTGGTCTGGGTGATCCTGCTGTAGCAGGGAGACTGGACTGGATGATCTTTTGAGGTCTCTTCCAATCCCCAAGGATTCTATGATTCTATGACTCACTATGGGACTAGAGGAGAAAACCCATCACCCAAGGGAACATCTGTAGCAGATGGATTTTCCCCACCAAATCTAGAGGAATCTGAAAACCCACAGTAGCTGTAATGATGGCAGGTTCAACAATAATATTCATCTTGGCTGAGGCCAGGAACACACTTGTGTGAATGTGGAACATTCGCAGGGAGTTAGTCATATAAACCCAGACAGCACAGCAGTCTCAGCACGGAAGATTTTACTATGGATCAGAGCTGAAGCTGTGCTGAACTTGTAGCGCTTTGAAAGGAAAAATGACTCTGGAGCATCATAGATTAGTACTCACATAACGCTCGGAGCCTTTGGTTAATAAAATGATCACTTTTAAATCAACCTCTGCCTAGTTCCCCATCGCGTTTTTAAATTGAGAAATCACATCCCCGCCGAGCAGAAAATTTTACAATCACTGGATAAAAGGTTAAAGAAACGTCCTAGTCTGACTCCTTGAAGGACCCTGTGTTACATGTGTAGGAAACTCTGGAGCATGCAGCTCAGTCATTAGCGCTAACACCTCTCACAGCCGCCCCGCCAACAGTGCCCTGCCTGTGTGAAACCCTGCTTGTGGGGGTTCCTGCAGGGCTGTGTCAAGTGCCTGGCGACACGGTAGAAATCTGGCAGATAGCTGGAAAAAAAGGCAAGTTTCACTGGCACCGCAACGATGTTAAAAGGGGGATTACTGTTAGCGTGCACTTTGAGTTCAGAGTCATAGAAGTACAACCAGACGCGTTTAGTTTGGCATCTATTTCATGTCCCAGTGAGAATGGCATACCACCATTTGATCAGGCACCAAGCCATCCCAACAGATGGTCCCCAGCAGCAGCAGCCAAGAGACCATGTATGAACATCAAATGTGTTTGCAAAGGACAGGACGCCAGACTGCCAATGTCAAAATTGCTTTCCATTCCCAGCTCCTGCGCTGATGGGTAGCAGGGCTATGCAGTCGCCCTGCTGGCCCAGGGACCCTGGGGAGGAGATAGGGTCAGGAGCACTGTCAGAACTTCTCTGCCCACATGTCCCTGGCCTTTTGGAGGAGGTCTTCATCCTGTCAGCTTGCAAACACTCCTGGTTTAAATAAAAAGATGGGAAAAGTGTGGAGTTCTGCTCTGTAGTTTCCTCAGGACCTGTGCAGGCATAAGGGCATCAAAGGTTTCTACAGAAGTAGCACATCTGGGGGGCAACCTAAAGACATTTCTTTAGGTACCAGACGAAAACAGGTGAGCACAGGTTGCTGTAACAAAGAGAGATTGTTTTCAGTTCTTAATTAGCTGGCTGCTCGTGCTCCTGTGTGACAGCCTGCAAAGCTGTGGGTTTGGTTGGAAGGAGTTTAGCTAATCCACTGTGGCTCTGGATGAATCCCAGCTCTTCCCTCTCCCTGGTATCACACTTTTATGTTCAGGAGTAATTGTCATCCAGGCTCTGTGAAGCCCTTTGCAGCCAGCAAGCACCTTCTCCCAGTGCAGGCACTGCTTCAGCTCCCAGGAAATTCTGGAGCACTGAGATTGCAGCCTGAATCTCTGCTTCTGCTTCCCTTTCCTCATTCCGCTCCAAAGCAGAAGGTGTTTGCAGTGCCAGGCCACCACATGGTACAAGAAAGGAGGTCAGCAAGCTGGAAATATGATGTTAACTGCACTCTCTCCTGCTCACCAGTGCCTGGCTTGCTCACCAGATCTTCAGGCATGGAGCAGCAGTGATGGCAGGAGCTGCTTCCAGTCAGTTTCACCTGGTCAAGTAAGAACTTGCTGGTGCACTATGCAAAGAAAAGAGACCCTGTGAGACCACCTGGCAATAAGAGGTGATCCCCACAGCAAACAGCATGCAGGGATCCATGGCTGCGTAGAAGATTTTCCACCTCTTCTTCATCTTCTACAGGTTTTTCTGCTCTACAGAAGCATTTCACCCTTTTGAATCACGGAGATACTCTAAAGTTCCTTCGGAGTTCACGGTGCTGAGGATGAGCCTCTCCTTTCTCAGGTTCAAGGCTTAACTACCGCTCTACATGTACCGTGGTGTTGTCCATCAAGGACCTTCCTAGAGCTGACCGAGCCAAACACACAAGCTGCACAGACGTAAGTATTCCAAAGACCTCCTTTCGCCGCTGAAGTGCAGCCACCCCGCCACGAATCATGGCAGGTCTTCAACAATGTGCAGCTGCGGTACAAAACTGTGCCGGGTGGGAAGCAAAGGAGCCCTCATTTCAAGGAAACCCAGGAGGAATCTGAGGTTGGCTTCGTGTAATCCATCCCCTGTGAATTTGTGTCTCCTGACCAGGTTAAATAGTTGGCAGACGGGAAGGAAACGCGAACATATTTCATTAATAATGGGGCTTTAATTTGCTTATATTCGAAGCCTTTTGTGTGTGAGAGAGCCTTGAAAACAGCCTGTGATTCAACAGCAAATACTTTTGAGCAGTTGTCCTGCCAAGTGAAACTTGTTTGAGCTCCATCAATGTTCCAATACCAACAATTGATACAATCTGGCTAAACCCTACATTTCCATTCCTTAGGCTCCTTCAATGTTCCCAGGGCTAAACAAGCTGTCAGAAATTAGATGGATCTATGGATTTCTTGGAGAGCAAGGAAAAGGGTGACATGCACTGATCTGTATATTCAGCAAATACAGAAAGGTCTGGAATACCTAAAAGCCTGGAGTATGGCTGGGGCACCACAGCTGGTAACTCCAAACATATCATCTCCCCTCATCAAGGTCTCAGGTGGACCAGGTCAGGATCAGCCTGACGGCACTTCCAGCAAAGTCTTTCAGCACCACCTAATGAATTGTGAGGTTTTTTCCTGGCAGCACCTGCAGGTCTGTGGGAATTCCTCACTCACAGCTTGGGCACACCTAGAGTCTGGTGCAAGACAGCAGAAAAATTCATGGCTTGAAGGGAGTTCATCTGCCTGCAGCTGCCAGCTGAACGGTCAGCAAGGAATAAATCAGAAACACCCCACTGGTAGCGCCCCCGGTTTGCTTAGTTCCCCTTATCAGCAGCGACAGTCTGTTTTCTACAGATTGAGGTTTTGGGGGGAATGAAGCAAGCAATCCAGCTAAAGATGTTCTCATTAAAGCGTTGATGTTCAAAGGCCCTTGCAACCCAAAGTGTTCTGCTCTTTGAGTCTATGATTCCACAGCAAAGCTGCATTAGTACCACATACCACACGGCAGGTTCTTTGTGGCTCAGACATACAGCCCTGCTTACAAGACCAGCAGAACTTTTTCACCCATTCAAAGTAAAAACTGGAAAACAGGGGAGAGAAACATGAGTTTTGTCCTCCTCTGATGAAGTTTCACAGTTCTGGCAGCGGTGTCTCCTTATAGCCTGGTAGCAGAACAGAAGAAGTGAAGTCTCTGGTGGTGTCTCTAGCTCTTCTTCTCTTGCAAGCCTGGGCTTTGTGGCAGACTGCAGTATTTGAGGGAGAGGGTAGAGGCACTGTCCCTGGAGGGGTTCAACAAAATCATAGAATCATTGAATCCTTAAGGATTGGAAGAGACCTAGACAGATCATGTAGTCCAACCCCCCTCTACAGCAGGGTCACCTAGACCAAGTCACACAGGAACACAGCCAGGCGGGGCTGGAACTTCTCCACAACACCCCTGGGCAGCCTGGTCCAAAGCTCTGGGACCCTTCCTGGGAAGAAATTCCTGCTGATATTGATAGGGAACCTGCTCTGTTCCAGCTTGCACCCAGTGCCNTCCAGCAGCTCTGTGTCCTTCTGGAACTGAGGGGCCCAGAACTGCACACAATACCCCAGATGCGGTCTCACCAGTGCAGAGAAGAGGGGGAGAAGAACCTCTCCCGATGTGCTAACCACCCCCCTTCTGATCCCCCCAGGATGCTGTTGGCCCTCTCGGCCACCAGAGCACATAGCTGGCTCACAGTCATCCTGCTGCCCACTAGGACCCCCAGGTCCCTTTCTCCCACACTGCTCTCCAACAGGTCAGGCCTCAGTCATGCTGTTTCAGGAGATTGCTCAGTGGTTGGGGGTTGCAGGGCAGACTGTTGGACTTGGTAATCTTGAAGGTCTTTTACAACCTTGATGATTCTATGACACTATGACCGAGTGTGCTGCCAGCATCCTGCTGAAGGGCCCCTGCAATGCAAGGTCAGAGCTGATCCTTATTCAGGTCAAACATTGAGCACACGCGCGTTTTCCCTTTTAAATTGCTCTCCAGTGGGCTCCGGGGTGTCCTGTTCCCCTGAGAAGTCACTAACAGACAGAGCTTTCCAGGTCTGTGCTGCCATCTCTTGATCAATCCTGAGGCTTCTCCCGCACGCAGTCGGACCAGGCGAAGCCTTGCAGCCTCTTGGCAGAGAGTACTGTAAATGGCCCTTGACCTCTAGGTCTGCTGGGCCTGCATGGCCATCGTGGGACCCCAGTGGGCTGCAGGCGTTGGGGTTGCACTCAGAGGAGGAATAAAGCTGTCGCTGCTCGGGACCATGCCCAGTTTGTCCCAGCAGGCACTGAAGAGGCTGGGTGAAGGGTTTGCCCGCTCTGGGAAGTAGAGGATTATCTTTTGCATTCAAGTTTTCTGGAATTTAGGGTTTTTCTAGGTTTTTAGGGACTTGTTTTTGACACGTCCACACGTACCCGTTTTGGTGCTGTTTGTCCAGCTCCAAGGTAAAGCTGAGAGCCCTGGGAGGGGTGTCCCCATCTCCCTACCGCCACTTTCATCTCCCCCGTCTCCCTGCGGCTGCACCAGTCCGCACCATCACCTCCTCCCCTTGTGCGCAGCGACCGTGCGGCCGCTCCTGTGTCCCGTAACCCCAGAGGCGCTTTCCGGTGCCCCCACCCCGCCGCGATGAAACTGCAGGGCCCGTCGTGCAGGTGCCAGGCACCGGCATCGGCGCTGAGCCATCACCGCTCTCTTCTGCTTGCGGCACCGCGCCCCGAGCTGTGCTGCACCGCGACCGCCAGGGGGAGGTAAAGGGCCTGAGTTGTTGAAGAGAGTCCACCAGAATGATTTTTTAATTACTTGATTATTTCATTTGAATTTTTATTTTAGTTTGATTCTACGGTCATTTCTATTCTATAATTAACATTTTTAATTTTATTTTAAAAACTTATATATTTTTAATTGTTTCATTTTTTTAAATAGTTTATGTAGTTTTTGAACTATTTTATGTAGCTTTTAGAACTACTTTATTTTTATTTTAGTTTAACGTATTGATTATTTGAATATGTCAACTTGCTATTATTTTATTTCTTTTTTATTGTATTTTATAATTTTGTTTTCCCTTTCTTTTAGTTTCTATTTTATTTTTGTTGGTTACATCTATTTTTTTTTTAGATTTATTGTTATTGTTTTTATGTATTATTATAAAAAGTGTNNTTTAATTTTACTTTTAGTTTCTTTTTCACTTCTACTTTTTATTTTCTTTTTTATTAATTTCCTTTGAAAAATACTTTTTCATTTCATTTTTTAATTTACCATATATTTTTTCATTATTTTATTTTAAAATGTTATTTTAATATAATTTTTTACTTTTATTTTCACTTTTCAAATTGATAGCTATTTTTATTAATTTCCATTTGATTTTTATTTAATTTTCTTACATTTTATCTCTCCGGCTTTCTTCCATTCTTTCAATCATTTTGCCTGAAGGCAAACAGCCCCTCTTTCATTCAGACCTAAGAGGGTGGTTTTGAAGTCATGATATAAGGAATACACTGGGCTGCTTCGAAGGAACAAGTGAGACACCAGCTGCCCCTCTGTGCATCTGTAACGGACAAGCATTTCCCTCCCAGGGTCTCTCTGGCATCCGAAACTGGAGCAGCACTTATTCTTCACCCCAACCTCCCTTATTTATTCAGCTTTGTTTATCTCACTGCGTGAGCCATGAGTGGAAAATCTCTTTAGCATTAAGGCATGAATTTACTGCTGTGTTCCTTCTCCTCCAGGAGTACAAATGTACTGGTCGCGTGCCACCCCTCTTTCCTCGTGTTTTCTGCCACTACAGTAGAGGCAAGAGGCACAGGAGACAGCTGGCAACATCTATAAACTGCACTAATGGCCAATCAACATCTGTTTAGTGTATAATAAACTGCCCTTCGCATCCTACTCCCGCTGCTGCTACATTTCCTCTGGGCCCTCTTCTCAACGCAGAAATTTGGAGAGGAAAGGAAACACTCAGGAACCCGAAGCTTTTCATTTAAAGGAAGTTTAGGACTGCTCCTAAGGTCAGGGGGCTGGAGCGCCTCTGCTATGGGGGACAGGCTGAGGGAGCAGGGGTTGTTCAGCCTGGAGAAGAGAAGGCTCTGGGGGGACCTGACACTGACCTTCTGATACCTGAAGGGGACCACGAGGAGGCTGCAGAGGGGCTGTTTATGAAGGTCTGGAGTGACAGGATGAGGGGCAAAGGTTCCGCATTAGAGAAGGGCAGATTGAAATGGGCTGTTAGGAAGAAGTTCTTTAGCAGGAGGGAGGTTGAGCACTGGAACAGGATGCCCAGGCAGGTAATCGAGGCCTCATCCCTGGAGACATTCAAGGTGAGGCTGGACAGGGCTCTGGGCAACCTGATCTGCTTGAGGATGTCCCTGCTCACTGCAGGGGGATTGGACTGGATGATCTTTGGAGGTCTCTTCCAACCCAACACCTTCTATGAACCTATGATATTGGATGAGAGATCAGTTCATTACAGACCTCAGTAATTCGCTTGTCAGCATTAGTGAAAGACTTTGATGAGGCAAAGGGACAGCCTTTGCGCTGCCTTTGGTGTTGGCTCATGTCATGCAAAAGCAGTACTTTCTAATGGAGTAGAAAGTCATGAGGAAACCCTCATGTGGATGTTTTCTGGGAGAAAAAAGGTTCTGGTCTACAGCAACAAGTTTCCCATGACTTACTTTTCTGAAATGTGTCTTCTATTCAAAACATCCTTTGTTTTCCAACTCTGAATCATAGAATGTGTTGGGTTGGTCATCTAAAGGTCATCTAGTTTGACCCCCTTGCAACCAGCAGGGAAATCTTAGACTAGACCAGATTATAGTCTGAGGTTAAAGTTCAGGCTGGACTCAGCTGCTCTGCTTTTCAGTGAGGCTGTGAACAAGCCTGTGCTACTGCGTCACCTCCACACTTCCAGAGGGTAAACTTTGGGTGGTGACACCTTGCTCTTCCTCTCTTCTCTGTACCTCAGGGCTATAAGCCGTCACAGTGTTTTGAGAACACACGGAATAGGGATGATGGTACTGGTGAACAACAGTCTGTAACCAAAACCCTGCCAATGAATTCTGAGTGAAATCACAGAGTTATTGAGGCTGGAAAAGACCTCTGAGATGAGCCATCTTCAGAGCATGGAGATCCTACAGAGATTCATCTGTTCAGGAATAGCCTCATGTGAGTGTGTGAAGTCAACTCCGGTCAAGCAGTTGGCCAGATCGGGATCAAATTTTGACTGGCTACTAATGAAATCCCTACTGAAGTCAACACCTAGTGTGTCAGGGCAAGGCAGAACTTGGATACCATGTTGCATGTGCTCACAGAGGTTGTCATGAACGGGCTCCATGCAAAACTGCCACAGCCAGGCAGTCTGGCTTAATAGCACTGCTAGAGCTGATCTGTGCTTATCTGGCTGTGCTGATGGCCAGCTGAACTGTACTGCATAAAACCCGCACAAACTGACCTATTCGCTCTTGCTCTGCCTATAAGGCCTTTTCCAAGAAGAGGGCACTTGTTGGGATATTGAAGGAAAGAAACAGACTCAGTTGTGAAGTGCTAGTACACAAGACATGAGGAGCACTTAGGTACCCAACCACAGCTGGCCTTCACGTAGCCAAACCCCTATGTCTGACACTGAATGGGATCTACGTAGTGTACACCTGTAGGAATCAGCTCCTCACAGAAGGAACCCTCAGTCCTTAGTTCCTGCTGGGGTTCAGAAGAATCACAGAATCATTCAGGTTGGAAGAGACCCCCAAGACCATCCAGTCCAACCAGCAACCCAACCCAACCCTGCCCAATAAACCCTGCTCCCCAGAGCCACAGCTACTCATGTTTGAACCCCTCCAGGGACAGCGACTCCACCCTCTACTTGGGCAGTCCTGTTCCACTCCCTGACCACTCTGTCAGGGAAGAGATTTTTCCTGATATCCAACCTAACCCTCCCCTGGCACAGCTTGAGGCCATTTCCTCCTGTCTTATCACTAGTGACTTGGAGAGGAGACTGACCCTCCATCTCTCTCCACCCTCCTTTCAGGTAGCTGTAAAGAGCAATAAGGTCTCCCCTCAGCCTCCTTTCCTCCAGACTAAACACCAGGCACACTCAGTGATGGCCAAGGCTCTCGGAGCTCTTTTTTCTACACCATGCTGCTGCTTTCCCCACACATGAAAAACCAAATCCATGCCATTTCAATTTTTTCCCCCATGACCCCCATTATTTTTCCAGTATCTTTTTCTCTCTTTTAACTTTTTCTTTCTCACTCCTATTATTTTCTATAAAATCCATAGTCCAAAATAAACCACTGATGATTTTCTTTTTGATTTATTTATCAATAACTTCACCTGCTCATCTTTTTTACCTCTAGTAGGGTTTAATAATGCTCTCGGTTCTACCCTTGCAATACTGGGCTTTACGTAGCACCCTGCTGAGCCTCAGCTTGCTGTATGGCTCATTTCCTTGGGGTTGTTTGTGACACTACCCCACAGTCGCCCATTGATACCAACGCAGAGATGGTTAACAAATACAACCTGGGAAAATCAGTTGATCTTCCGTTTGCTGAAGGCCTGATGGAGAGCTGCCCTGCAGTTGCTAATGCAAAGTTCTGGTTAAACATTGTCCCACCGTTTGCACTCCACCGTCTGTTGTTTTTACACGAAAGGCTCAGCAGAGGTTGGAGGCAGTATTGACTTTGTAATTAAACTATTTTAACTTCAGGATTTTGTAATCACCGTACTTCAACCATCTGTTATGGTACATGGGCGATTTCCCCATCCCAGCGCTCCACCCCTCCTCGCCAGAACGAAACAGCATCATGGTTTTAATTGCAAAGCCCCTCCGACAAAGGGGATGCAAAGGGGACCTCTCCTTTTCCTAGGGCAACATGCAAAAACTCACACAGATTTTGCTCTTTGGAAGGGGAGGTGCATGTATGGGTTTCCTCTCAGGATCCTCCTGTCTCCTGGTCCCAAAGTAGAGGCTTCTCAGCAAGGTATCTCCCTTTCCTGACTGACTCTTAGCCCTCACGGGAGGCTTCCACTGGGAGAGGTAAATAAAGAGGATGGAGCCTGAGTTCCACCAGGGTTGCTCACATGTGGAACTGAGCACTTTGTACTCAAAGAAAAGCAACTGAAGAAAGGGTTAAGGTTTTGTGAAGCTGTTGGTGTCAGTTGACCTACCTGTGTCTCCCCTGCTGACCAGGACATCCCACACCTTGTACCTGAAATTCTCGATGCTGCCCAAACAGTAGCACCACTGCCTGTACAACTTGGGACAAATCCCTCAGCATTTGCCTGCTCCTACAAGTCACGCACAGTCAGCATGGAGAGAGCCAAAGCAAACCAGCACAGGGGTACAACCACCCCCCATTCCCAGCAAAATGCACTGGGCAGCTCCGGACTCGGCGCTTCCACTGGTGAAATCACACCATCAGCGCAACAGCCAGTGATCTGAGCCAAAGCATCCTGACAGGTACTGAAGCCTGGGCTGTCTTTCTCTGCATCAGTACAACAAATGAACAGCATCTCATCCTTTATCCCACTTGTGTGTGATTGTTCAGTTTGGTTTGGGTTTCCTGTGGTGGTTTGGTCTGCTGTCTCAGCAGATCCAAAGGCACACTGGCCACGTGCCGAGGCGACCCAAGGCCTCTCCTCTTTTACACTATGAAGTTCAGACAAAAGCGTTTCTTGATTCCTGGCTTGCTGCTTTGACGGGAAATCAGACTGGTCAGGTGTCACTGCACATCCCTTAGTTAAAAATGATCCCTTTGCTGGAATCACAGAGTCACGGAATGTTAAGGCTTCGAATTTTGCTCCAGTTTTGTGCATTCACCTGCATTTTCCTCCTGCCAGCCAGCTTGGAGGAGCTGTTTGGACCACTCACATTCTGTCACATAAACCCGAAGACTGAAAAATAACCAAGAGATTCAAGGGGCAGATTCTTCCGAGTTTTTACTTCTCTTGTTCTTCTTGACCAAAGAAAAATTCAGAACAGTTGAAAGTAGTAAACCAGGCATCACACCTTCCCCTACCTACACTTACCCGACCGTTCCCCCATGGATGGTCCCCATCACCCACGCTTTGATCTCAGCCCAAATTGTTTTGGCATTGAAGCGTCTGCAAATCTTTTTGGGAGCAGCAGATAAAGCAGTGCTCGAGGGAGGCTGTTAAGTCATGCAAACACACCGGGGCTCCAAGGGCTGCTGCTGCACACGTAGTCAGAGTGGTAACCTGCCCCACCAACTGGCTTCCTGGACCTGTCTCAGGAAAACGATGACTCCTTCAAAATTCCTGGAGGCTGAAGGAAAAGTGGTCGATGCAGTGTGATTGCAGGTGGGTGGAAAACTCCATGTAAGTCAATCCCATCTGACAGCAGTAGCCACTGCTCTAGATTACACTGGGTACCATCAGTTCTTATCCCCCACACAAGAAAACGCTGTGATTCTATTTTGCTGCACAAGGACTCTCGTACTCGGTTGTAGTTGTGAAAAAGAACAACACAGCAGTGCTACTGTAGAACAGTGAGAGGAAGGGATGAAGTAATGCCAGTCCCCTCCCCGACCCCATCCCTGGGAAGTGTATTTGTGTCTGTGGCTCTTGGGCAGGCATCTGCCTGGCAAAGCCATCTCATTAGTGCCAGTCAGCAGGAACTGCTGAGTGTGCAACTCTTAGGACTGTTTGCTTACTTGAGAAATTAAATGTATGTGTGGGGAGCCTTCCTGACGGTCAATAAGCTGAAAGAATGGAGGGTACAACAACATTTTCAGCTGGATGTTTTATGTATTTTCATGTTTTTCATGCATTTTCATTGCTCTGCTTAGCACAGCAAGGGTGGAGATTCGGTTCTTTAAAAATGGATGGGTAAGAGTTGCTGTAGAAGTAAGTTTTCTTTGTATTTAAAATCTAGATACTTCCAGAAAGTATCCTCTTAATCCTTACAGGATTAAGGATTAGATTCTCATATATCTCAACACCTTTCTGTGTAAATAAAGCTAAACACTAAGCTTGGTGTTAAAGATGTGTGGACACATTAGATCCTCTCTCTGGTCACCTCCCATCGGAGCCCCAGGAGATGTAACACACAGCCAGATGTGGGTTAACCACATCTTCTCCAATGCACACTATCCAGACCTCATGCCATTTCTGCTGCAACACTGTGTGACACCCAGTTCCAGCTGCTATGCTGGGTGATGTGGTTTGTGGAGGTTGGTGTTGAGTTTCATTGATGCTGCTACTACAGGGTTGCAGCCATTCTGGGACTGGGGCTACAGAATAAGACAAAGCAGGTGGGCAAACACAGAATCACAGAGACCTCCAAAGGTCCAACTTACCCTACACCAAGCAGGAACACCTCCAACTAGAACAGATTGCCCAGAGCCCCATCCAGCCTGACCTTGAATGGCTCCAGGGATGAGGCCTCCAGGGATGAGGCCTCCACCCCCTCTCTGGGCAGCCTGTTCCAGGGATCCCCCACCCTCAGATTCAAGAACTTTGTCCTCCTGTCCAGCCTCACTCTGCCCTTTTCCAGCTTCAAACCATGACCCCTTATCCTACTGTTCCATGCCCTTGTGATCAGTCTTCCCAGCCTTCTGAGAGCCCCTCTCAGGGATTGGAAGGTCACACCATGATCTCACAGACTGCCTGGGACAACTGATATGAAGGTGCTTACAGTTTATCATGGACTCTCTGCCTGTCCTATCATCATCCACACTTTTCAACATCAGCTGAGGTATCTAGAATCTGCAGCAGGTGTCTGCGATCTCTAGGATGCATGGAGAGATTCATGTTTTACATGCAAATCGTGTGAGCCACAACACTCACAAATCTGTGTGAGCAACATGGGATTTGCTGAACAGAACCATCCCTACAGGACAAGCAACAGCCAAAGGCAGACAAGACAAGGACAGCTCCAGGCCTAAATAATTTAGCTTTGCTTGTGTCTGAGTTGTCCAGGACTCAGGACATATCACTGAGCAATGGTAGATTACGCCTTGACTCTTGGCAGAAGTAGTGTGGACCTTATTTCCCAGTCCTTGAAGTCAGCAGGAGGCCTTCGAGACTATTCTTACTAGACAGTGAGGGGCTGTTGAGGAAATTGTGTCTCACATCAATGATGTGCAGTAGCCTTGGAGCCTGGAGTGGGCAAACTTTTGATTTTTACTACTTTCTTGCAGAGGAAAGTGCTTGGCCAGAGGGTAAAGCCAGTGAGTACTACAGCAGTTACTCATGATGGACTGTACAGTCAGGAGACAAAGACCACTCTGTAAAGGAATGGAGCAAACCAGGGTGACTACTGTAGATATGTCTGTATTTTCTTCTGATGGCATCACCCCACTTCCTCTGGAGAAGGACCAGAGATCTGATTTTCTTGCCCATGAGCAAACACCGTGATCAGCTGGAATAGCTCAGTATCACATTTAATCTGTGGTTTAGTTAATACTCATTTATTTAAGTCAGATATTACATCCCCAAGTCAAGGGACTGCATCCATTCTCATCTCATTCTCAATACTTTAGTATTTTAAAGACTGATTTCCCTGGAATTTTGCACACAACCTTCATTTGGAACAAAATTCTCCTTGCAGTTTCAGAAGAACCTGAATGCTGCAGGTAACGTTTTATTCTTTAATTCTTTAAAACTACACAATGTCGAGGATTTTGCTAGCATCAGAAATGAAACTGAAAGAGAACACCTTGGGTGCTGGAGGTAGCTCATCAGCTCTTTACCAAGAGACAGAAGATGGATAACCACTATCTTAAGTGTGCCTGGAGACTGGCCATGTGGTCCCTATCATTACTTACCAAGAACTGAAACTGGGGGCTGTCATAACCTCAGTGTGGAGGTGTGGAGAAGGACAGCCCCCCCCCACCAGTCAGTAGATTGCACACCTACATGGGATAAAATGTGTAGCAGAGTGAAAGTAAAGATGCTGTTAGAGGATACAGTATGTGTGGGATGCATTTTAAGGCTGACCACACTTTGCAGATCAAGTTTGGTTAAGATGGGATTAGAGAGACTGGAAGGGATGTTTATTGACTGTATCACGTAGTGTTAGTGTTACAAGAGGAAATCAGGTCAGGCTGTGCCAGGGGAGGTTCAGATTGGATATTGGGAACAACTTCTTCACAGAAAGAGTGAGGAGGCCTTGCAACAGGAGGGGGTGGAGGCACCATCCTTGCAGAGGTTCAACAAATGGGCAGACAGGGTGTTTCAGGAGATGGTTTAGTGATTGGGGGTTGTAGGGGGACAGTTGGACTTCAAGATAATCATCTTGAAGGTCTTTTCCAAGCTGAATGATTCTAGGATTCTGTTTTTACTGCAGTGATTCTCTAAAATTTGTAATTTCAATTAAATTTGGAGTTATCCCCATAGATCTTGATGTGAAACAGGTGACTGATTAATAAGATCTGCACAAAACCAACTCCTATGAGAAAATCAAATACAATGTGAATTAAAAAGGCCTATAGCATCAAACCCTAAAGGTACAATTTCACTTTATGCCTCTTTTTACTATAGCAACCAGGGCACAAGGGCAGTAGGAACATGTGGCCCTTTATTTGATCAAGGATATTCATCAACTAAGCCAAAAAGGAGGGAAGTAGCTTTTCCTAGTTCAGCTGCTAACAGAGTATTTCATGCGTTTGCAGTTGTGTAGCCATTGCTCCTCGCAGCTCCATAACCTGCAGCCCTAGTTCAATAGGAGATACTGTGTCAATGACAAGGAATCCAAAATGCAGAGACATAGCATTTGTCATCACTAACTATGCAGTGGGCGCGAGATTTTGCCTCTCTCAATTTCAGATCCCAGTCCTGCTGTTCTTCTGTTTAGCCTGCTCATGCCTCCCTCAGCAGACTCAGGTCCCACTGAGAATTAGTTCCACTCAAGAGCTGTAATTGCTGTAGATGCCTGGTGCCCATGGAAGGAGCAGTTTGTGGTAGGACCTCCTGCTTTCCTCAATTTCCACAAGTCCAGTAATGCTGATCATGTGGGGTCTAACCGTTAGCAGTGATGCAGCATCTCTTTAGAGGCCACAGATTCCTCATTTAGTGCATCACTCTCCTCTTGGGCTCTGAAAGATGCAGTTTTTTTCCATCAGAGAGGTTTCGGCTAATAACTACTTAGATGGGAATTGATCCTGGCTTACTTAAATACTGATCTAGTCCTAGCCTTTCATTCCAACTCTTAGCTGAAGCTAACTGCTATGTCAGTGCCTCTTACTAACTCCAGTAATTAACTTAGATCCTTGAAGGTCCTACTAGTTCAGAGTCATTGCTGTATGTCAGCTTGAACTCTGCATTATGAATTTAAACTCCCCAGAAGTACAATGGACAATGTGCTCTCCATCACCTTAAACTTCCAATTAGTCTCACTTGTTTCTTCAGACCTGGTTTTAACCTAAATGTTTTTGTCTTCTTTCATTTACAAATGTAACTGTCAGAGCAACTTTAAGCCTTGTCTTAAGACTAGATCAGGAAGGAATCGTGGTTAGATTATCTAGTGTCGTAGTAGGTTTCATATAAGCTCAACAATTCCTGCTAAATGCTGAAACAACCCTCTTCCACCAGGTCCTGCTCAAGTAAAACTTAATCTGAACTCTGACTGCAATATTAATCTATATTGGTCTCCCTTATGCTCTGTTTTATCTAGAACCAAGAGTAGCTTATAAATCCTCTAAGCAGCAGCATTAAGCTAAGCTTGACGGCCCCTTCTAAATCCAATATTGACTCATGGTCTCAGCTTTGTGTTGACCCAACCCCTGAAGTTAACCCTAATGCAAAGCCTGCTCAGATTTAAGCTCCATTTTGAAAACATCACTAAGAAGAAAGCAAACTTTTCTGAATTAGCTATGTCAAGTCAAACATACCACATGGGCAGTACTGGCAAGAGCCTTCAGCCAGGCTCAGCCATTATCTAGGTGATCCTGCTCTAGCAAGAGAACTGGACTAGATGAACTTCAGAGGTCCGTCCCAACCCCTACCTTGCTGTGATTGTGTGATTCTGTGCTTGTGCAGGACCGTCCAACACAGGAGCCTGAACCCAAACCCATAAACCTAGTTGTAGATATTCCCAAACTCTGCAGAGTTCATCATAAAACTACATCTGTGACTGGTTTCTGACAGGCAGTGTAGTACAGCTTTAGCAGCCCTATTTGCTACAGTCATAAGGCCCATTTCAACCAGCCCACCCTTGCCCAAACTCCATCCACAAGGTCAATACCAAATTTAATCCAAACCTGAAGACAGATCAGTGATTCCAGTTAAACTGTAGCCCAAAACTATTCAGACAAAAGGTTGTTACTTGCAATCTGGGGTATGTCAGCCCTAAAACTCTCTCTAGTAAACATCTTCGTAGTTACTAAAACCAGCTAAGGCCTCCTGCATTACCCAGATCTAATCACTAGCAGGCAACCTCAACAACTTTAAGTTTAGCTTGATGGCCCCTTGCTGCTCAGGGACTCCCAGACTGTAGCAGACATCTTGGTCCAAAGGCATTAATGACCAGTATTAGTACTCTTCTGCTTCTACTCTATTCTGTTTGCATCTCTCTGCCTGGTCTTTGATTGTGTTCCTAACAACTCTACTGTCATCAGAGAGTGGCTTTTTTATTCATTGTTTCTTCTCTGAACAATTTTCTCCATCGGCTTTCACTCAGTTCTGACCCCACACCAAAGGATACAGCACTGTATCACATACAACAGCTGCTCTGGTGCCAGCACCTCTGTGATCTTCTAACAGTCTGCCTTGAACAAAAGGTTTTGTAGGCGACTTCTCTCTACCTGATTCTCTTCATCTGTGCGACCACCAATGACTCATGTACTAGACAAAAACAGCTGGTGGGATGCTGATCCAACCAGTAAGATGCATCTGGCATGCGGGGTAGTGGTGCAATACTGCTTTACTTGTACAATAGTACAAAAACTACACTGGTTTACTGTTTACTGTTCCCAAGTGGTTTCACCATCACACAATCACAGAACCACAGAACATCAGGGACCAAAAGGGACCTGGAAAGATCATCCAGTCCAATCCCCCTGTCACAGCAGGATTCCCTAGATCCAGTCACACACAAACAAGTCCAGGTGGGTTTTAAACATCTCCAGAGAAGGAGACTCCACAGCCTCCCTGGGCAGTGCCTTCCAGTCTTCTGTTACCCTCACTGTGAAGAAGTTTCTTCTCATATTTATGTGGAACTTCCTCTGTTCCAGCTGACACCCATTGCCCCTTGGGTGCCAGTGAGCAGAGCCTGGCTCTTTCCTCCTGACACTGCCCCTTCCATGTTGATCAACATTTTGAGGTCACCCCTCAGTCTCCTTTTTTCCAAGCTCAAGAGACTCAGTCCCTCAGTCTTTTCTCACCAGGGAGATGCTCCACTTCCTTGATCATCTTTGTGGCTCTGTGCTGGACTCTCTCAAGCAGTTCTTTCTCCTTCAGGAACTGAAGGGCCCAGAACTGCATTTTCACTACACGTCTCAAGGTAAAGGTAAATTTTCTTTTGCTAATTTGGAGTCTAGAGCCAAATTCTCGTGGTCTCCAGCAGCAAAGATCTGCACTTCTCTTCCAGTATGAATTCTGGAGGGAAGGCATGGGCAGATATTCCATCACATTAATATTAAAACCAAGATATTAATGCACCCACAAAACCAAACTGAGTGATCCACAACCACCAAGGAACACCTGATTAGTCTTTACAGTATTTACTGTAATGCTGCTACTCTCCCCAAGGTAAACTTCTTCCCATGGGGAGCCCAAACAAGCTATGAATGAGAGAAAACTGAGTGAATCCATCAAACCACCTAAGCAAATGGGTCATAAAATGGAAAAGTCTCATTTTATTTTGCTAACTGCAATTATGTCGGGTCTGCTCTGCCCTGCAGCCCTGTGACAGGTTTCTCCTAGCTGGCTGTTTAAGTACTAGGATGCATTTTCACTGCTTTCTGCTGTGGATTGTGACTTGCAATGTACATAATGACCTCATGAATGTCTATACATATGTGAGGGGTGGGTGTCAGGAGGATGGAGCCAGGCTCTTCTCAAGGGCATCTGGGGATAGGACAAGGGGCACTGGGTGCAAGATGGAACAGAGGAGGTTCCCTGTCAATATCAGCAGGAACTTCTTCCCAGTGAGGGTACTGGAGCACTGGACCAGGCTGCCCAGGGGGTTGTGGAGTCTCCTTCACTGGAGACGTTCCAGACCCACCTGAATCTGCTACTGTGCAACTTGGTCTAGGTGACCCTGCTGTGGCAGGGGGATTGGACTGGATGATCTTTCTAGGTCCCTTCTGATCCCTAATGATTTTATGATTCTACAGCAGTGTGTTATTTCACGCTACCCTGTTTTGCAGCCAATTGTTTCTTATATAAAATAATTTACACAAAAAAACCCCAACCCTGTGTTGCAAAGCATGAAAAAAAAGAAGACAATCGGTAGAAATGCCACATATAAATCA
This sequence comes from Upupa epops, assembly GCA_013397515.1. Lineage (NCBI taxonomy): Eukaryota > Metazoa > Chordata > Aves > Bucerotiformes > Upupidae > Upupa > Upupa epops. The sequence goes on along the minus strand of VZRI01012096.1, from coordinate 123,952 downwards.
CACATGAATTGCTATGCTTTTTATGAAGGGCCTGAGGGACTAAACCCCTCTCTGCTATATATTGTTCTCACCTAAGTTCAACAATCTGGAAGTTTCCAGGGTGTTTATGTCATTCCATTTGCCACCAGAAGGAGCCAAGCGTTTCAGGATACTAACATGTCCAGAACAGGCTGCACAGGGAGGTTGTGGAGGCTCCTTCTCTGGGCAGAAGGTGGTTTAAAACCCACCTGGACATGTTCTTGTGCAACTGGATCTAGGGGCTCCAGCTCTACCAAGGGGATTGGATGGGATGATCTTCTGAGGTCCCTTCCAGTCACTAACAGTCTGTGATTCCCATCCATACTTCTTCCTCCACGTCATCTCACTGGGAATTGAAGGGATCTGTCTCTCTTCACTGATTGTAGAGGTGACCCTATCAGACAGGGAAACTGACTTTTCCAGGATTAATTTAAAAAAAACCCCAATTATCTTGTTCTGAATAACCATGAAGGAGCAACCCTTTGGCATTACTTGCTGAAAAGCCTTGCCCAATAGATATTTGTTTGAATAGCCTGTGCTATCACTGTGTGTACTACTTCAAGAATTTTTACTGAACTTTCTTGCATCTTTGTGGTATCTTTGGTCACAGCATAGGACTTCAACCTGGATTAGGAAGATTAGGAAGCAGCTGAGCTGATTTTACACTGTAATTATTGAAAGACCGTGTCACATTGCTGTATAGAGTATTTATTGTGGAGTCTCCTTCTCTGGAGACGTTCCAGACCCACCTGGCCGTGTTCCTGTGTGACTTGGTCTGGGTGATCCTGCTATGGCAGGGGGATTGGACTGGATGATCTTTCGAGGGCCCTTCCAATCCCTCATGATTTTATGATTCTATTATAGGGAATTACTGGCGAGCTAGCCCAGTCACTGCTCCTTATTACCCTTCTTCTAGAGTCAGACTTCTCACAGTAGAAAATATTCAAGGAAGTTACACAGGATTAGAAATAAAAAATTCACCACGGCATCATCATCCATTTTCCTCCATCAAAAATACTCATTCCACAGTATCCCATGCATGGATCCAGTGGGAATAAGGCCATCAATAACCTCAAAGGACTATATTTAAATCCAAATCTGTGTGTGATGTTGGGAAAATGTGATACCAAAATCACACCTGATACTTTACCCATCTGCAGCACAAAGCTTTTTCTGTGTGTTCTCTTTCATCCCATTAGTAAATACTCTTGATTGTGTATCTGTAAGTATCTAGAAATATCTAAATGCATGTCTGTATGCAGAACATCATGGCACTTGTACCATATTGGTTTGACTTCAAATAATTGACCTGCAGTATGCCTTAATCACCTGCATTACTTCAGGTCTCAGCACACACAGTTGCCCTACGTCCATGAAATACAACGGACATCTCACTGTGGATTTCCAGCAGTAGATTTGGCTCACACCACAAGACACTTTGAAATCCCACGACACGATGCAGCACAGTTTCATTTCCAGCTACATAGCAGGCTACAGGGATTAGTTAGCTCATGATCTTTGCAACTTTTGTTGGTTTTAATTTAAGAGAAAGCAGTTTATTTTAAAAGAAAAAATAAATCCCAGCAATACGTTTCATTTATTTCCTGAGGACTTTCACTTACAGAAGTAGGCACTAAACATTTGAAATTGACTTTCCAAAGCACAATGGTAAAAAAACCCTAAAGGATTTGGCTTAGTTTCATTTAAAACAGTAAAAACTGACCCTGTAAACATTTCCATAGGAGGTAGGATACGTACATTTGACAATCTGCCAAATGAGAAGAAGTAAACACTTACTCTGTCATCCTAATAAATAATGAGCAACACAGGCATTAAATAAACATTTTTATACAAAAAGATCTAAGGGAAAGACTAAGTTAGCATTTTTAATAAATTACGAATAGATGCAATCATTTCTTTACAAATTAGGGTCTTCCTTGTGAGAATCACAGGATATTTCTGCTCACCCTGGATTCCAGACTGAAAAGCTCTAGAGGTGAGAGTATTCCTGAGTGATTCAAGCAGGGGACCCAATCTGAATATAGCTGTTTTCTGCTGTGAAGGCTGCTAGTATCTCTAAAATGGCTCCTTTGACACCTGTATGTAATACTTTTCTATCACACCATTCAAAGGAGATTGCTATCATAGCCTTAAAGTCTGGATTTGGAAAGTAAGCTTAAGGCACTGACATGTCTCCCGGTTAGGTTCCTCCAGCGGCTGCTCCCATGAAGACAGTGTTGATTGGCGGTAAAGATGAAACCATATGTCTGCTTGGAGGGCCACGGGACTCCAGATTCTCCTGAGAAGGGAACTGAGCAGATGTTCCATACATGCACTGCGAAGAAGACGTAGGTTGTATGCTTGAAGCTGTGGAGAGAAGAGTTACCATCATTGCAAGTTTCCTAGCTGTTGAATTTAACAAAGAAACACAACCCAGTTCATAGAATCGTAGAATCATTAGGGATCAGATGGGACCTTGAAAGATCATCTAGTACAATCCCCCTGACACAGCAGGATTGCCTAGACCAAGTTGCACAGGAACACATCCAAATGGGTCTGGAACGTCTCCAGAGAAGGAAACTCAACAACCCCCCTGGGCAGCCTGTTCCAGTGCTCTGGGACACTCACTGGGAAGAAGGTCCTGCTGATATTGATAGGGAACCTCCTCTGTTCCAGCTGGCACCCATTTGCCCTTGTCCTATCCCCAGATGCCCTTGAGAAGAGCCTGGCTCCATCTTCCTGACACCCACCCCTCACAGATTTATAGACATGAATGAAGTCCCCCCTCAGCCTCCTCTTCTCCAAGTTCAAGAGACCCAGTTCCCTCAGCCCTTCCTCATCAGGGATCTGTTCTACTTCCTTCATCATCTTCATTGCTCTATGCTGGACACCCTCCAGCAGCTGGGTCCTTCTGGAACTGAGGGGCCGAGAACTGGACACAGTACTCCAGATGCGGTCTTACTAGCACAGTTACACCTGATGGAAACCCTTCTCTACCAGGTGCACTCTGTTTACCTGCACTTCTGGAACTTTACTTCAGTGGCTGCTCATTCAACCAGGGAACGGGTTAAACCCCATGAAATTGGCATAAATACAGCTCCAGGCCTGAAGTTCACAGTTTGAATAGGAGGCACCTTCAGTGAAAACTGTGCAAAGCAATTTATGTTCCCTACATTCACTTTTTCATATCTTAGAATCGTAGAATCATCACAGTTGGAAAAGACCTTCAAGATCAAGTCCAATCATCTGCCCTACAACCCCAAACCACTAATTCATCTCCTAAAACACCATGTCTGTTGAACCCATTTGTTGAATCCCTCCAGGGACAGTGCCTCCACACCGCCTCCCTGGGCAGCCTGTTCCAATACCTCTTGCACCCTTCAGGCCCATATTCACTGGTGGTACTGCTGCCACCACCCAACTCATATCAGTGCAGAAGACACTTGCTGGGCACATGGTAGTGCTGAGATTTTTCTCCACTCTTTAGCATCCTTTAAAGAACTGAGCACTGAGTTCTTGCAAGTAGTGTCTGATCTTCTGTGCACAGATAACAGGTCTAAGTAGTCGGGAGAGGTAATACCGTGGAAAAATAAACAGCCCCGTAGTTTATGCTCTCCATGCAAACCTCTTTGGAATGTGAGACCAAACTTGACTGCAATTTGTTTAACATAAACTTTTTGGGGTTAGGTAATTTCACCTAAAATTTGCTATCAGCAGGAGCTTTGCCTGATACAGACAGTTACTGAAACATAGGACTGGAAGGGACTATAGCACAGGAAGTATTTATCTAGACGTCCCTCATCCAGGATTCATTTGAGCTGTTTGACACTGAGGACCCTTGAGAGCTCTTAGAAAAGCTCAACCCATTACCAGCTCACGTAATAGTTAAAAAGTGTTTCCTAATGTGGCATTTTCTGCAGCCCAGGCCAGTCACTGCATTCTTTATGAGTTACAGTCCACTTTGTGGAAGCAAAGAGTTAATTAACCCACATCTTAAGATCATCATGGAAACAACCTAGGTCTGGAGCTATTTTATTCCTATATTGCATCACACATGCAACATAAATGAGCTACACTCTGATACTCAGCACTTGCTAGGATGCTCTCAAGTTCACAGCTCTGGACAGTACTTACACATAGGAGTCCGGCAGACAATTGAAGCTGAGGACTCTGTGTAGTATGAGCCTGTTGGCTTTCTTCCGCTGTCATCCAAGATATTCAGTGGATCATGTATGTCACTGTATGACGGCAATGATCGAACACTGCTTACACTGCTGATTACAGAAACATGTTGATCCACCATTGTGCCAAGTCTGAGAGATTCTGGGTAATTTATGTTGTTTCCATAATATCCTGTTGATAGGAGAGTAGGAAAAAGCAGAGTGAAATGACTGGAGGAAAAAGATAGGGTAGGACACTGTGATCACCTGGAACAAAACCTCATCACTGGCTGAGGCCCCTGAGAATAATTTCTGCACACGCATAGCCTAGTACAATGCAGTGACTGACCCAAAAGAGGGGGGTAACAAGGGAGGAAAAAGAGTACAGTCCTGCGGGGTAAGTATTGATTTCTTCTCAGGAGCAACAGGTGACAGGACAAGAGAAGCAGATTGTGGCAATAACTTTGTATTTTACTGTGAGAAACATTAAAGCCAAAGTCTCCAAGTAACGCTAACACATGGTTTTATAGCTGGTTTCACCATCCCAACCCTGGAACTAGCATGGTCCATGAGTGCTGATCCCAGAAGGAAGGTATTTTATGCCTGGTCTGCTTCACAGAAGATGTTTAGGGGGCTTTTCAACAGATTGTTAAACCACAAGGTCATCCTGTTCTGCTTCCCTTGTGCAAGATGCATTGATGGTACCAAAGGAAGATTAGCACGGGTGCAGTAGGTGCATTTCAGGTGAACTGAGGATTCATTAGAGAAAATGAAATCCTGAGGTAGACTGTTAAGCTGCTTTACAACCTTTGCCTGTCACTGGAGAAGTGGAAAATAGAATGGTATAAATAAGAGCTGAAAAATATCTTCTATAGAAAAAAAAGAGAAAGAGAAAAAGGAGGTTTCTCCATCAAGGAAAGAGAGACAGAAGGGAAAAATCAAATATTACTACCATTGGAAGCGTTAGCTGGATATGCTGCTCCATGGCATGTAGATGCTGAGTTGCCCAAGAAGTTGATACTCCCAGTATTCAGAAACTGCATGTTGTGTGTGTCCTGAGAAATGGACGAGGGACCATAGCTGGAAGGGGATCTGGCATTGTATGGAGACACTGCACAACTGTTGTTGAAGTAGTCTCTGGAGAACTGCTGTTCGCTCAAGGCATTGAAGCGGCTGTGCTCTGCTCTGTGGTGGTAAACTTCTGGACTGGCATGAGCCTGAGTTCTGAACATGGCCTGGTAGTTGGACTTGTTTCCACAGTAATTCTGGTTAGTTTGTGCCAAAGTCTGGTAAAGGGGTTCCGAGTAGGAAGAGCACTGTGACTGTGTGGATAGCACTGGGCCTATACTTGGAGGTCTCACCACCATCGGGCCCTGGTTGATAACGCTTCCTCGGCTGACCATGGCTGGTGAAATGGGTGGAGTCATGAGGTGACCAGTGCTCTGAGACAGCTCCATCTGACCTGGAACAAACAAGCATTAGTGTTCATACTGCAGCAGTGCTGAGCACAGCAGATCCGTGAAGCACACTAGTGAAGCACACATTGCCATGTGAATCCTTTGCAAGGGATGTGCATTGGCCTCTATCTGTACAACACATGTACTTTAATCCCTGAATTTAGGCTACGAAGATTCCTACTCCTATTCTCCAGCTTGAAGACTGCCACATTTAGCAGGGAATTCCAGCAGGTACTCCAGCCATGTGCTCCAGGTGTTCCTTAGTCCCCTCCTCACAAGAACCTCTCTAAGCCAAGAGGTATGGGATAGTTTTGCCAGTGTTTCGAGAGGATCTGTGACCAGCAAGGCTCTACAGGTGCTACCTTCTCCACAGAGGGCAAGGTCATGAAATGTTATGTACTAGAGATCTTTATAAAGGTGATTGGCCACTGCTTCTCCTACAGCAGCACACTACTGGGTACTGTACTGGGTACCAACAAGCAAGTAAGAGAAGGAGATACTAGGAGAACAATGACGTACCTGCCAGCTGTATATTCTCACTGTCTCCTGTGGTGAAGTGATTCAGACCAGAAGATGTACTGCTGGGCTGGCTAGCTGACAAGGACACATAGGTTTGCTCCACTAGACACTCATTTTTGACCGAATTGTCACCAGGCAGAGGTGCAGCTTTGTTTCGATTTGCTAGGAAGCAAGAGCTTGGTGATGCAGTAAAGGTGGCTTTGCTTGCGTCTGCAAGAGTAAAGGAAAACTCAGTGACTGTTATCTGTGCTTACTGCACATAAATTCACTACTAGTACCTAGAGAGCACATGAACTGCCTGACAGGTTTGTATCTTTGGTTTCCCATTGTGAAACCTATGATACCTCTACATTTTGCATGCAGCCCATGAACACAAATACTGCTCTACACTTCATCTTCCCAATGTACTGTATTTCCTGTCCACACTGTACCAACTCCTTACTGAAACCATCATTGTGAAGGTATGAATTAGACCGCAGAATCATAGAATCATTAATTTTGGAAGAGACCTCCAGGATCATCAAATCCAATCATCAACACAATGCCACCAAGCTCTTTAAACCCTGTTACCAAGCACTAGATTTACTCCCTTGAAGTCAGTGTCAGTAAGGAAGTCATGTAAATTGCAGTGAGTGAAGCAGGCTCATGAGACTTTACTCTAAAGAATTAATGGGAATTTTAGAAAACCTGAACTCTATTTTCTAACTGATAGAGAAAAGCATTTGTTACACTCGGTAGTCCTTCACTAGATTGCAGACTGTCGATAACATCAGAGAAGTCTGCTGTTATTCAGTGGAAACCATGACTTTACCTTATGGTGCCAAGTAATTCATCTAAGTACCCAAGAGTAAGGCAACTGCTACATAGGATAAGTTTTTTTCCTGGAGGCTGAATTACATGGAAAAGTGCAGCATATACTGTCAGACAAATTCTGAGCAGGTTTCTAAGTGCAGGCTTAGAGTAACCATCCAAAAAGTTCAAAGATTGATTGCTGGTGCTAATGTGAATGCAAAACAATTCAGCAGGACCCAGACAAGTTTAACAGGTTTTCTAGGGATGAATGTGGATCAGAATTTGATCCAAATCAATCTTCATTCATTATAAATCTAAAGGAACTGGAGCCTATGACTTCAAACTGCTGTACCATGAAGAAACTCAGCAGATGGAAAGTATCAGGGATATTGTTTTAATAAAACTGTGTTTCTCTTCCACGTAGTAATACTTCATCCAGATGCTACATAGGGCTCCAAACTTGTGTTCCAGCTTTGGGGAGGGTATTTGGTAAAATTTCATACCTGTCTGGTTGCAGGTGTAACTATGTATTTAAGCTTTGGCAGAAAAACTGGGTGAGGAATTCCTGACCTTTCTGCTGCATATCCAAGATAATTTCCAGCGTTAATCACATTCCCCTCAAGATGTTACTAAGTGGAATTCAGTAGGGAAGTGGGAATGAACTGCTGAGTCATGAGTTTCCAGGCACATTTGCCAACGTTGTGTATAACCATCATTCAGGAGGTGACAGGACACCTGTTTCTCTTTAAGGTTAAACAAGTAGGTTGGTTTCTTAAAAGTAGTGCATTCAAAAGAAGCAAGCTGTAGTTACCTAAATTCTTCATGTATTTGTCCAGTAGATTCTGGAGTTCTTGTTCTTTGTCATTGTTGAACTGGGTCTCCATGGCGAGCAGGATGTACTCATCGAGGAGCATGCGGATCAAATGAAAAGAACCTTTGAGAGGAGAAGGACAGAGGTAGCTCAGTTATCTCAGTGACCATCTCTCACCACTCCACAAGAAGCCAGTGAAACAAACAAATAATTGTGGACTTTAAATGACCTGGCAAGACCAACAAGGAATAGTGCCAAACTTCTGGCTCTAATCTCTCTTTGCACTGGCCCACCTAGCTCAATTGTTTACTGTCCTGTGGGCTATTTGACCACTAATTACATCAAAGAAAAATACTGATGAAAGTGAGACATGCTTTAGACTTGAAGAGGGCACATAGTGGAACTAGATAAGGCCCAAGTCTGCAGGAATGCCTCTGCTCGATTTCTGTTTGCCTTATGCTAGATAACTAGACAATAACTGGTGAAGTCTTTGACCTTATTTCAAGGATATATGACATTAAAAATGTCTGTCTTCTTAAAACCGTTTCCCTGAATTTTAGGAAACAACGTCTTTACGACCAAACTTAGGAAATTATGGAGTTAAGGGGAGGCTCAATGCTCTACCATCTTCTATTTTATAAAAGGCTGTTCCTGGGAGCACACCAAAATGGAAGGTTTTCTAAAGATGGACATGTGAACCTTACTTTGTAAAAGCCACAATCACTGTTGAATTGATTGTCTACTGAATTAAATTGCTGGTGAACTGCTAAATTCCTTTGATTTCAGGAAAACACAGCACGCATTAGACCTTCTATACAGTAATTTTTTTACCAAACTGATTAAAAAATAAAACTACAACAATTTAGATCTTCTGTCTCCTATACTGAGATATAAAATACCACTGCCATATGAAATCAAAGAGAGCTTCCAACTCTTAAATGGCAAAGCAGTATGAAGGAGTGACTCAGAAGACAAATACCTATTAGAAATGAACATGAGATGCAGGTCACCACATTACTAACAATTACTCTTTGGAAAGCATGTTAAACAGCATCTGGGACTTTAATCAAATAACTTTTAGATTATGACAGGCTCCTCTGCTCAGGAAATGGTGGAAAGCTGGTGAGTGCTAGCACCTATGTAAAAAACAGGAGTGTTTTTTAGAAAGCCCAGGTACCAAAGCTCGATGCGTTGTTTAGAGTTAGGTTATGCATCACTCGAGCACCAAAAAAGCTCCATTTGAGAAGGAAGTCTTGAGCTCTCTTCTTTAATGACCTCCCATTTTGCTTGCTTGCCTGAAAGAGAAGAGTAAGATGCCTTTAAGTATGCAAACCTGCTTTCAGCACACAGGAGAGGAGAAAGCACTGAGTATGCTGAAAGTTCAAGGAATTCTGTACTGAAGCTGATGTGGCAGCATGGATCAAGCTGCCTGATTCAAACCATCTTCCTAAAGTGGTAAAGAAGAGCAGTGTTCACCTTCCCCAGTGTAAACAGAGTAGAGCTCTAACAATGAAGCCAACTGCTTACTGCTCAGGCTCTGCTGTGTAATGAAGTTATTTAGATAGCCTCATGTTTTAGTGTGAGAGGTGCCAAATTGTGTGTAAATACACAGGTGCACAAGGTAGAGAGAAAGAAGAAAACTCCAGCAGCACATTATTCCACATAAACAGGGAACAGCAATCAGTCTCAGTGCTTTAATGCTACCCCGTATACTACTGGGCAGACTTTCTGTTAGAATATGGTACGTTTATCACTGCAACACCAACAGTTTTCATGCTGTTCATTTCATACTATGGCTTTGCTCAATGATGGGTTTGTGTGGTAGTGGATTCCCTGTCGGTGTCTTGAACAGCCAGCAGAAAGAGGCTGTTGTGTAAGCTTGATGACAGTACCCACACTTTAACGTGAACAGAAGGCAGACAGCAGTGTAAGGATTACATGTTCTGTAAATTATTAGCTTCTGTTTAGTTGACTTAACCTCCTATCAGGACTTGTTGGTATTTCTCACTCTTAACTACAGGAAAACAATGCTTCCCAGAACCAGCCAAAGCTGCTCACCGTGCTGCTCACATATGACAGCTAATCTTATGAAACTCAGAGTGCTTTAAAAAGAAAAATGTTCAGTCTCTACTGAGATTGTGGCAGACAGAAGGAAAAATGGCATGCCCATCAGTATTCTGCAGGTGGCAGAGTCACTCTTCTGCAAGCCAGTCAAAGCTGACCGTATTGTCTCTTTGCCTTGCATCCATTTATATCAAGATGCTCCCTAAAATGATGGGTAAGATGTTGCATTTCCAAACAGAGCAAGAGTTGATGAGAAGACAAGTGTTCAGCTACTAGCAAGCAACACGTAACATTTCATTCTGCTAAGTGACATTCATTCAAAAGACACCTAGATGAAGTGCTGAGCAACATGACTTGGAATGTGTATTGCAACAGGCTGCCCAGGGAGGTGGTGAAGTTGCTGTCCCTTGGAGGGGTTCAGAAAACACACAGATGTGGCACTGGGAAATATGGTTTAGTGAGTATGGTGGAATTGAGTTGACAGTTGGACTCGGTGGTCTTGGAGCTCTCTTCCAACCTTAATGATTCTATGATTTAGTGATGACCTGGCAGTGCTGGTTTAATGGTTGGATTTGATGATCATAAAGGCCCTTTCCAACCAAAACAATTGTGCATCATTACACCATTACAGAAATGGCATTGATATCTCTTACTCAGAACTCAGATATTTTATCCTGAGCTGCAGTTTAATCATCCCTGTACATATATATGCATATATGCATATAAACCAGTTCTGATTATAAAGCATCTTTAAGTCAAATGAGAGAAGGGTATGTCATCAAAACCATAAATTACTGCATCAAGCACCTTCTAAAGCTGTACAACTATATCTTCCACCTTGGTCTTTAAAAACATCCTTCTGCAGGTTATCTACGTTCTATCATTACCAACTTACACATCCCATATACAACTGTATCATATACAACATCATTTGAATGTCACAACAGAAAAAACTGGTTCCCTAAGGAACAGCTTTTTGTTCACCTCACAGACTGAGTAATAACCATGTGATTCTACCCGCACCGATGAGGTGGGTGGGTTTCCTTCACGGACAGTTTATGACTAAGACGCTTCTTAGCTTAAGACTGCTCAACAGCACAACAGCACTCAGTTATTAGAACTAATGGCACTGGGACCTTTCACACCAAGTGAATAATTCCCCTCATACAACGAAGAGATGGATGCAGACATATAAATCCCACATGGAAGACCAATGGGACTGCGAAAATGAGTAAGGGGAGTAGGATTTGGTCTTGAGTCAGGCAGAATATTGGAAAGGTACCTTGATAACCCTTTGCTCAACCACAGTATCCAACCATTCAATAAATGATTCCACAGTGGCATTCTTCTTTAGAAGGTCCTTCAGTTCTTGGAACACTGTAATAGAGTCATCTATCATGTAAAAAGGAGAACACATCATCGCATGCTATTCGGAACATGAGAAAAAGCCACTCACCAGCCACATGACAGTAGTGTAGCATGGAAAGGAAAAGCCAGGAGTTAGAGCAGTGAAGAAATACAGTTTCACAGCCAAGCAAGCAGACACACATCCTTCACACATCCCAGATGTTAAATACCTAAGCATAACAATGATATAGTTTATATGGCAATGAAGCTTTACAAGCAAAATAAAAGGTATCTGATATTTTCCACTCTTTGTAAGATTCAGCCTTGGAAGCCTAAGTTTTTTCTTAGAAGTGAAGCTTTATCTGTAATGGGGCAGATTTGAATCCTGTTTCAAGTTTCTGTTATATTTGACAAGTTTTTCATATTATAACATAAAAAGCGCCTGAAAGACCAGCTATTTATCGTCTTTTTTTTCATCCAGTGTGAAAGAAGACAAAGAACAGAATAGAAAACAATTACATAACATGTAGGAAATGAGCAATTCAAGCAAAAAAGGGAGTAGGATTGTGAACCATTGGAGAGAATAAACATTCATTATCAAAGCAATAGTACTTAGCAGATAATATATTGCTGTTCCTTTCAGCTCTTCAAACTGATCAACACTATTTCTATGAAACCTTCTATTCTTAATAGAGGAAAAGGCTTCCTCTTTTTTTTTAATAGATAGGTGTATGAAAAATAACACCTTCAAAATTCATACTTTACTCCACTGTCTTCTGAGTGTGAGATGAGTTCTGTATAGAAAATGATGTGGGTTTTTTAAAGATAACTTTCAGAAAAAACAAAATGTGTCCATACACAAAAAAAAAGATTCAGGTAGCTCAAATATTAATTAAATTCATCGGTAATGATATGTGATTTTGGAGACATCTTTGAAGAACTGATCTGTACTGATATCCCCATGTAATTAGGGAATAGTTCAAAAGACATTTGATTACACTTTAAAGTCATCTATCTCAAACCACTTCCCAGGGTGAGATACTCTTGCAATACATACTAAGGAGACCGTGGGGTTTTCTGAAGCTATTGAATTAACACTGAGCTAGGCTGGGGAATGAGGTGTCTATCTGCTCCTGTCTTCAGTCCCTCTTCAAGCAGACTACTGTGGCAGGAAGTGGAAGAGTGTATTACTTTTCAGGATACAAATATATCACCATGGACTTACATTCACAGTAGACCTCGCCATCAGAGTCTGTGCTCCCTGAGACTGCAAGGAGTGTCTGAGAGCCAATACTGTTCAAATCCACTTTTTCGATGTCTGACACCATGGAATTCACCACATGCTGATCAAACAGCGCTGGCCGAGCAATCTGTAAGCAAAGGCAAGGTAAAATGCTGAGACCCCATCGTGGTTTAACCCCAGCAGGCAACAAAAAATCACACAGCCACTCCTCCCTACTCCCATGGGACAGAGAAGAGAACTTAAGGGTAAAGTAAGAAAACTTGTGGGTAAAGATAAAATGTCCTTTGGGTTTTCTTTAAGGCAACAATAAATAGTAATGGGGAAAAGGGAAAAAATAAAAACAGAGATCAAAACACAACTCAAAGACAAATAATGCCAACGGAAAGAGTTACCACCAACCATCTGAGGGCTATCTGGTAGCCCTCTTCACCAAATTTTCCTCAAGTTTTATTGCTGAGCATGAAAGCACAGGGAACAGGATATCCGTTTGGTCAATAGAGGTCAGCTGTCCTAACGGTCTCCTGCTAACGTTTTGTACACCCTCAGCCTCCTCACTGGTGAGGCAGTGTGAGAAGCAGAGAGAGCCTTGACTCCAGGGAAGCTCTGCTCAGCAGCAAGAAGAATATCCCTGTGTTCTGCTTCCTGCAGGACACTGCTTCCTGCACACATCCAGAACACTGCTCCTTATTAGATGGGATGATGAAAATTAGCTCTATCCCACAGACAGAGCACACACCCAAACATGTGGATCACCTGAATAACTTTTCAGAGAAGAATCATATTCTGTTTAGTTTTCTTATCATGGCTGAGTTTTTCATAGATCAGATGTTTCCCTTCCATTAGGCCTCAAACAGTCTTGTAATGCACCTACCAGATCATCTGCATAATGATCACCCGCATGCTACTTCTGTCTTGGTACTTATGAAAGAGAAAACTAAATCAAGATGAATATATGGTACATCTATAGAATTACAGTACCACAAAATATATTAGGTTAGGAAGAACATCTAAAGGTCATCTGGTCCAATGTCCTACAACAAGCAGAGGCATTTCAACTACAGAGTGCCCAGAGTCCCATCCAGCCTGACCTTCAATGGCTCCAGGGATGGGGCCTCCACCACCTCTCTGGGCAGCCTGTTCCAGGGATCCCCCATCCTCAGATCAAAGAACTCAGAGAACTCAGATCAAAGAATCAGAGTGTGAACACTCTGACAACCCCTTTCAGGAATTGGAAGGTCACTGTAAGGTTTCCCTGGTGTCTTCTCCTCTTCAGACTGAACAACCAAAACCCTCTCAGACTTGTCTCATAACCCTTTGAAACTGTGATAAGATTGTTTATGGATGCTTACTTCTTGCTTTATTAAAACTACAAGTCTTCTGTGGCTGAAGTTGAACACGAAAAGATAATTCGTTGTGTTTCACAGTCATCAGGTTGCACTGAATATAACTGACAGGATTTTTATGGGCACAGTCTTATTCTATTTACCTGTGCTAGGTGTAGGAATGATGTCTGTCGCTTCAGGGAGGAAACAAATCTTCGTGCAATAGGCAGTTTCTTCTCTGTCAGGTTTTCTGGTAGGTTTGCCAAAGAGGAAGCGACCCACTGTTCCCAGTTTTTTGCAAAATTTCTTATATCTGACAGCAAGCTATAGGGGAAAAAAAGTGTTTTATAAAATAAATAAAATACCATAAATAAAAATGGTATTGCATTAGCTTTAAAAACAATCTATAATTAAGAGACTACTGGATATATCTGTGAGTTACTCTTCAAATGTCACTAAAAAGAAACAGGAAATTATTGGAAGGCTAGAATCGATCTCTGCCTCCTCTGAGAGAACCTTTAAGTCACCTGTCACTTAAAATAGGTTGAAAAACACCAGCTTTAGGAATAATCTGTAAGAAATCCTAGAACCATTACAGATGTCTGAAGCTAACAGGCTTGCACATAAATTACACCCCAAATAAGATAGAACAAGAGGAAAGGGCTTCAAACTTCAGCAAGGTAGGTGTGGATTCGGTATTAGGAAAACATTTTTCACTGAAAGAGTAGTCAGACATTGGAAAAGGTTGTCAAGGGAGGGGCTTGAGTTGCCATCCCTGGAGGTGTTAAAAGTTGTATAAATATGGTGCTTAGAGATCTCCTCTAGTGGTGACCTTGGTAGAGTAGGGTTATTATTAGGACTTGATTATCTCAAAGGTCTTTTCCAACCTGAATAATTAAAATAATTTAAAAAAACCTTAGAGTAATCCTCTTACTAATGTCTCCTTGAGAAAACGTTTAGATACTATGGTGATGTACAGGATACAGACCAGGAAAGTGTTCTGAAATAAAGCTAACCATTATTTTTTCTTAAACAACACTAATGCATTTGTTTACTCTTTGGATCTTCTAGGGCTCTAGTGTTCAAGAATCCTGTTCCAAAATACCCAGTGAGGTAGTAAAATGGGACATTAAATGACTGCAGGACTTTAAGGCTGTTCTGTAACTGTCCAGAATCTCCCTAAGAAAGAGAATGTAGTGGTGTGATGGCCAAACACCTACCTTTCTGGCATTTCTTGCATTGTTGCAGGGATGAGCACATCTGTGAGTACCTTCAAAACAGCAAGAGAAAACGATATTGAGTTTCCACTGGCCATTTATCAATTCACATCTGTCTTGTCCACTTAGATTGCAAAGCAGTAAGGACAGGAAATTTATACAGAATAAAGCCATTTAACCTACCATCCAGATACTTACCTACTTAGATTTCTCTCATCACGATTAGCTAGGAACATATAAGATAGGCATACACCCAGTGAGAAGGAAAGAAGAGGCACAATAACGAATTTCTGAACTTCTGAGAAAATATATTGATTTCTCAGAGTGTTCATATAGTATTTCTTGTTCTGACACTTCATTTATTACAAATGAAGTGTATATTGGATCTATTGGGACAGCAGGTCCAGAGCAGGAAAAATAAACTCATAAAGTGAAGGTACACCATAACCTCGATGGTTTGACACTCCTAAGAAATATTTCTTTTCACCTTTCCTGGACATTTTGCTGTTTTCTTTGTACAATAAACTGGGTGACACCATGTCACTCAGTGCTAAACAGTCCCACATCTCTTGCTTTGCCTGCATAGTATTTATGCCAGTAATTATTCCAATCGAAATGTGGTGGTGAAATGTGTAAGAAAAAGGATGATAATCCTTTCTAATTTGCATGACACATCCAATCAGAGGAGCTCAGCAGCTATTAACTAATGATCCAAACTAAAAATGTTAGGGGCATCACTTTTTTCCCCCGCTTAACCCTGACCTTGCAATACTCTCTAGTTTCATGGAGTTGTAACTATCTGGGATCATGCTGGGAACTAGAGCAAAGAGCTTACATAGTGCAGAGTTGCGTATTTTAGCTTTCTAACACCAAACCAGTTCAGAGCACAGCATTTTTCATAGAATCATAGAATCCTCACAGCTGGAAAGGACCTCCAGGATTACCGAGCACAGCCCTCATTCCAACATCTGCTCAACCCCTAGGCCATGGCTTCAAGTGCTGTAACTGCTAGTTTTTTAAACCACTCCAGGGATGGCGACTCCACCACTTCCCCGGGCAGCCTGTTCCAGTGCCCAACCACTCTCTCAGTAAAGAACTTCTTCCTAAGATCCAACCTAAACCTCGCATGACACAGCTTGAAGCCATTTCCCCTCATTCTATCATTAGTAATTTGGGAGAAGAACAGTATATGAGGCGGCACAGGAGCAGAAGCATAGTGCAGCAGGCAGGAGGGGCAGGAACATCTTAATCCAGTACTATCCGAGCTTTGTAACACAAAACCATGGCCTGACATAACCTAAGAGTAGCAGATTCACAGGTGATATCACCTTGCTGGTTGCCACAGACTGGCTATTGGTAAAAACTGCAATAATACCGTAAGTAAAAACAAGGCTTCAGTTTTCATACAGGCTTAATGGAGTCAGCCTTGTCACTGACGCACACAAGCATTTCTTTCAGCTACATTAAAGCAAGTAGCTCAGGACTAGACCACCTTTGGATGTTCCCTCCAACCCAACACATTCTATGATTTCACCATTCATGTGCTGCCTGTAGTCATCCACCCACTTGCACTTGGGCAACTCTGCAAAGAGGGGACTTCAGCTCTACAATGTGCCAGGTTTATGCTCTGGATTCCGGTTAAATCCTTGCTGATGTCCATAGGTGAGAGACAGAGAGCAGGCACGGCATCCTGTTATCCCCATGATGCTTTTACACAAGCAAAAGCAGCATCATGGTGGGATGAAGGCTGGACCTGATGATCCTGGAGGCCCTTTCCAGCCATTACAGTTCTAGTATTCTGTGGTGGAAATGATCCATGCAGCTAAATGCGGACCTTACCTTATACAGTATTGAATCACACACACAGAAGATGTCAATGATGATGGGATTTTCAAGCAGGGGAAGAAGATGGTCAGGCATTCCTTGCCAAAAATGCAGTAAGAAATGCTGAATCTGAAGGAACAGGAATCAGATAGATGGACATAAGTAATGCTGCCTGGGCTGCCTGCGCATACATGCCAAGAATGTGTGTTCAAACAGCCTTACCTCTTCAAAGTTCCCATTAATTGCATTGTCAAGGACACACTGACAGTGTGTTTTGTACATCATGATAAGAGTATCTACCTATTTTGGAAGAAAGAAAGATTAAGCAGTTTCTCAACTCTCTCCTTTACTGCTAGAGTGACTATATGCCTTTCCTGTCTGTAGTATTTAAATAGAGAAGGTAAAATGTATTACAATGCACATTTACTAACAGGCAGTCTGTCATCCAGAAGTGCTGAAGAGGTCACTCATCTCTAGTTTTTGTCGACATCTTTAAGCCTCAATCTCAGAAATACCGCGTCTGAATCAGTACACTCTAAAAACGTGGGTGTCCAAGGAAGGCAATAGCTGGTAAGGCAACACCTAGATTAGCCAGTCAGATGGCAAAGAAAATTCACCTTTCTGAAGAGAAGATTAATCCCAAAGAGTAGTTCAAGTTAATCATTAGGCTACTATAGGCGTCTATGAGTGTTCTGAAACATCATCTAGCTGGATAAATGAGAAAATAACTGCCAGTCATTTGGTCAAAGTTTAATCACCACCTCACAGGAACTGAACTTTACAAAGTAGAGCTCCCTTTCATCTCATCAGGCTAACTGATCTGAGAGGAGTGCTCCCTGATTTTAATAACCGTGCAGAGGCATGTACTTCAAGACTTTGTAAAAACTGGTAGTAAGTTTTAAAATCTGCAACAAATTACAAAACAGGAGGGATTGTTGAAGCATTTTAAGGAAAGGAGAATGTTAGTAAAACTTTCGTTATGGTCCAGAATCACTGAGAGTTTGCCACAGCTCATGAACTTCTCAGGCAAACCAGTATGGATTTCAGAATGAGACCAGCAGCACCTTATTTCAGTAGTTTTAGCACATAGATTTCTTTGAAAAAAGACCTTGATGATTTTCAGGATTGGTTCTGCAACTACATGACTTAGGAGAACAAAGCACGATATTCAAGACCTTTCTAGAAGTTTTTCTGAAGTGCTGAAGGGGGTTTACGTGTCGAGTTAATTGCCTTCAGACACAGAAAATGCAGGAAAGATTCATCTCTTTCAGTGCAGGATGCTCCATTTCTGTGCTCTCCAGACATTTCAGAAGGCAAACCTTATGTATGGGCTTACTTCAACAGAGTACTTCAATACCCAGGGTTCAATAACCCTTGGTTAGGTAAGATGAAGAAGGGGTAAGACAGTAAGGAAAGAAAACGTGAGGTAAGAAAAAGAGAAATGTGGAAAGAGCAAGAGACACAAAAATCCGTTTCTCTCCCCACAGTCTCCTCACAACTCTGAGTCTGTCCCTGGAGTCCCCCACAAAACCCCACTGGGGCCTCCAAATGAGCTGGTTTCAACATCAGAGCAATTGCATGCTGCTGATCCAAAACCAAATAGAAAATGAGCTGCATATTTTATTTTGCATTGTTGGAGTGGGAAAATGAATCTTTGCTGGATCTGCAAGAATCCCAAAGTTTTGGGAACACTGTCTGTGTAAGAGGTATCAATTCACTGGTGAAGGCAGTAGGTGATGCACACCGCTGGGTATACCTGGGTTTTCTCCTGGAACCGAAAGATTTCCAGCTCAGATGGCTCCTTTTGTTTAGCTTCTCACAAAAGGAACTCAAGGCTTCACTGTTTTCACAAATTAAGAGGAAGAGCTCATAAACCAAAAAGCTTTAAAGCAACATTAGTTCAAGACAACCACCATCACAACCTGTACTGGAGGCTAAACTGCAGAGTTCACACTAGGTATCAAAAGGTTTCTAGCACAGTGCAGGGATGAAGCAGAAACAACACACAGGTAGGGAGGCAAAGACACAGCATATACACCAGAAACACCTCTAAATGGACAGTTACCCCTGGGATGAGCAATACTGAGTGATTTTATCAACTTCTTTTAAAGTCAGTTCAGTTAAAGTCTCTCTTCAAACAATTAAAGAAAGTTCATCGACTTATTCGTAGTGAATGATTTGCTCCGAACTAATCCGAACAAAACGTATCCTAAATCTGAAGGCATTTGGAATGAATACAACTCTGAGTTGTTTGGCTTGCTCTCCCCGTCTTACATACCACCAGTTTGTAAAACTCTAAGTCAGTTAATAGGTAAATAATTCAACCACCTTTCCAGCGGAAAGCCAGTTAATCGGTGTTAGTAAAGGCTTGCCCCCTCTATAAATCAGTCACCTCTGTTTGATTATGGACATTTCTGGCTCTTTCATGTCAATACCTCAAAGGCTGAGATATGAAGAGAGATTCTCTGGCAATTTTGGATCTGTATGTCAGAAGAAAAGCAGCTCATGTTTTACCTTGTCTTTAGAAAGGCACCCTTGAAGCAAAAGGTGTTGAGCAGTTGGAAACTCTGGTAGGAGAGTTCCAGTTTTGGAACTCAGTGAGTATTTACGAGTGAACCCACCCTGCAAAAGAAGGAAAAAAAGATGAACGCTGAAGCAGCTAACACAGATTCATCTGACGACAACAATTCATGCTAAACTCAAGTCCTCATGAGCCTCTCAGTGCTTCAGACTATTGTCCAGAGCCAGATACCAGCTCAGGAAGGAAATTAAGTATGTGTCTAGGTCTAAACTCCACCAAAATGTTTTCAGGGTGATGCAGAGCTTAGACCACTTAACTTCATGGATTTCTACAAGTTTTGGATTTTATCTGTGTTTAAAGACTAAAGTCAAATACTACCCTCCTCTACAGTATGGACTGTGATATCCTCAAGGAGATTCATACAGGTTGGAAGGGACATTAAAGATGATCTAGTTCCAACACTCCTGCCATGAGCAGGGACAACCCCCACTAGACCAGGGTGCTCAAGGCCCCAGCCAATCTGGACTTGAACACTTCCAGGGAGGGGGCAGCCACAACCTCCCTGGGCAACCTGGTCCAGTGTCTCAGCACCCTCATCATAAAGAACTTCCTCCAGACTTCCAACCTAAACCTCCCTTCTTCCAGCTTGAAACCATTCCTTCTGCTCCTACCACTCCAAGCTCTTGGAAGCAGCCCCTCCAGAGTTTTCCTGTAGCCCCCTTGAGGTACTGGAAGGCTGCTCTAAGATCTCCCCAAAGTCTCCTCTTCTCTAGGCTGAACAGCCGTAACACCGTGGCCCTCCTCTGGACAGGTTCCAACAGTTCGGTATCTTTGCTGTGCTGGGGGCTCCAGAACTGGATGCAGTACTGTAGATTGGGTCTCAGGAGAGCAGAATAGAGGGGGACGATCACCTCCCTCAACCTCAGGTCATGATCCTAAGCCTTACTTACTATCTATCTTTTAAATGCAAGGATCGGGGAACTGGAGATACTGTTCTCCCCTGCTCTGACAGCCTGGCAATAGCGATTCCTGCTGTTTTACTATGGTGACCAGCACTTTAGTTTATCGTAAAGTCTTATAGTACTTCATGATATGATGGAGATGATGACACATAGGGTCTGTGGACATTTCTGAACTATGTATTATATGGCTCTCCGTGACTGTGGCAAACTTGACATGAAGTCCCAGGTTCCTATCTCAGTAAGAACTATATTCCCAGGAATTTAACGTTGTCCAGTCACTTTGCTGAGGTATGAACAGTGCTGACTTGGAGACAAGGTAAATTCCTCCTGAATTATGCTAAATTCTGCTGAAGCTTTCAGCAATTCAAATTCACTGCTTAAAGCTTTGCAGCTTATGACATCTGAAATATTGTAGAAACACCCTGTACTAGTTAGAGCCTAAGAAGAGATCTTCAATTACTAGATTCTAGTACAGCACATTGCACTCATTAAGATCTCAGATTATATAATTAATATGAAAGCATCATCCTCAGGAGATCTATTATGATCCTGTCCCAAACTGCACTTACAGGATCACATTCAAACACAGAGAAGGCCACTTGGCTGAAGCCTTCAGGTCCATTACAGCTCCCCTAGTCCTTACATCAAGGCAACACACAGAGCCTTGAGCAACCCTCTGCATATTCCTGTGGTAAATCCTTCTTGTAAATATTGCCTTTGTACTAATGGATGCAGTGCACGACCATGCACAAGACATTTGAAGTGGCCTCTGTTTCTTTGTACAAAACAGACAGCAAGGAACCACAGCACATGTTACACAAACACACGTTGCCTCTGCTATCTGCTACTCAAATACGTACAAAGCTCTAAGGCAAAGAAAGTGTAAAAATGCAGAAGCATTAGTACTTCTTCACATCAATACTTTGCAGTGCTGTAATTACCGCTCAGTATCAGTAGGCTGGTTTTTTTTCAGTAACAGGAGTAATCTTAATGATTTTGTTATGCAATTACCCATGAAGTATATTAAGGGCTCTGATTAAAAGGGATTAGTTCTCTCAATGTAAGGCAATGATGGTGGTAAGAGGCTTAAGAGAAAATAATCTGCAGTGTTTTTTACCTTGCTAATGGATTTCCATGATGATGCCTTGGGTCTGGGCTTAATATTTTAACCCACTGCCACTTGCCCTTTCAATTTAATGCCATCTGTTTCTAATGGCCATTTAACATTAAGATAATGACAGTAATATTATCTGCCTAATTAACCATGCAGACTCTAATGGTGCACTAACCGGTTTAGATAAAAGAATTTGCTGATAACTCCCCCTACAGAAAGAATACTACAAGATGTGATAAAACATACCAGAAGTAAACAGTGTCCCTGGCACTGAATGAGTGCTCATTCAAATGCCATTTACTCAGGATATTTAGATAATCAGTGCTTTAACATCTTTTCAATGTCTTTATGTTCCTCCTGAGAATTACATCTTATGCATTGATTGCAGATCTTTCTGGAATACCTGATTACATGTACTTTCAAGCAAATACACCTCTTACCCAGTCACTCAAAGAAATCTGTCACCCATTGCAATGTGTTCTTGTGGCCAAGAAGGGCAACAGCATCCTGGGGGGGACCAGAAGGGGGATGGTTAGCAGATCAAGAGAGGTTCTTCTCCCCCTCTGCTCTGCACTGGTGAGACTGCATCTGGAGTATTGTGACCAGTTCTGGACCCCTCAGTACAAGAAGGACAAAGAGCTATTGGAGGGTGTCCAGCATAGAGCAACAAAGATGGTGAAGGAAGTAGAGCAGCTCCCTTATGAGGAAAGGCTGAGGGAGCTGGGTCTCCTTAGTTTGGAGAAGAGGAGGCTGAGGGGGGACCTCAATCATGTCTATAAAAATGTAAGGGGTGGGTGTCAGGAGGATGGAGCCAGGCTCTTCTGAGTGTCATATGGTGATAGGACAGAGGCAATGGGTGCAAGCTGGAACAGAAGAGGTTCTATATAAATATCAGCAGGAACTTATTCTCAGGGAGGGTAATGGAGCATTGGAACAGGCTGCCTAAGGGGGTTGTGGAGTCTCCTTCTCCACGAGTCTCCTTCTCGTTCGTGGAGACGTTCCAGCCCCGCCTGGCTGTGTTCCTGTGTGACTTGGTCTGGGTGATCCTGCTGTGGCAGGGGGATTGGACTAGATGATCTTTCGAGGTCCCTTCCTATCCCTGATGATTAGTGTGATGTTCATTCCCACTGATTTCTCCATGATTTTCTTTTTTTCTGTAAGGATTAAGGTATTGAACTTTGGGGCAGACAGGTTATGGGACTGTCAATTCCCAAACTCACCGGGAATGCCACAATGGAGATGGAAGTAAATGGATGAGAGTTTATGCCAAGGAAACCAGGTACTTTTCATCACAACACTCTGAAAGAATGGATGTTGTGCCAGCAGTCTTGAACCCTTGACTATGTTGGAGATATCCGCTGGCACAGCACTATCTGGTTTTGATAAGATGACTGATAATTTGAACAGGAAGAATGCAACAGATCTAATCTATCTGACCGTGGTGTCACCATAGGAAATAATTATTCATGCTGTGAGAATGGGGATTAGCACAAGAAAGTAAAAGCTATCAGAAACTGACTCCAGCTGAAATGCTAATGGGCTGTGTTGACAGGGAAACTACTGGGGCAAAATGGATTGAAGTGAAGATTCCCAAAGATCGGACCTGGGGCTGCACATTTCACAGCTTGCACTGCTGATACAAGCTAATGTCATCATCAATAAAGAAGAAAACCAAGTTGTCAAGTAGAAAGCTCTGGATGGCTTTGAGATAACAGCAATAAAGGGGATAAAAATCAATAGAGCAAAGCTACACTCTGAGGGACCAGGAAGAATTTCTGCTATCAGCAAGGAGCTGCTTATCTCAAAATGAGAAAGGACTTACTGTGCATCTGTGGATCACAGAGGGAAAACTTAGTCTGGTAAATTAAATGGTGTCAGGAACCATTCCCAGGCAATACTGATATTACAGCATTATTTTGGTCCATGCCAGTTAGCACTGTCCCAAACAATTCCTAGTCACACTTCAGCCTCAAGCTGTGGGGTTCAGTTTCTTCTCCCAAACCACCAGGGATAGGACTAGAGGAAATGGCCTCAAGCTGTGCCAGGGGGTTAGGTTGGACATCAGGAAAAATGTCTTCCCTGAGAGAGTGGTGGGGCTGAAACAGGCTGCCCAGGGAGAGGGCGGAGTTGCCATCCCTGGATGGGTTCAAAAAGAAGTAGATGCGGCCCTAGGGAACAAGGTTTATTGGGCAGGGTGGGGTTGGGTTGCTGGTTGGACTGGATGATCTTGGAGGTCTCTTCCAACCTTAGTGATGCAATGACTCTGATTCAGCAGTTACTGCACATTAGGGACTTTTCTCCATGGCAGTGTGGCTGAGCTAAGCCTGAGACATGCTCTTCTGTAGGTTCAGGAGTTTAATGACATGGATGCAGACTATTCCATGCCAGCTGAACTGTAGTGTCAAAGAACAATCCTGGGAGCAACCCTTAACTCCATATCCATCATTTTCTAATATAAACAGAACAAAAAACCCAAAACAAAAAACCCAAAACAATTCTAGAATTCATCAGATTGGATATTTCCAATAGAAGCAGGAGACACACAGTTACCAGCTTTTTTCTATAAAGATACTAAAACTGGAACAACTACAGTGAAAAGGCTGATGAGAATGACTAAAAGCTGCTGCTCATTCCACCTAGAAATGAAAAGCAGTGAAAAGGCATCACAGGAAGAAGTCACAAAGAGCAAAAAATAGGGAAAGATGATCCTGACCAGAAGGTATAAAATTCAGTTTATAAAATTCAACATCTGTTGGCTTCAAATCAGTCAGATGTGATTCTGAAAAAGCCTTCCTGCAAAAGTAATGGATGCAAAAATTTAAGCTGGTGCTTGATTCATGGCTTAAGAGAGTCTGCTATGAAACTCTTTGGCTGTGGGAACTGGACTAGAGCAGGAACCTTTCTTTTAATATTGAAATGAGAATAAATTAACGTGAAAATCACAGGTCAGATCATGTCTAGATTAAAATGGAATTGAAAGAACTGGACTACAGAACTTACCTCATTCTTTAGTTTGCTCCCCGAGAACCTTTGAAAACAAACACATGTCATAAGCAGAGCACTTTTAGAGTTTGTATATATAAAAATGTAAAATAGAGAAATTAGAGAAGTTATGAGATTTCTGCAAATGCAGCCTTTTTACCAACTGTCCCATTTCTCAGGGGAATGGAGAAATCCCAGTGATTCTCCATTCTTTTCCAACACAGTATCACTGTGATGCAGGTGAAAAGCATTTCCGAGACCAAGAACTCACTAACTGACATGTTGCAGAGCACAGTGAATGTCCTCTTATGAGTCCAACTGACCGACTACCAGTGAAGTCACTACCAGGCAACCCTTCTAGTGCAGCAATTAGACTTACAGATTACTTTTCAAAACATTTAAATTGTGTTGCTTTTTTTAATTACTGAAGCAGAGACTGTGTGATGATAGAAATTCTAATGGATCAGTACAATGATAAATGTGGCTTGATTGCTATTTTCTGTTCTCCTAGTTGCCAACTGAGAGGAGGCTATGGACAACATGGAGTCCTAGAACGATTAGCAGCAGTATTGTGATCTCATGCTGATAAGGTGCTTTGCTGACAGGTCTGAAAACCAGAGGCTGAGGTGTTGTGGAATTTGTCCTGCCCTGGAACAGGTGTCTGACAGTTCCCACCATGTGATGGGAACAGCATCATGGACGAGCATGAAAAGGCATCATTCAGTTGATTACAACATGGAGCTAATCAGCTTCACAGCTGGATGTATTTGCTATGGACTGTGTGTTATGTGGTGGCTGTCATGTGTGCAACAATCCGCTAGCATTGCTCCTGCAGAGCCTCAATTACTACTCAAGTCACCCTTCACCCTGTGCTAAGGGTACTGTGATTTCTGGCAGTAAGTATGCTCCTTTCACGGGGCAAGGTTTGATTTTTAAAGCATTCAGGAGGTCAAACAGAACTTAGGGGTTCAGGGAACAGGATTTAGTGGCCATCATGGGGTCGGGTTGATGGTTGGTGTCTTTCAACCTTAATGATTCTGTGATGCTGATTTAAGAACTGTTGTGTTCAGTCCAATTACCTGAGCACAAATCAAGTCTGAAATGGTACTAGGGGCCTAGATTTAAGCAACTAGGCAACTAAACTGTGGCACATCTCCTCTTCTAAGCTTTTAACAAGCTGCTCTCCAACATTTGAGCGTGTTAGGTAAGGCATCCATATCCCTGTACTTGCACCATAGCATGACCAACCCGTGTGTTTTCCCTGGCTATTTCTGCCCTAAGCTTGACTAGGAACTGTTTTTGTAGCTCAGCTGCCAGAACAGACATCAGAAAAAGACAGACTTTATGATGGATCCCAGCCAATAACTCTCAGTTTTAAATCACTGCACTGCCTGACTCTTCCTTACCCACAAGTTTATCTTAAGCTCAGCCTACTGAGT
Organism: Upupa epops; assembly: GCA_013397515.1. Lineage (NCBI taxonomy): Eukaryota > Metazoa > Chordata > Aves > Bucerotiformes > Upupidae > Upupa > Upupa epops. Next base: position 98,160 of record VZRI01012096.1, on the reverse strand, counting down.
CATTCCCTTCACTCCAACCCGAATGATGGCTCAGAATGTGCAAAATGAGTATTTGAGCTTCTGCTCTCAATCAGCTAGGAAGGCAATTTGACTGCTGCACCCTACAAGTCCAACATCTCATAGGTGAGAACACAAGTCCTAAAACAAACACAACATTTCTAACTAGTAAATCTAGTCGGTTCCACTGAAAATCCCACAGAGTTTCTATGCCACCTTTCTGGGAGGGTATAAATCTGGAAATTCAGTCATGGGGAATTCTGCAGAACCCCCAACTTTCTGCATTCATTGGACTGTGCAAGCACAGCACTTTACATGAAAAGGGCACTGGCTGGCAGAAAGCTGAGGAGTAGGAGTGACGACATTTCCTTAAATGAAAACAACAGCCTTTTGGTCAATTAAATGTGCAATTTGTTCAAGTATTAAGAAAGAAACCCATCTCACCCTATACCAAGACTTCCACAGCTCTGGATAACTACTGGACAAGGAAATCACACAATCACAAACATCAGGAGTTGGAAGGGACCTCGAAAGATCATCTAGTCCAACCCTCTGCCACAACTGGATCACCTACAGCAGATACTGTATATTCCAATCTATATCTTTTAAGCCCTGTGGTGGAGCAAGCCCTCCTTTAAAGCATCACTGGCAAATTTACCTTCAGTTTCACACTTCTGTTAATTGGACAAAATCTCTCTGGACAGAACCTAAAGCTGCCAGCAGCTGATTTTTCTATGTGTGATTATAAACTCATTTATTTCTTCCCTTTCTCAGAGTTCCCCTTATACAGGCAGACAATGAAAGCCATCATTCAAGCCATATGTGAACAGAGCCATTTGTTTTACAAACTATTAATCTTGGGCAAACCAACAGGCAGCTATCGTAAGGTATTGATCCTGCGAGCTGTCCCTTAAATAAATATAATTAGAGCTTCCTGGGTTAGGTTTAAACTGATATTAGCCAGTCAAAGGACCTGCAAATATTAATCTTTGCTGACCCCTCCCTCCTGCCTGCAGGTGCCAGCTTCACAGCCTTCTCCAGATGCTTCATAAAGAGAAGCTGTCCTAGGGAAAGGACTCGAAGTGTGACACAAGCAAACAAAAGGGGACAAGTGTTCTGGAAATGACATTTTGCTGCCTCATGAGAACCTGAACAGATCCTCTGCTGTTAGAAGCTGATGCAGCTCTACACTGACTGCAGTGGGGTCATACTGAAGCTACCAGCCAAAGCGCTAGATCAATCTCTTAATAGGAAATCAGTGTCTTCAAGAAGCAAACTTCTGTTTAAATCTAGGAATGCCTTCAGCAACCTGGTCTGGTGAGAGGTGTCCCTGCCTATGGCAGGGGAGTTGGAACTAGATGATCTTTAAGGTCCTTTTTAACCCAAACCATTCTATGAGTCTAAGCCACAGCAATACTAGCTCTGGCATCAACAAAAATGAGTGTCCCACAAACACTTTGCTAAGGGAAGACTATACTAAGTCTCAGAAGTCACTGTACCTTGTTAAGCCTTTTCCAGAATACACAGAATGGTAGTAAGCGCTGCTTTCTTTGATGCCAATTCCATAGTAGTGATACCTGTGGGGGAAAAGAGTGTTTATGAGCCACATGTCAAGCAAACCGAACTGTCAAACTGGTCTTCAATGCTTTCTGAAAACTTTTCTTACCAGTGTCTGCCAGTTCACTGACATGGAACTTCTGGTCTCATAGAAAACACAACAGTCACAGATCTTCTTTAAATTTAAATGCTCCGTCTCTTACAAGAACGGAGCTATAGCATCAAATCTCCTAGAAATATGTCAAAACGCTTTTCCCTAATATGCAGTTGTTGAAAGGGTGCTGGGTTTGACCTGCCAGATTTGTTTTATAGGCTTCCTGCTGTTAGATTTAGACAGTCCCGCAGAGCACTCCTCTACCGAAATTAACTCATCAGAGTAACCTCTGGATTAATGTTCAGCCTCCTATCACTAAAAACATTAACATTTTCATTTATTCTTCTCTCATGTTGTGGTTTGACCAACTTTGAATTATCTAGCCATTTAAGCTGCTCTCACCCACGTTTGTCTCATGTTCTGACCCACTGGGGATGGACCTAGAAGAAGAAAACATGCCAGTGGCTCTGGTTCTACAGTGCTGAGCACACCAGCTTAATCAAAGGCACTAAGGAAGGTGAGTTGGTGCTAAGAAAACTGTCTGTGCAGCAGGTACTCACTGCTTTTCACCAATGCTTCAGTTCATCCATCAACGCTGATAGGACTCGTCTTATAATTTCCACTCAGTAGATGTAAAAACTGATAGCGCTGAACTGAATTTGCCACAATAGCCCCCTATAGCTACAGACTGGGGATGAGTGGCTGGAGAGTGGCCTGGCAGACAGGGACCTGGCAGTACTGGTTGACAACCAGCTGAACAGGAGCCAGCAGGGTGCCCAGGTGGCACGAAAGAACAATCCTGGCTTGGATCAGCAACAGTGTGGCCAGCAGGACTAGGGAAGTCATTCTCCCCTTGTACTGGGCACTGGTGAGGCCTCAGCATGAGTACTGGGCGCAGTTCTGGGCCACTTCAAGAAAGACACTGAGGGACTGGAGCGGCTCCAGAGGAGCAACGAGGCTGGGGAAGGGACTGGAGGGAAAGTCTGATGAGGAGAGGCTGAGGGAGCTGGGGAGGTTAGCCTGGAGGAGACTCGGGGTGTGGGGGGAAGGTACTCTATCCCTCTCTACAACTGCCTGAAAGGAGGTTGTAGTCAGGTGGGGGTTGGGATCTTCTCCCAGGCAGCTAGCATCAGGACAAGAGGGCAGAGCCTGAAGCTGCCAGGGGAGGGTTAGGTTCAATGTTAGGAAGCCATTCCTCATGATCAGATGATCAGATACTGGAATGGACTGCCCAGGGCAGCAGTGGAGTCCCATCCCTGGAGGTGTTTAAGGACAGACTGGATGTGGTCCTTAGTTCCATGGTCTGGCCGATGGGGTGATGTTAGGACATGGGCCGGGCTGGATGCACTCAGAGGTCTTTTCCAGCCTCAATAATTCAGTGATTCAGTGATTCTGTAAATTTGCTTAAGAACATTATGGACAGTATTACTCTGCTTCATTTGTTTCTTGTATGGAGCAGTCACAGATAAGAACAAACCCCCTGGATGCTTTATATTGACAGAACTGCCTAAAGACATTAGATATTTGAGAAAACACTGATTAGGATAACATATTTGCTTAGCCTAGGCAGCTCTGAAAATCTCAGCTGAAATAGTCACTCTCTTCCTAGACAGTCTTTTGTGTCCAGTCAGAATTTTAAAGCCCAAATATGTGACAAAAAGTGGCTACTGTTAAATTTCATCACATTACAGTTTGCCTGAAACCAAGGAGCCTACATAGCATCACTAGGTTGCAACAGTACCTGGCTACTCAAAGGAAGGCCACAAGTTTATCTGATTTTTCTTTACTGTTAGTTTTCTTGCCCTGTAAGTGTATTTTCTGAAGTGTGGTGATACGCTGAATCAACCATTTTTTCATACCTGTTAATACTCAGAAGATGAGACATAGGACATAAGCTCAGAGCAGCTCCATTTCATTCAGTAAAGTTGGCTGATCAAAGCAAAGGGACACCTCAGGGTGGTTTAGGATGCCACAGGGACCTTTCATTAAATGCCACAATTCCAGACTGCTGTCCTCTGGTCCTTACACAGAACCATGTCGCCGGTGATGGCAGTGAAAGTCCTGATGCTTTTCAACACCGATTTTTGGGTTAGGAGTATGAAACAAATAGACTTAGAACAAAGACATGGCTCTGGAAAATCCTCAGACTTCATAGAGCTCTGACATGAGTGCTAAAGGCATCAACGTATTTTCTTCTTTCATAAAAATTAAGACACTTTAGATGTGACACAAGAGGTGTTGAAAAATACAGCTATGGATTGTTTGCAATTGCAGCATTTATTTACTCTGAGGGTCAGTCCCTTCTCTCAAGCCACCAGTGATAGGACAAGAGGAAATGGCCTTAAGCTGTGCCAGGGGAGGGTTAGATTGGACATCAGGAAAAACGTCTTCTCTGACAGAGTGGTCAGGGGTTGGAACAGGCCGCCCAGGGAGGGGGTGGAGTTGCCATCCCTGGAGGGGTTCAATAACGAGAAGATGTGTCCCTAAGGAGCAGGGTTTATGGGCAGGGTGGGGTTGGGCTGCTGCTTAGACTGAAGCAACCAGCAACTGGAGGTCTCTTCCAACCTGAACGATTCTGTGATTTTAAAAATAAAACCAGGTTTGGAAATCTCTCCTGCTAAAACAGGAGTGGGCTAGAAGCCAGGGAGAGCATTAACTTCTTCACAAACTTGGAGATTCAATACCTCAAATATTCTGCATCTAATTCACTATTAACGTGTTTGAGCTAGAAGCTGGAGCTGCTGTATGCTGTGGATTCCCAGGTTTCAAGTAGCAGGTAGTAGAATTGTTTCTGCTCCAGAACGCCCCGAAGGATCTGTATTTGCCACTGTGACGTTCTTTTCTGTACAGAATAGCTACTGTCAGCACTTACTCTGTGTGTGTGTATTAAAGGCACAGCAGTTATCATTCCAATTTCCTTCTGCAGTGTGTGTAGCTGAATTTTTAACACTAAAGCCCACAGTTTTCCAGTCAAGACAGAAGGATCTAAAAAGCATTATGTCTGCTTTTCAAGCATCATCCCGATTTCTTTGGAATACTAGGGTATAAAGATATTTGGTCTCTTAGAAACCAAAGTCAGTGGCCAAGTAACTTAATTTGGGCTACCTATTGAGAGTAGCAGACTCATTCCAGATACACTCCTGCCATCTTTAACCTACAAGTCTCTACTTTCTGTCTCTTTGCATGCATATTTGTATGTTAACGTACCAGAATGTCTATTCTACTATTTGTATTCCTGTTGTATAGTTAATAAAGTAAGCCCAGTTATCATGAGTAACTTCTCAATTTTTTCAACAAACCCTTTAAAAAAAATAGCCTGAACTGTTTCCCTTTTTCATTTCAGTGGTTTGCTGTACCATATGTTCCCCTGCAACTCATAGTCCTGATTTTAGCATACACTGACACAAATGATAGCTGATAAGGAAATGATAGGCTTAAGCTGTTCAGGGACTTGCAATAACTCGTTATCACAGAGCCAGCTGCCATATCAGTTTTATTAACCCACTAAATCACTCCTAATAAATAAGATAACAGTTTTCAGACACGGTGGGTAAAAAGCTAAGATGTATCATTGATCAAAGTCTACACAGAAATTAAATCCCAGCCTGAGCTGTCTTCTGCGTGTACCGACTGAGAGATATTTTCCCAAATACCCTCTCCAGGTAATTCCTGTCCCGTGAGGGTGGTCACTAAGATGCTGGCAGTGAACAGAGTACCTTCAATGTTACCTGTGCAAAAGCTGCCTTCAGAATCTGCTGTGCAGACAGCTGTTACTTATGAAATACTAATCCAAGATTGCAGTTTGCAGGATTAGTTGTGCTGGGTCTGCTTCCCCTCAGCAGGAATATAGATAACCTCCCCTCCCTTCAGCAGCCTGGGGTGATCCCGCATGCATGAGAGCCGAAGGAACTTCTTAACAAAATTATGCCCAATGTGCTTTGGGGCCAAATGTTTGAAGGAATGTTTTAGTCTCAACAATTTTGTACCAACGGGTTGTTGGATGTAAACACGGTCACAGTGACTTACACAACGTTCTGGGATTTATTAGACAGATTTTTAAGCCTCTCCTTTGCCCAGAACTGGAGATGACAGAGATGGAACTAACATTTGTGTCTCTCACATCTTAGAGCAGCCACATGTTAGAGCAGGAGTTCTTTCTCAAATCTAATCCATGCTCAGGAGAGTGCTAGAAAAATCTTGGCTTGCTGCAGCGTGGAAAAGAAGTCTCATTTCTCTCACCTTGAACATGATGGAAAAGGGAACTGAGTTTCTTTGCTATCTTCTGACCACAGCCTCCTTCGATAAGTCCCTGTATATGCATGCAGTGACCAGTAAGGCACTGAGCAGCGAGCTTTTCCTTGCAATACAGTAATTTCACAGGAAAGGAACTGTCTCATTTCCTCTCGTGCTTTTGAGCACCCAACTTGGGAAAACCCTGGACAACAAGCCGAGCTCCTGGGCAATACTGACATATGAAACATCACTACCAGGAAGAGTTAGTGCTGCTACCGTGCCTACTGACATTATCTTGAAATAATTATGGCAACAACTGAAATAAATCCATGGATGTAACTGCCAGCAAGAGGTGTCTCTCACCAGTTCCAGTAACCCTGTTCATTTATCATTTATTGATTTATTGATTTGATTTGTTCCATAAAGAAGCATCTTGCAACATTCAGAGTTCACACTGACATGAAAGCAAGGGGTAACCAAGCTCAGAAATAGTTCCTTTATTTTCTTACCAATTTAATGGAAATGCTTATGCAATTGATATTCAAGTGACTGACTGCTACCTGGAGAAAGCAGAAACTAGTTTGCTCCTCAGTGAGTCTGTGGTTCTGAGAGGAATAAGGTCCTCACAGCTGAAGAAACGATCACGACTTTGCTCCATTTCTACGAGTACCTGCTGCTGCATTCTGTCTCTGAATGGACGTCTTGCCTCTTGTGCCTTCTGTGAGGCTATTCTCTGCACAGCAAGACCAGTGTAAATGTACCTTAGTGGAAACAACCACTGCAAAGGCAGAGCCTCTGGGGAAAACTGATGAGGAAAAATAGGGATAAACAACTGCCAGATGTTCAAACAAAACCTGCTGATGCCTCTTCCCTCTGAGGAAATTGTCCAAGAGTAGTTAATCTGTATGAAAATACAGCACATTAAGTTCAGTAGAAACATGGGATCTGGTGAAGAAAGGTTGGGCGTGAGACATTTCTGTGCTAATACTGTCAGATTTGTTTTACCAAGACATTGAACAGTATTGGGGGAATTCAGGGAAAAGGGGAATACAGTGACACGTATCTAAACACAACTTTGTAGCTGGAGTCCCATATCAAAAATCATACCCTTTCACTTAATAGAGGTGATGTTTCAATTGCCTTAGTGTTGTTTAAATGAGGCAGACACATAGTACATTCTGGAAGCCTGGATGCTGACTGGATCTTGGTTTTTGAAGCATTAGGTATGTCAGAACAAAAACATAACGTGCATTGGGGAAGAGTTTTCCCTTTGTGTTATCTCTTCATTATAAACTTGCATGTGGTTCTCCAGATATGAACTTGATTGAGACTTGATGAATTAGTAGGCTGTCAAATATTCCTGCACAGGTTGTGAATGCCCGATCTCCTGAAACCTTAAACAGCAGCAGCCGCCAACATCCACCCTACAAATCTGTCTACACCAGTTTATGTCTGTAACCACAGGTGAACTTCACTACAGCAGACAACACACGAAACCCTTTATTTCCCCCATAAATAATCTTTATCACAGTAACTTTCCTCAAACCCCTCTATTCAGTATCCAGAAAAAGAGAAATTAAATTCAGCTCCAGTTTTCCTCTATATAGTGGCACTCAAGAAATAGAGTGTTTTTGTGAAAACTTGGAATTTGAGTTCTTCCCCACCTTCTAAATTGTAACAAACCCTACAATTCATAAACGACATTTCCTATGGATTGCAGTGTTGTTCTGCTGGAGGGGTCAAAGGCTCTACAGAAGGATCTGAATAGGCTGAACTGATGGCCGACTATTAAAGGGGCAACAAGGCAAAGTGCTCAGTCCTTTGGGTCACAATGACCCCACATAATGCTACAGGCTTGGGAGGAGGAACTGGAGAACTGCCTGGGCACCGCTGAGGCTGCACCTTGAATCTTGTGTTCAGGTTTGGGTCCCTCACAAAGATGGACACATAGGTGATGGAGCATGTCCAGAGAAAGGCAATGCAGCTGATGAATTATCTAGAACAAAAGACCTACAAGGAGCAACTGAGGGCATAGCCTGAAGAAAAGGAGGCTGAGGAGAGACCTTATCACCTTTACAACTACCTGGAGGGAGGCTAAAGAGAGATGGATGTTGGTCTCTTCTCCCATGTAACAAGTGAGAAAACAAGAGCAGATGACCTCAAGTTACACCAGGGGAAGTTTAGTTTGGACATTAGAAAAACTTTCTTCACCAAAAGGCTTGTCCAGCACCGGGCCAGGCTGCCCAGGGCAGTGGTGGAGTCACCATCCCTGGAGGTACTTAAAAGAGGTATAGATGTGCTATTGAGGGACATGGCTTAGTGGTGACCTGGTAGTGCTGGGTTAATGGTTGGACTTGATCTTGAAAATGTTTTACAAGTGCAACAACTGTATGATTCTATGCATTCCTCAGCAAAAGTAAGATGGGAGCAACTGGTCATTTCTTGTATTTCCAAGAACACCAAGCACATCGACATGATGCACCCCATGAGATGATAAATATAAGCATTGCTACTTCCAGATTATATTGCAAAGCACTTAGAAAAAACACAGTAACATAGGGATTTTTTCCCCCTCTCATTTTGAGTTTTACTCATAAAGTACTGAAAGACAACAGTACTGCTGTCTTTCAAGGCTAAAAGCTGTTCAAAATAGTTTTCCCAAACCAAAAGAATGACTTTCTCCTATAACTTACCAGTACTCTGGTTTTCTTCCTTATTCATTAGCAAAAGGTATCCTTGCTCTGGGGTTTGGTTTTGTTTCAATAAGCTACCAGCTGTGATTTATTCCACAAACCAAGGGCAGTTTCACGTATCATAAATGCATTTGTAAATTGAGGCATGGGAATAATCCTAGGGCTACTCAGATATGTAAAGGCATGCATCTCATCTAGACATACCCTTAATTTCTGTGTGTACACGAAGAACTAAACACTACATATACCCTTAATTTGTTCCTCATAGGTTTTCCTAAAAATAAGGCATTGCTATTTTGAAATCAAGAGAAATACACAGGTAAAGATCTGCTCTAAATTGGATTTGGGGTTGAAAACCATTAAGTTTTTTGAGAGTGGCTTTTAAAGAACACCGTTACCTAACTAGTCCTATTTTATATTGAAGGGTATGGGCACAGTATTTAGGGTTAAATATATGTTTTAAACTGGCTATTGACAAACACTGAAATAACAGGTTAAAGCACAACTCTCAGAATAGCTCAGAGTCAGTCGTGGTTTCAGGCAACACAGAGATCTGTTGTATTTGTGACTCCACAAATAGGAATAGACATTTCCTAGAACTACCTAGCTGATAGCTTCACATGACTAACATCTCAGAGCATTATTTGAACTACTTCTCTACATCCCTCACACCACAACCTTGTTAACCTTAAGCAGCATTCCCCTATTAAAAACTTAATTTTACAGAGCCACAAAGATGATGGAGTGGAGCTTCTCTCTGATGAGGAAAGGCTCAGCGAGCTGGGTCTCCTGAGCTTGGAAAAAAGGAGACTGAGGTCTGACCTCATGAATGTTGATCAATATGGAAAGAACAGGTGTCAGGATAAAGGAGCCAGGCTCTGCTCAGTGGCATCCAGTGACAGGACAAGGAGCAATGAATGCCAGCTGGAACAGAGGAGGTTTCATATAAAGATGAGAAGAAACTTCGTTCTGATGAGGGTGACAGAGCACTGGAAGGGGTTGCCCAGGGAGGCTGTGGACTCTCCTTCTCAGGAGACATTTAAAAATCCATGTGCGGATCTAGGGGCTCCTGCTCTGGCAGGGGGATTGGACTGGATGATCTTTTGAGGTCCCTTCCAATCCCTGACATTCTGTGATTAAAAATCAAAATAATTTGTAGACAATTCATCAGTCCTTTCTCAACAGCCTGAGTATCAGGACATCAGAGACAGGGGAGATGAAAGGGGAACACCGTTACTGCTGTTCACCACAGCTTTACAGTGATTTGTCATGGACAAAAGCACAACAAACAAGTCAGAAAGACGACTAATAAAACCATTATCTGAGATCTATTCCTGCAATCTAATATTACCCAGGTTAAACACACAGACTGACTGGACTCATTCACTGGGAAACGACTGCACTACAGGCTGTGTACTTTGAGTTTTTGTGAGCACAAGAACACCTCCTTCTCAACAGTAGAACATGCTTTTTCTAGCATAATTCAATTAATGTCTATTGTTATGTAGAGACCACAATGAAAGCCATTAGGTTTGCAAAAGGCAAACAAAATCATTGTTAAATTGTACATTATTTATGGAAAGATGAGCACCTCTAACAAAGATACACGGATTTCATATAATGGCTTTATATGTAACACGTTGGCACGTATTTGCAACAAATATTAATATAATGACAAATTTTAGGGCTTTAACTGATTAAATTTTAGACATTATGCCTACAGATGTGTTTCTGAAGTCAAACTCTGCCTCAGTTTCACCACATACATGGACGTTCTCACACGTAGCTTGTCATCTAACTACATGTCCTGCCAATTATACATACAATAATTACATATAATATCAATTACATATATCTATTATAGAGATATACATTTAAAAATATTATGTATATATATGTGTGTGTCTATATATATAAAAAATGGACATACAGGCAATGCTAGAGTATGTTCTCTAGATGGATACAGAGATAATCGTTCCTTACTTTGAATGGCCCCTTGTTCCAAGCCTCCTGGTGGTAAGGAGAGGGAATTTCTGTCGAATGGTCTAAAGAGAAAGGAACTGCATTAGTTTCTAATATGGAAACACTTACCAATCTGTGAGCAGATAATTCATATTCCTCAGGTAATTTTGCCACAAAATAGAAAATTAAGTACGTGTTGCACTGCAAGAGTCCTTCCATCCTTGTCCATCTTCACACAAACTCCTTCCCACCTGTTGTTCCTCTCCATTTTGACTTCTACAATTTAAAACCTGGTTTTCTGCACCAACATCGTTTCATTCCGGTTCCTAAAGGGTAAGAGTTATCTTTTTCTTCAAAGGGCGAAACAGATCCAGGGAAAGATCTGCCCTCTAGCTGTTCTGTTCTCAAACCACTAAAAATATATTTATTTTTTACGTATAAAGTGTGATCTGAAGGTTAAAGTAAGCAAATATTTGCCTCATGGGTACTTCTATATCCTCCACTATAAGCTTAAAACCAGTTTAAGTGCTGGACAATCTTAAACTAGTTTTTCTCACTGATACCCCAAGTAAGTTTGTGTTATGTGATTGAATCCAAGTCAAGGACAACATTCTGTCACTGAACTCCTGGGACCGAGATTAGTGCCCCAAAAACAACCCTCTCCTGCAAGGAACGATGCTTAAGGCAAAAGGCTTACTGAGTAAAAAAGTAATTCAGTAATAGAGGTAGATCCAGTAGAAAGGTGACTGTCAAACCGATGTTTAAATGAAAAGCTATTGTCTTCCTCATTTATCTTAGAACTGTGCAAGGAAAATTGGACATAGATTTTCTCAGCATATCCAATTCAAGAGGAAAAAATTAGTAAGCCAATTATTTTATAAATCCATTATTATTATTTAATTAAATTAATGCATTTTGCTATGTATGAACAATGACTACAGCAGTAACGGTGAAAAAAAAAGATGATCCTTGAAACAGTTTTGGTTTCCTCTTTCACTAACTGCTCAGGATTTAATTTGGAGAGTTCACATCTCCCTTTCATTAAATGATTTCAGGATTAAATGCAGGGAAGGTTAGAAAAGAGGGTGAATCGATAATTTTTCACTCAGAAGCTCTTTGTGTTATTACTTTTTATTCCCCTTCTTGTGTCACATCTCACTTTACACTGCCTTTGGCGTAATTAAAAGCATCTTGCACGTCAGACCTGGTTTTGTGGAAAGAACCCATAACAACAACAAGCTCTCACAGAAAATGCATTTTGTTGTATGAAATAACAATAAGTGACTGGGAACTGTGGCAGAAGGATTGGACTAGATGATCTTTCGAGGTCCCTTCTGATCTCTAATGATTCTATTATAATTTCAGCTTCCTTCTCCAAAACCTCATTAAATCCCTGCATGCAGAACAGTCCAATTCCACATACGTTAGCAGTACAAATTACATGAATTTGAGAAGAATGACGACACGCATGCACTAAACTGTGATTCTACTGTAGAATGAATGGAACAAATTTACTCTTTACCTTCCCAAAGGTTGCAGCACAGGCAGGTTCCAGCTTCTCCTTTCTGCAGAAGTCTAAATAATGTGCATAAAGGATGCATCTTGGCAAACAAACTCCTTCACAGACAATGTAGTTTTCTTCCAGCCTACACAGAGAAAGAAGCTGACAGAGCAAGAACCAACATGCCACAGCGACTGATAACTGTTTCCTTTCAATTTTTCTACTTTTCTTTATTGATGTTATTGAAGAATTCCACAAGAGCACAAGTGAGATGATCACTTCCAAGTGAGATGACCAACTCTACTATTAGTGCTTAGGTCAGCTGCAGAATATGTGACACCTGGGGCCAGCTTCTCTTTCTTAACAACTTTTTTCAATGCTTGGACTTAAGTGCTTCATATAAATAATTAAACGATCATCACCCAGGAGCCAGCTTTACTCTGAGTTCACTAAGAAGATCATCAAGATCACTAATGAAACTATGAAAGACGTAGGTTTTAAGTCAGGGGCTTAGAACTTGCATCCTCTGTAGCTTTAACACCTGGGCTACTGTCTGTTTTTTGGCTGCTCCTCACTTTTATTTCCACACTTGACCAGAAACCAACCAAACCATACTGAAAAGCTAAGAAGTTTTCTGAAGGTGCTGAGTTTTCACATAGCTTCCCAATCAGTTTACAGAATACAAGTGTCCAGTGATGGTCATGAAAGTACAATTTGAGGAACTAAAGTTGAAAACTGGCTGTTTTCACTAGCCCAGACTCTTGGTAACAGCTGGGTGTTTCACTGTTGTCCAGTTTCTTTATCAGTTTACATTATTGGCTGCTCCTGGGGTGATGTGCAATAAATTTATTCCTCAAATTACAAACATCTCTAAGAAAGCAGTGTGCAGCAAACACTGCACACAGAATAATTTTACACTGGCTCATCAGGTCCAAATCTTTACAATTTACTCTCACAAGTCAGATGTAAAATAGACTAAGAAACTGAGTACTTAGTAAAGTTTTCAGTTTAAAGGGATCTAGATTTACAGTCTGCTCTTAAGTGAGTTTCCATTTAATTCCTCAGCTCTCCTCCCTAATTTCAGGACTGCTTTAATAAAAATATTTACCGATTTATATCAGAAGAATTTGACCTCTTAGTTGGTTTATTTTTGCCGAGAAGTAAAGTTACCGGCTATATTACAAAACCCCAAACCAGCATTACAGGACAGAGCGAATCTGCCATTTATACTTACAGGGCAATCAAAGCATCCATTCCAAACGCGTTCCCTTTAGTGATGTTTCATTCCTACGTTCTTTCAATCGACAGCCATGTACCGTGAGAATCTGAGAGTTATATCTCTTAACCAATAAACCTCTGCTAATTTAAACTAACCATCGGAACTTCAGAGGTGGACGCTCTTAGTTGTAGAGGATCTTTATCCGAACAGAAAAGTCAACGAACCACCAGCTGTCACCCATTTCTGAAGGGGCTGTGAGGTCTTTCAGCCCGGTTAGGGGTGCTCATCCTTACCACTGCAGGGTGAGCAGAGTCTGCTTCTTCTTGTCCTTCATCATCTGCGCGATACTCTTCCTCGCAGCCGGGCTCCGCTCCGCGCCTCTCAGCGTGCTGCCACACCTCTCCGCATCCTCGTCCTGCGGGACGGGGGCTACGCGGTTTGGGCGCGGTTCTGCGCGCCACGGGAGGAGCGAACAAAACGACAAACCCAAGGGCATCGTTAGAACTGGGCTTAGTTCCCCCTCAAG
>VZRI01012096.1:62343-84074 GCA_013397515.1 Upupa epops | reverse complement strand
GGGGGTGGCTGTCGAACGGCAGCGACAGGAGGTTCAGCCTTCCCGCCACCTCCCCCCGTTCCTCCCTGCCGCCGCCTAGGGCACTTAATTATTAACCGGTGCTGCTGGGAGGGGGACGGGGGGCCCCGGGACCCTCTTGGGCTTCGTCTGTTGCTGTCGGCTCTTTGTTATTTCCCGGTGGGATTTTGCAGGTGCTGGAACAAAACGGCTTGGTTTCCTACGAGTGGATCAGAGCAACCGGGCAGGGTCAGCTTTGCTGCCCAGTTTGCGGGTCTGAAGGACAGGTCTGATGGGGAGCGGTTGTTTAGTCCAGGGAACTGGAGATGCAGAGCTCATCATTCCCTACAACCACCTGAAAGTTGGTTGGATTGGAGAGGGGTTTAGTTTCTTCTCTAAGTGAAGTGATCGGACTTGGTAAATTGTGCCAGGGGAGGTTTAGGATGGGTATCAGCTAAAGTTTCTTCACCAAAAGGACTACCAGGTACCAGGGCAGGGTACCAGGGCAGGCTGCCCAGGGAGGTGGTGGAGTTACCATCCGTGGAGGGGTTCAAAAAACTTGTAGATGTGGCATTAGGGAGCAAGGTTTAGTGGGCAGGGAGGGGTTGGGTTGATGGTTGGACTGGATTATCTTTTCCGATCTTTATGATTCGATGATTTCGGGGAGACAAGCTGTCAGTAGGATGGATCATTATCCTGATCACTGATATAATACAGCCTTGTTAAAGCAAAAGCTTGGGCATCATACTCCTCCCACATAAGAGCTGGGTAACTGTAGTGTGATCGTGGTGGTGAGCAGCCCTGAAGTGTTGTAACAGGCTGAAAAAGACTAAAGCTGCTCAGTGATTTTACTTGTCAGCTCAATCTCTTCTAACCAACTGCACCCAAGGCACAGATGAATGTTGGATGCATACTTCCAGCTGTTCTTCCTTCCAGTTTTTTGTTGTACCTGATGTTATTGATTCCACCAGCCGTTAAAAAGGGAAGAGCATTGCCACTTTCACTCTTGCACAGACCAGCTTCTGGTACCCAAAAAAATATTCCACATGTGCCCGTGTGTGGGAAACGACACAGAATAGCATCATGAGCCTCAGTGAATGACTTCAGAAGTTAGAAAGACCTGTGAAAATCCTGGAGTTTAAAGCAACATTAAGTCAGAACTTTCTGGCTCAGACTCACACATCTCCCCTCAACTGTGTAAAATGTATTTCATTCCTTACTGGTGGCTATTCAAATGTTTCCTTGCTGTTCCCATATCCCCTGCTTACTTCACGGGTGATGCTGCATATACTTTGTCCCTCAGCCTGTGTCCAGACATAATTTTCAGGGCATCAGCATGACTCACTGAGGCACTTCAGCCTCTGGTTTCCACAGCTTTGTTTTGTGGTCACAATAAAATCACATTTCAGTTCTCTGTGACTTTTGTCAGACCCAAATACTATTTGGCCTGCGAAGATCATTATTTCCATGGCATAATAAAACCTGTCCTTGAACCTAGTTACCTTTCCTGGCTCACACCATCTATTCCCTACTTGTTCTTCCAAAATCTGTGAAAGATTGTTGTGTGATGCTACCAACTTCGTATAAAATGAGGTTTATATTTGTTGTAGTGAAGTGCTCCTAAGCAAACACATCATATTTACAGCATGCATGAGACCAGGCACATCATCCAATGCCAATATGGGAACTAAAGTATCTGTAATAGAAATAAGAGGTTCTCTCTTTATAAGAAAACTCTTTTTCTTTGGTAGGGGACAGTGCACTTCAATCTCAAATTGTAGTAAGCAGGTTCTATATGAAACCCCTGGCAATTAAAGTAACTTATGAAATGCAAAGACTAATCACAGGATTGTTGATGCTGGAAAAGACTCTGAGCTCATCCATCCCAGCCCATGACCTGACATCACTGCATTGGCCAAACCATGGAATTAAGTACTCCTATCCAGTCTGTCCTTGAACACCTCCAGGCGTGAGGACTCCACCACTGCCCTGGGCAGCACATTCCAGTGCCTGATCACTTTCCCTGAGGATGGGCTTCCTAACATGAACCTGACTCTCCCTTGTCCCAGTTTCAGGCCCTGCCCTCTCATCCTGGGGCTATTTGCCTGGGAGAAGAGCCCAAGCCCACCTGTGTACAAACTCCCTTCAGGGAGTTGTAGAGAGGGAGAAGGTCCACCTGAGTCTCCTCCAGGCTAAACACCCCCAGCCACCTCAGCCACTTCTCATAAGATGGCCAACAAATCCCTTTGCTTCAGAGAAAACATTTTGTACAGTCGGAGGTTGCTGCTGTGTCACTTTACAAAGCCACAGTGACTCAGCTCAGCCAACCTGTCACCAATCACTATGGGCCTGGCCCTCGTGTTAGTCCCAGTGCTGTGGCTGTGCTTGGCAATGGAGATGCAGGGTTCTCAGCTTCATGCCTTATCCTTTAACGCTCATTCCTGCTGATCTTGTTGAAATGTTGGCTTGTTCTCTCATTCAGTTTCATTTTCACTGTCTTGGCCTACAGTGCTGAATGATTTCATAGATCCATCCCATCTCTTCCAGACAGGTATTGTTATAAGATCCCCTGAGCTGTTTGTCTCAGTTGTTCCTCAATATCTCCAGTGATGGAGAGTCACACCATATCCTGATCATCCTTCAGTGGAAAACACTAGTGTCAAACAATCTGTCTTCAGCTGGTGTCCATTGCTTCTTGTTTTCTAAGAACTTGGTTGCTCCTGTTCTGCTGTCATCACTTTTTCAGTGTTTGAGAAAGTATCCCCTCTCTGACTCTCATTTCATTAATAAACCAGACCAATATGATGAAGTTGACTACCAGTTTCTTGCATCATCTTGTGTCTTCCAACTCTTTTCAAGTCAGTTTTTTCTCTTTGCTTGACCTTATTGTCACCTCTTTGTATCTCCATGGAAAATTTCTGTCCCGTTGCTCAGAGTGTATCTGCTCAGCAGTCACTAAGCTGCGCTGTGCCATCAGGATGTTCCCAGAGTAGCTTCAATGGTCATATTTCTGGTACCCGCTTGGTACTCCTGTGGTGTGTTATGGGCACCATGGAACCCCCAACATGGGCTACTAACCCCAGCCAAAACACCCAGGGAGTTGGCCTGCAGTCCCAAGTAATTTTCATAGAATCACAGATCATTAAGATTGGAAGAGACCTCCAAGATCATCCAGTACAACTGTCAACTCAACCCTGCTCTGCCCACTAAACCCGTTCCCCAGGGCCACATCTACTCATTTTTTAACCCCTCTAGGGATGGCAACTCCACCCCCTCCCTGGGCAACCTGTCCCAACCTCTGACCACTCTGTTAAGGAAGACATTTTTCCTGATGTCCAACCTAACCCTCCCCTGTCACAGCTTGAGGCTGTTTCTTTGCCACTTCACAATTTTCTTTGTAACTTCCTTAAAAATCATGATACATTCGCACTCTTGGAGCTAAAACACTTGCCCTGCCTTTGGTGTTCATCTTCTTTCGTACGTATTTCCTCCCTCATTACCTTCTTTCAGACCATTTTTGCTTCCATCCGTTCTTACTGTTCTCCTAGTATTCTTTTCAAGTCCATTTACCAACCTGTTGAGCCAGTCTGCCTTCAGCAATACATGTGCTGTTGTTTTCATTTGTCTGATTTGCACAGAGCCTGTGTCTCACTAACGCACTCTGAAGTACCTATTCCAGCAAAACCAAATATCACAAGTCCATCTTCTCTTTACATCACCTTAAATGTGAGGAGTCCTTACACCTGCCTATTGAAGGTGATGATTTGAGGCAACTGAAAAGATCTCCTACAGAATAACTAGCTCTCTGTGTGCTGATTTACCTCAAGGAGTTAATTCCTCATTCCCTGTTGTTTGACACAATCTCAGCTGCATTCATTCTGAAGGAAAGGTCATACTTTATATAAAAACTCATAGTGCTTTTGTTGTCACTTAACATCCTTCTCCTTGTGCTCTCACCCAAGGCTGCTAGCAGGATAAGAAAATCGCTCTGAGTCATTGTTTAGCAAACACCTTTGAGCGGCAAATCCCAACATTTCCAGAAATGCAGAAAGGATTCCATACTTAGAAATAAGCTCCCCGGATCTAACTCGCTCTTTAAGCTGTTGTCCATCTGTAGCCTGAATGCACTTAGAGGAACAGACTCCTGGACTCACCTTCCTGCAGCAGGGACTGCTTTTCTCCCTTCTCTGCATGCAAATCTAACCCTCCCCGGATCTAACTCGCTCTTTAAGCTGTGACCACAGCAGTATCTAAAACTTAATGCTGCAGATGGGGAGAATATCCCTGCTCTTCAGCTGATCACACGTAGATGCTCCCTAAGAGTCAGAGTAGTAATTTTAGAGCAGGAGATTTCACATTTTGCCTAAACAGCACATGTTTGGGCTAGCCATGCCGTAAGAGAAAGAAGCCTTTCCCAAAGGCTAAAACTGATTTTCACCAGTGTGTCAAACATGTGCTGTCACAGCAAAGAAGAAGTAGGTTTTTGGGTTTCCTGGATAGGTGACTGCCGTGGTAGGCAGGAGGCTGGTTTCTGCTAAGCAGTGCCCTAGGCACTGAGGATGGCAAACACTGTCCCAACATTTCCTGACACTGAAACCAAACAGCATCATGTTCTTCTGAAATGTCTGGAGAAGAGGCCAGGGAGGGTCAGGGTGGTTTGTGTTGGCCCGAGCCACGATTTTCTATTTCTCATCATTAATGCCCCGTTGAGCTCTTGTTGATGTTATTTGGTACAGGCTGCAGAATAAAATGAGCCAGAGGGCACTGGGTCCAACTTGTTCTCTTCTCCTGTAGCCATGATTAAGAGACCAACTGTCCCAGCACACATCTGTCTAGCTCAGCCCTCTTCTGTGACCTACAATCCCTCTCTGAGTGGCAACTCTTGTGTGCTCTAGCTTTTTCTGAAGCAGAGGAGGGACATGAAAAGCTGTGTCAGGTGGAGGACAGGTTTAACTGGCCTGCTGCTGGGGTGAAAGGTCCAGTTAAGATGAGGAGACTGAAAGGAGGGTGCAGATGTAGAACCATGAATACCACAAAGATCGCAGCATTCCTAGTGTATTGGAGGGTTTGTAAGAATTTCTTGGTGTGATCACATCAACATTGCTCATTACAGAGTAAACCCTAATTATGAAGAGGTACTGTTAAACCATATATCCACATGCATCTGCTGATTGTTTGCCTATTTGCATATATAAATACATGTGTGTAAATATGTTTTATTTAATAATAACATTTTTATTTAATCAACATTTGATTGCAGTCACTGCCCTGAGGGCAATGTCCCATCCCTGGAAACATTTAAGGTCTGGTTGGACAGGGTTCTGATGAACCCCATCTGGTTGAAGATGTCCCTCTCTCTGCACACTGTGTGAGTTTTAAAGGTCCCTTCCAGCCCAAACTATTCCATGGTTGGTCCCTGAGTCACTGGATGCCTCTTGTCTAACTTTACCTCAGACTTAATTTCTGAATGTGGTCACCTCAGTCTTCCTTTATAGTTCATGGGGAAGAAAAGGGTAATCCCCAAATCCCCAAAAGGGCAATTTGTTGGTAACCCCACCAAAATCCAAGAGATCCTCTTACACAGCCTGGAGTAAATGCTTGGACACAAGCACCTTACAGCACAGCAAAATTAATTAGCAGTAATTTATGCATTAAATATCCTTAATCTTGGCACTCAGGTATTTCATTGAGCCATAACTTTTCCTGTTACCCATGCAGCTCAGAGAAACAAAATGTTTTCTACTTTGTGTGCATCCGTGTAACTTGCCTGTAGCCATCGTCTGCTTGAGGGATTCTGTGCACTGAACTGAAAAAGGATTGGAAGACAAACACAGCAATAGAATCACAATTAGTTATTGATATGTTCCCACAGAACCTTGCCATTCTTGCCAATGTGTTGGAAACTGGTTTCCTCATGTGTTCCCCAGACACATGAGCCATGGCATTGATATCACGACTGCTTGATAGGCTTAACACCTCTTTCTTTCCAGATATGCTGGCAGTAAAATAGAGCTACAGTATGGAACAGACCCATACTCCTCAGAGGAATAGAGAAATTTCTCAGCATTGTCAGTGTTTGCTGCCTTGACAGAGCATCAGTTTGACTCTGAAGCTCCACCTCTGGTTTCCCACGATTCAACACAGTTCTGATTACCAAGGGTTCAAACAACACGGCTTTCCTGTTTCTTTTCGGTCCATGCCACATCTCAGTGCTTAGGTTTTGAGAGTTCTTTGCTCTTGAGCAAAGACATTTAAAATTATTAAAAATTATTTTAAAAATTAATTAAAATTTAATTCAGTGCCCTAAGATAAAAGTCCCTGTGCTTTTTGCCCTGTCACAGGCAACACCTTTTGAAGAGTTGTTATGAGAGATGAGTTACCCAAGCACACAAATTCCTTTAGAGAGACATCTGTCTGTGAATTAGAGAGTCAGAGCATTGGAGCATCCTACATAATATTAAGTGTATTGTTTCCATTAGTTACCCGGTGATTCCTTTTGATAACCTGAACATAGTGATGTCTTTGGGTCATCACTCACTATCAGGAAAAACTCCTGGCATATTTATTGCAGCTTTCTTCCCAAGCTTTTCACAAGGTGCTTATACCTCAGCAACTTTTTCTTTAGATGTCTCTGCTGTAGCAGAGGAGGGTGCTCATACCATCCATCACTTCCACACAGTGTTGAGGCTTCTCTAAATCTCCTCAGGTTCTGCTCAGTGGGGAAGGACCATTCTTCACTGGTCAATGGGTCCAGCTACAGCAGAACAGACCAACTGGTGCCTTTTGAACTCCACAGCCTCCTGATGCTGTAAAATCACAAAAATATGGTTGAACTTTTTCCTTGCCAGTGAGCAGATCAAGTTCAAATCTATGGAGCTGCAGCTAGCATAAGAGGAGACTTTCTTGCTGTCTACAACTACCTGAAAGGAGAATGCAGAGAGGTGTAAGGTCAGTCTCTTCTCCAAATCACTAGTGATAGGACAAGAGGAAGCAGCCTCAAGCTGTGCCAGGGGAGGGTTAGGTTGGACATCAGGAAAAATGTCTTCCCTGATAGAGTGGTCAGGGGTTGGAACAGGCTGCCCAGGGAAGGGGTGGAGTTGCTGTACCTAGAGGGTTAAAAACATGTAAATGCGGCCCTGGGGAACAGGGTTCAGTGGACAGGGTGCAGCTGGGTTGATGGTTGGTCTCGGTGATCTTTGAGGTATCTTCTCTAAGGATTTTATGATTCAATGAGCTACCCACAGCAACAGCCATGCAGCTCCCTGCTGTGCACCCACATGTGTCTGCACTAATGGGCTGATAACTCAGTGATGCTATCAGTCCCATACCTGGCTACCCCCTTTTTTTATTTCCCCGCTGTAGCTTCATGTCACAGTTTTTATTTCATCACCCTGAACTTTTTGAGTTTGTTCTTTATAGTTTTTCATTTTAGGACTGAAAAGGTCTCCAGACCTTGGCCTGCTCAAAGCTACGTGAGTAGCATCAGCCCTGTCCAAGCAGAGGCTAGTCTGACCTGTTAAATCAGCACTGAACTGTAGGGTTCCCTCCTTAAGGAACAAATCATAGAATCATTAGGAATGGAAGGGACCTTGAAAGATCATCCAGTCCAACCCCCTGCCACAGCAGGATCACCTAGAACAAGTTGCACAGGAACACAGCCAGGTGAGTCTTGAATGTCTCCAGAGAAGGAGACTCCACAACCCCCCTGGGCAGCCTGTTCCAATGTTCCGGTCAAATGCTGGCATCCAGTAGATGGTGATGTTTAATAACCCATTTCCTGCTGTGTCTCTAGGGGATGAGGCAGATGTAGCTCTGTCTCTTTACATTTAGGCAGTTATTTATCTCCTAACAATCTTTGAATGAAAATCTATTCCATTTTTTATAGAAGTGGACACCTGCTTTTCTCCCCAAAGAGCAAACCTCAACATAAATAAATTAACATGATATATTTGTATTGCACTAACTGCTCCACAGTTCGTGTGTCTGCAGCAGCTGCAAAGACAAAGAGACCTGACAGTCTGTAGGAGGTTGAGGAAAGCTGCCAGTGGGACTTCACAGTCTGATCTGACCTTATGTAGCTACAAGGAAGTAAAAATTTGCCATGTTTACCTCTCTCTTGTGTTAATGTCAGACAGTTACCTCTGGTTACTGATCTGGAGTTTAAAAAGGCATTTTCCAGTATGGATTCCTTTTCCTTTTGCCAGATTGGGATAAAATCATAGAATCATAGAAATCATAGGTTGGAAGAGACCTCCAAGGTCATCAATTCATAGAATCATAGAATCATTAGGGATCAGAAGGGACCTCAAAAGATCATCTAGTTCAACCCTCTGCTACAGCAGGATCACCTAGACCCAGTCACACAGGAACACAGCCAGGCAGGTCTGGAACCTCTCCAGAAAAGGAGACTCCACAACCCCCCTGGGCAGCCTGGTCCAGTGCTCTGTTATCCTCCCTGCGAAGCAGCTCTGCTGATATTGATATGGAACCTCCTCTGTTCCAGCTGGCACCCATTGCCCCTTGTCCTATCACCAGATGACACTGAAGTCCAACGGTCAAACATCTTTCCACCTTGCTTGTTGTCACATCTCTTCAAAGGAATTGGGAAGGACGAAGTAGCAGAAAATGTTTCAGTAATTTCAGACAGGTCAGTATTCCTCTGTAATCACCTTGCTCCTACAAGCCTGCAGAGTGAAGAGCCACTTCAATACTCGTGTATTTGCACTGTGCTGTGATGGGAGGCATCCAGAAAAATTAAGGAAGCCAGCTTAGTTTTGGAACTGGAACTGGGAAATACAGTGTTGTAAGTGTATTCCATATAAAAAATAGTGGTTTTTTCTGGGCTTTTTGCATTTTCTGAGATACTCAAAGATACTCAGATGCATCTAGTACGTAAATTCAAAGACAAATAATACAGGAGTTGAAGATTCCCAGGCTGGACGTCAGGTTGTTAGTTAAATTCCTAAGCTTTTAGAACATGTTTAAGAAGAGAGGCTTCTGCTGGTTTCAGAACACTGTGTTATATTTTACAAACACTACGAGCCTGTTGGTCAAGTTAGCCTGCTCTTTGTAGGGAAACTGTGGTGCTGCAAATGTATTAGAATCACATGTTGATACATACATATCCATTAAAATGAAAAACCATGTAAAAATTACAGTTTATAAAATGTACACCATTATAAAAATAGCTCCATACCAGTCCCGTACAGCAGCTTTTAGAAGTGAATAACGACAGCGTTCCACAACAGCACAGCAATAGAGGGAGCCAAAATGACACCCAGTCGACTCAAATTCTT
The DNA here is from genome assembly GCA_013397515.1 of Upupa epops. Classification (NCBI taxonomy): domain Eukaryota; kingdom Metazoa; phylum Chordata; class Aves; order Bucerotiformes; family Upupidae; genus Upupa; species Upupa epops. The sequence continues at coordinate 74,781 of VZRI01012096.1, read as the reverse complement.
GGTTCAGCTGTGTCTCTCGGGATGTCTTTCTCATTTATTAATTACCTGAAAAAGATCTCTATTTTAGATTTAAATTAACAAACTTTCTAAACAGTTTGTGCCATTCCATAAATGATCTGGGCAGCCCTACAAATATCTCAAATTTGCTCGTGAATGATTCAAGAATAAAAGGGCCATTAGAGGAAAGGTTCAGCCTTGGATTTGAGAGTTTCTGCAGAAGAGGCTGAGGGAGCTGGGGGTGTTTAGCCTGGAGAAGGAGGAGACTCGGGGGGACCTTCTTCCTCTCTACGACTCCCTAGTTGGAGGTTGTAGACAAGTGAGGGTCCTGCTCTTCTCGCAGACAAATAGCTCCAGGACGAGAGGGCAGGGCCTAAGAGTTAGGTTGAATGTAAGGAAGACCTTCCTCATGGAAAGGGTGATCAGACACTGGTGTGGACTGCTCAGGGCGCTGGTGGAGTCCCCATCCCTGGAGGTGTTTAAGGACAGCCTGGCTGTGGTGCTTAGTGCCCTGGTCTGGCTGATGCGGTGATATTAGGTCCTGGGCTGGATGAGCTCAGAGCCTTTTCTAGCCTCAATAATTCCATGATTCTGTAATCAGAGCTCTGTTAGCAACATTTGTTCATGCAGACCTCCTGTCTCTGCAAATCACTGGCAAAGTGCTGTCAACAGAAGTCAAACACTGAAATCAAGGGACTAATCTCTTCATGTAAAGCTGAGATCTGAAGGACTACCACCTCTTTTGCACAGCTCCCTAAAACATCACATTCACCAGCAGCTCCCCACTGCTGAAAACAGGTTGTGCTCTCCTTCTCCATCTCTCCTGTCAACGCAATTCCTGGGCACATGCTCCTGTTTCTCTCTTTGGGCCAGTTTCAGCACTTGCCAGACACTTCTGTGTCACTGTAATTCCCCACAATAACAGAAACCAGAATCAGTAAAGAGCTTTCTGAGGTTTCAGTGAGTTAATCAGCCACAAACCTACTCATAGTTGCCACAGTTGATGTGCACCTGGCAAAAGGTGCTTGCAGAAATTGATAAATGATAGCAAATGATGTTCAAGTTCTGAGACAGAATAAAAGCATTCATGCTTTTCAATGTAAATTCTACTTTAGGACAGTGTCAGAGCAATTCAGTGCCTGATCCAAAGGCAATAGTATTCTTCCCGCTGCCTTCAATGGGCTCCTGATTAGGTCCTTGTTTGCTGACCAAACAACAGATAAAAGTTCAGTTTGTCACGTGCGCACAGTCACAGAAGGACTGTGCTCCCAGTAAAATCACAGCTTCTTGCTGGTAGCAGATTTGGGGATCTGCTTGGGATGAAAATGAACTCAGATATCTCTGCTATCTCAGAACTCGGGCATCTCCACTATCTCAGAACTCAGGTGTCAGATAACTGATGTTCTTTACCCTCAAAGATCTTTCTTCAGTCATATGCTGGTCATGTTTTCAAAGCTTCTGAGTGTAAATACTGGCCAGAGACAGGATCTTTGGGATAGCTGGGGTAGTGGACAGAAATCTTTCTGTGCCTGAGGAGGGCACAGAGCAAAGCTCCACAGGCTGCAGGAGATATGGTTTGATTGCTTGGTAAAGGGATGCTAGTAATGCACAGATCTGAATCCTGATGGGCAGGGTGCCTTCCAAACCACAGACCATATCATCATCATCATAATCATTACAATAATAGAAGGTCCAGAGAAGGGTCACAAGGATGATCTAGTCACCCACAAGGATGACTAGAAGACCTGCCACATGAAGAAAGGGATTCTTCGATCTTGAGAAGACAGGGCTTTAGGGGCTCCTTATTCCCATGTACCAGAACAAGAAGGGTGGCCACCAAGAAGATGGAGACTCCCTTTTCACAAGGAATCTCATAGCAAAACAAGGGGTGATGGGTACAAGTTGCTCCTGTGGAGTTTCCCACAGTTGAATTGAGTTGATTACTCAACTTTAGACACTTCTAAGGCTCAGCTTGACAGGGGGCTGAGCCAGCTCATTTAAACTGCATTTTTCGATGATCCTTGAGATCCCTTCCAACCTATATTGGGATACTGTGACTAATAATATGTATATGATGTTTTAATGTATTTTTGTTATTATAACCATTAAAAAAACTTACTGCCTGCTCTATTTAACACAACAAGCCAAAGGAAACTGAGTATCTCCTCAGCCCCAGCCAGTCTCAGCTAGTCCTTTCCTTCACCCAGAGCACCTTCACCACCACCTGTTCAACCTGCTAACTGTTTTGAAAACATTTGAAAGGTCTTTGCTGTGTCTTTTATCAACAGATTAAGCAAAGAGAACATTTGTGCAGGACTTAGCAGTACATCCCCCTGCAATCTGAACTACTGTATGCTGGAGTTAATGGCATACTGGAATGATGAGCTGGTTATGATGATGGTAAAGGGTACAGTAAGAGATGGGTCTTATGGCTTGCTTTAAGCATGTCTGATTTGTGCTTGGAAAAGTCACTTTCTCTGTCTGTAAAATAAAATCAAACGTTTCCTTGGGCTCATTTAGAGAAAGAATTGGGGCTTGCTGCATATAGTCCCTAGTATGCTATCAATGCTTATAGTCTCAAAATATGGAGTATTAAAAATGATACTAATATTTATTATTGTAAATAAGGGCCATTACAGTTATCTTGCACAGGAATAAGAAGCTTTTAATTTCTGATAGGCATTGCTTTTTTCCTGGCTTTTCCATACAATCCTCCTATTCATCTTTATAAGTACCTCATAAAAGATTGTCTCATGATGCTTTTATGTCACTGGTAAAGGGAATCCTATGAAGAACTTTGTCAAACCTGTAATACTTTCTTTGTGAGAGACAAAGACTTTATCTAGGCACATTTTTAATTTGCCACATGTATGTAGATAAAACAGCAGAAAACAGTTAAGGATTTTTCTGCTCCATTATCTGAATTCCAATCAAATGCTGCTGCTACACCTCATTAACAGCAAAGCACTTGGACTGGCCCTGTTTGCAAATGGGGAAAAAACACAAGTAGACTGGATAAAGGATAGACCTGGTGAGAACAGAATAGCTCTCAGGAGAATGAAATCTGCTATGTGAAAGACATGATGAGAAAACATAGATGTTTTGTTCAAAACATTATGTGTTGGATCAATGGGATGAAGCAATCTTCATATGAGGAGAGGCTGAGGGAGCTGGAGTTGTTTAACATGGAGAAGAGGAGACTGCCTATCTACAACTCCTGCAAGAAGGTTATTCTCAGGTGGGGTCATGATCATCTCATAGGCAACCAGTGCCAGTACAAGAGTGCAGAGCCTAAACCTGCTGGGGGAGAGTTAGGTTGGGTGTTAGCCCTTCCTCAGGGAAAGGGTGATCAGATGCTGGAATGGACTGCCCAGGGCAGTGGTGGAGTCTTCATCCCTGGAGATGTTCAAGAACAGTGGCTGTGGCCCTTATTGCCCTGATGTGGCCAATGTGGTGATGTTAGGTTCTGGGCTGGTCTGGATGATACAGAAGTCTTTTCCAGCTGCAATAATTCTGTGATTCTGTAATTCTGACACTAGAAGTCTCACATGACACTTTTGGGAATGATTATTTATCTCTGGTGTTTTATAACACTCACAACAGCCACATTAACAGCTACCAAAACAGCAGAATTTCCCCAGATCACAGAATCATCAAGGTTGGAAAAGACCTTCAAGATCATCAAGTCCAACCATCCAACCTACAACCCCAAATCAACTCCTAAGCCATCTCCTCAAATATCAAATCCTGTCAACATAGTCCTGTTTGAAGAAGTACCTTCAAACCCCCCACCACCTCTCCAGGACTGAAGTGTGTAGTACCCTGGTAATTCAGAAAATAACTCACTTTTCTTTTTCCTAATTTCTCCCTAATGAGACAGGACTAGGTAATGATTCCTGAGCGGGTCCCTGCCTCAATTCTTGTAATCCTGTCATTAGGAACCACTTCTCATTAACCTATAAACATATTGACAACCTCTAACAGGAGCAAATGAAAACGCTACTTATCATCATGTTCATCAGCAGCAGCATCATCATCGTGTTTTTATTGTGCTTGGTTAATGATTTATGAAAGCTTGTGTGTGAAAATAATCACTTTTCCTTTTACAGGTGAAATATTGTCTCAAAAATCACTGAGATAATTTTTTGCTGCCTTTCAGTCTTTAAAGGGAATTTTCAAGCAAGATGGAGAAAAACTTTTCATCAAGGTCTATAGTGACAGAACAAGTAGCAACTGGTTTAAATTGGGTTGGTTTGGACTGTGTGTAAGGAAGGAAGTTCTTACAATGAGGGTTGTGATACGCCAGTAGAAGAAAAGTTGTAGATGTACCATCATTGGAAGGGTTCAAAGTCAGGTTGGATGGAGCTTTGATCAATGTAATGTAGTGAAAAGTGTTCCTGCCAATGGCAGGAGTATTAGATTAGATTAGATTTGATTTATGGATCCCTTCCAGACCAAACCATTCTGTGAGTCTAAAACAACTTCATAGCCAAACGTATGTCAAAAAATTGTGCATTCATGTCAACAGGGGCTTTTATTCTAGAGTTGTAGAGAAGGTAGTACCATTGTATTTGAGGCAAATGAAGGACCTCAATAAGTTTGGAAGTTGTTAGTTCATAATACAGATTGTTAACATGGGGATAAAGTGTTCTAATGGGCTGAGGCTGGAGATGAATGACAGTTACTCACTATCAACTTCTCTTTCTCCCCAAAAGGAGAAGAGAAAGGAACTAAGGGGAAATAGACTTATGGATTGGAAAACTACAACAGCTTCAATGATGAAAACAATGATGATATCAAATTTATACAAAACCAGTACTGAACCTGGTCCCGCTGCTCGCGATTACATCACCATCCCCTGATGCAGATGCTGGAGAAGTCCCAGGCTGGATTCAGCAGCAGACAGGAACTGGACTCAGGAGCTGGATTCAGGAAAGCAGGGACTGGGATCAAAGGCAGAAGGGACAGAGCCCTCCCGAGAGACCAGCCATTGAAGAAGAGAGGCAAAGGGGGCAGCAGGCAAGAGGGAAGCCGGCCAAAGAGGGCTGACCCTTGTGGTCCCTCAGCTTTATCCCCAGTATGGCACATATGGGATCAAATACCCTGTGGGTCATTTTAGGGTCACCTGCCCTATCCCCTCCTCCCCACAGGTGCAGCCTCTCATTTGCTGCACCCCAGTGTGGGACAGGAGATTAGCGGTGACCTTGGTCTCCATAGGAGCCAGTCTAAGCAGGAGCCTTGCTGCATCTCAGCCCTGGCAGTAACTGCAACCATCAGGCGCTGTCACCTGTAGAAGCAGCCAGTGCCTGCACAAACGTGCTGTTCACTGCAGACAGTGCAGGGAGTTAGAGACTGAGCTGGAAAGTGAAATAGCTGACCAGAAGTAGACCAGAAGCTGTTCTAACTCAAACCAGTCAGGACAAGGGAAAGCAGAACTTCCCCAGTCAGTGGTGGAAATCTACATAACCAAGTTAATGTGTTAGAAGGAGGAAACCATACTGATTTAAAAAGCAATAATAAAAAAAAAACAGATAAGAAATCACCACATGACCTCAGACTTCTCAAGCTGTTTTTTCTCTCTGCACTTCTGGATTATGAAGCTGATAGAAAATGGTTTTGTTGTAACAGACAGGGAAATCTTGAGAGCAATTTGTAGTACAATGTTTTAAGCTCATCCTTTCAGATTTTTAGTGGGTCCTTCTAACAGGAAACACTGGCAAAGGAAGAAACCTTTTACAGATATGTAAAAGGACCTATAGAGAGGGTTCAAAAACAAGTAGATGTGGCTCTAGGGAACAGGGTTTAGTGGGCAGGTTGGGGTTGGGTTGATAGTTGGACTGAATGACCCTGGAGGTCTCTTCCAGATTTAATGATTCTGTGATTCTATAGAACTTGACTGTTTTTCTCTGAACTCCCACCATTTCTGTCTCGCAGTGTGGCAACAACCAATTCGTCAACATCAGGCACAACGAGAGCACCCGAAAACTGCAGAAAATTCTCTATCTGAATGTGCACTCTGGACAGATGTAAAAAATCCCACCTGAGAAAATTCACATAGATAATGTCTTTTCCTTTTGGGTCTAGATTGATTCCTATTGATTCTTGCTGCTTTTGGGTAGCTGCTGACATACCTTGGTTCTTCTTCCAGTTAATGAAAGCAATGATAGTTCTTCTGTCATCCCCAGCTTTAATGGATGGGCAATTGCAAAGAGTAATCAAAATTTAAGATTTGTCATGTTTTTTGGTATTGATGAGTATTTGTATTACAGCAGAAAAACCTCTTGTAGTTCTAAATTATGTGAATGAGCAGAATGCTTGGGGAAGTAGCTGTAGGTAGGCTGGACATTAGGAAATATTTTTTTACTGAAAGAGTGGTCAGGGTTTGGAACAGGCTGCCCAGGAAAGTGGTGGAGTCATCATCCTAAGATCATCTAGATGTGGTGCTTAGAGATCTGGTCTGTTTGTGAACTGGGTAGAGTACGGTTATTCTTTGGACTTGATGATCTCAAGGGTCTTTTCCAACCTGAATGATCCTGTGATTCTATTACAAACAATTTATCCTTTTTTGTGGTGTGTCTTCAGAGACCAGGTTTTTTCAGGAAGCAGAAAGATCTCAGAGCTGGAGAGTGACCAGCTTACTGCAACAAAGATGATGAAGGAAGTAGAACACCTCCCTTGGGTCTCTTGAGCTTGGAGAAGAGGAGGCTGAGGGGTGACCTCATTAATGTCTATAAATATGTGAGGGGTGGGTGTCAGGAGGATGGAGACAGGCTCTTCTCAAGAGCATCTGGGGATAGGACAAGGGGAAATGGGTGCCAGCTGGAACAGAGGAGGAGGTTCCATCTCAATATCATCAGGAACTTCTTCCCAGGGAGGGGACAGAGCACTGAAACAGGCTGACCAGGGGGATTGTGGACTCTCCTTCTCTGGAAACTTTCCAGACCCGCCTGGCTGTGTTCCTGGATGATCCTTTGAGGTCCCTTCCTATCCCCAAGGATTCTATGATTCCCATTGTCTCATTAGCCCAAGCCTGTAAATGAGTATTTGTGTGTGTGTGAACCCTAAATGACCAACAGTGCACAGTACCCTGTAGGAAGTCTGTAAAGTGGTTTGTGATCCTACAACATCTTAAGCCTGAAATTTTTAGCAGAAAACATTCCAAATGGTTTGAATTTGTGAACTGATATTTTTTTCTCAGTCTTTAATTCTGAAGATTGAAGCCAGTCTCCAGAGTGACTCCTGCAGTTAGGCTGTTAAGGGTTCTTTTTCTTATCTGAAAGGAATTTTTATGAGTGTCACCTGTTCTGCCCGTTCTCTCTTTGCAGATGCATGTTTACTTTTATAACACAATCAGTTAGTTAAACCTTGTGAGGTGAGCTGAGATCTTTTACGATCTCAGAGGAAAACGAAAATTAGCTAAAAAGTCCTGAATAAGGGTGGCAATGACAACTGTGAATCAGTTCTTAAATAGAAATGACAAAATAAGGTCCTAGGGCCCAAAACTTTTAATTTTAAATTTATTTAAGCACCAAATCTAAACATCACTAACTAAGTAACCTGCCCACCCTCAGGAATCTCATCCCCTGCCTGCAGAGAAGCCCCTAACAGCTTACCTCGTGTGAGCATCATTTTAGGTTCTCAAAACTAGAGTCTCTCGAGAACAGCTGGCTGAATTCAGTCTTCCTACACTCTCAGCCTGTACTGAGGAGGTGCTCAAAACCTACTTGGCTCTTCTACAGTCCTGCACCCAGAGACCCATAGAATCATTCAGGTTGGAAAAGACCCTTGAGATCATCAAGTCCAACCACTAACCCTACTCTACTCAGTTCACCACTAGACCAGATCTCTAAGTACCACATCTAAACGATCTTTAAACACTTCCAGGGATGGTGACTCCAGTCCCTCCCTGGGCAGCCTCTTTCAACCCCTGACCCCTCTTTCAGTGAAAAAATTTTTCCTAATGTCCAGCCTAACCTTCCCCAGATGCAGATTGAGGATGGTCCCCCACTTGATACCTGTGAGAAGAGACCAGGACCCACCTCTCTACAATGTCCCTTCAGGTAGTTGTAGAAGGCAATAAGATCTCCCATCCTCTTGCTCAAACTAAGCAACCCCAGCAGCCTCAGCCACTCCTCATCAGACTTGTCTAGGTCCTTCACTAGGTCCATATGAACTCCAGCATATGGACACCAACCCTTACCCTCAAAGCATCACTGGACGAAGTTTATCACAGAATCACACAGTGGTTGAGGTTGGAAGGAACATATAAAGATCATCTAGTCCAATCTCAAATTATCTTTGTTTATGTCAAACAATCCAGTGTTCAGGAAGAGGATCTTGCTCAGTTATGTGCTTTCAAGACAGTGACAAGGCAGAGACTTAAATGAAATGGCCNCAGGACCCACCTCTCTACAATGTCCCTTCAGGTAGTTGTAGAAGGCAATAAGATCTCCCATCCTCTTGCTCAAACTAAGCAACCCCAGCAGCCTCAGCCACTCCTCATCAGACTTGTCTAGGTCCTTCACTAGGTCCATATGAACTCCAGCATATGGACACCAACCCTTACCCTCAAAGCATCACTGGACGAAGTTTATCACAGAATCACACAGTGGTTGAGGTTGGAAGGAACATATAAAGATCATCTAGTCCAATCTCAAATTATCTTTGTTTATGTCAAACAATCCAGTGTTCAGGAAGAGGATCTTGCTCAGATATGTGTTTTCAAGACAGTGACAAGGCAGAGACTTAAATGAAATGGCCTTAAGTTACAGCAGGGGAAATTTAGGTTGGGCACTGGGAAAAACTTCTTCATGGAAACGTCATCAAGCCTTGGAACACACTGTCTAGAGAGGAGATTGAATCAGCATCCCTGGATATGTTTAACAGTCATGGAGATCAGGAGCTTAGGGAGAGGGTTTAACAGTTTGGGACAGATGGGTTAATGGTTGGACTCAGTGATCTTGAAGGTCTTTTTCAACATAAATGACTCTATGATTCTATTTGCAGAAGTGTTTTAATAAGAATAAGTAGAAAGTCAGCACGATGAATACTTGGATTTAGGTAGCTACGTGTCCCTTCAACAATCTCTATGTAAAACTGACACTCTCATATCCCCCACAGCTCATTCCTCTGAAGAGGTTTACAAACTGTAAGCACTTATATTTTTAAATCCCTATAAATATAATTCACTGTTAAGGTGTGGTCTATATGCTGACATTTCTCAAAGGAATTGTCAGGTACATTCTAGTGAGCAGAGGACAGTGGGACCTGTAGCAAATATCTCACTGTAGGATCGTGAGCAGTCATTGAGAGGGAGGAGTGGAGCCTTGGCTTCCGACCCTTCAGGAGGAAGTCCAAATATCTCAGCCAGAGGTTTTCTTCCCTCTGGATGCCCCTTTCACTGTAGCATGGATCAAAATATTTGCACTGCCAATGTATTAATAACATTTTCCTCTCTTATTTTCCAATTCAGAGAGGAGGACATAGAAGAGAGAAATAAAACCTGATGAAGAATTCTGAAGATGGCATCTTGATCAACTGAGTCATGGCTACCATGCTGGCTTTTACAAGAAGCTGTCCTGCATGGAATCTATGACTCTATGGTTCTATCCATCCTATGCAGTTGACAGGGTGGGATACAACAGACTTGTTAGTTTATAATGAAAAAGCAGGGAAAATCCATTCTGGAATCATAGAATCCTTAGGGATCAGAAGGGACCTTGAAAGATCATCTAGTCCAATCCCCCTGCCACAGCAGGATCACCCAGACCAAGAATGGCTAAAAAGATTTGTCCTCAATATCAGAGAAGTCAAATCCATTTGATTTTTCATGTCAAAATTGTATTTGACTGGAAATTTGATCCAAGTACATAAAAATACCAGAGAAAGAAGCTAAATGAAACAAACATTGCTCTGAACTGAACAAACCAGTTGTATCTCTCCTTCACAGCTCTGCCTTTACCTTCTCATGAACGGGATTTGTCCTCCCTATCATGTGGCTGACACCTTCCAGAGGACAAACTCAATGAACTTGAAAATAGAGATAGTTTGTTTCTCAGGAATTAATGTGACTGCTTGGCTTCCATCCAAATTCCATTTCACTGTCAGCAGGGTTTCATTTTTTAAGGTTTTTTAAAAATAACAAATGACAAATCAAATTAATGAGCATTCTCTTTCCCGTTCTTTAATTTAAATGTTTCATATTGAAGTAACATAGGGTCCCAAAAAATAGAAGAATCTTTTTAAAGACAATTAAGACACAATACCTGCTTCTTGTTTTTTCTTCGATTTTTAAATGTCTTTGAAAAAAAACCTCGGAAATCCAAATTCATTGGGTTCTATTGATCTAGGAGACTGCTAACCCTACCCAATATTTACACTTCTCAACGTTTTGACCTCAGCATTATCAACTCTTTATTAGTATCAATACAGTCGGTCATATTGAAAGGAAATGGCTCCATAAACTGATTGAAAGGACAATAAAATGATTTCTCAAAGGATAATTCCCCCTCCTTCCCGGCTGGGGAGCTGTTACTGTACCCATTAGTGGTGGCTTCTCTGCTGGAAGCAGTGGTTTCTTCCAACTGTTCAATTTTGGTAGTGACTTCAGAGAGCAGTTCCACAAGTTTCCCTTGGTATTTCAGGCTTTTGAGGTGTTCCCAGGTTCTCCTCACAGGCAATACACTCCAGGCTTCACATGTTGACTGCTAGGCTTTCTTGTCTGTAGATTTGCAGAGCAGTGGATTCAGTAGGTTGCGGTTTCTTTGCAGCCTTCAGTTGGGCTTTCAGCATTGGGGTGTTTTGGGGATGTTTTTTGCTGCCTTTGATATGTTTGACTTGTTTTGGGTGATGTTTAACTCCTTTGATAGGTTTGAGCTGGTTTGGGGAGGGGGAGGGATTGCCTTCTTTAATAGTTTTGGGTTGTTTGGGGTTTTTTTGCCCACTCACACTGTGGCAAGATCATCTTTTTCCAGTCCTCTTTGAACCAGATCCACAAAATACCTTCCCAACAATTTCACTACCATGTTCCACATCAGCCTCTTTGCACCCTGCTCTCAGTTGGAAGGTGTTCAAGACCAGCCCAGATTTATTCCAAAATATTTGCAGTGTGTTTCAGATACGGGGTGATAAACTTTGAACCGACTTTACATCCAACATTTCCTTTTAGCTTCAATTACCCTTCTCCCTCCCTCTTCACTCTTCCACTCCTGCAGCCCTACGTTTGCAATGACTCTGTTACTCTGGCACCTGCAGTTGAAAAGCTTTAGCCAGTAAAGCCATACCAGCACCTCATGAGTTGTGACCAGATTCTGCGTGCAGCCCTTTCTCTCTGCAGCTGTTTAGAGGTGACACAGGAGCTCAGCCTGGCCCTGACATTTGTGTTGTTGATTTAAAGCCGACAGCAAGGACCCAGGACCATGGCATTCGTCAGCTTTTTGATACCCTGCTTTGTGATGGGCATTGATGTTGCTTTCTGCTGCCAGAATACCAAGGATTTCACAGATGCCAGCTCTCCAGGAGACATTGTTATTGGAGGGTTGTTTGCAGTTCACAGCAAAATGCTACGGCCGGAAGAATATCCCATCAAACCAGTCATTCAGAACTGCGCTGGGTGAGTAGTACTGGAAACTGCATGTATGGCAAGGATGAGACCACTGGCATCAGGAATGTTCCTCCTCAAAAATCAACGGAATTTCTTTCTTATGTGTCTCCAAGACCTTAGGCTTCATTTTAGCTGCATGTCGATCAGTACAGGGTGATGAAGTGTGGCAAAGCTCTGGTAAAAAGTGCTGTGGCTGCCTGAGGGGAGGAATGAGCATCTGATCCTGTTTCAGTCTTCATATATAATTCAACAGCCCTGGAGGGTTTTTTCTGGACAATCATTTCATTTCCACTCTCTGTGAGGGCGCTGAGGCCCTGGAACAGGTTGCCCAGGGAGGTAGTAGCTGCTCCATCCCTGCAGGTACTTAAGGCCGGGCTGGATGGGGCTCTGAGCGATCTGGTCTAGTGAGAGGTGTCACTACCCATGGCAGAGAGTTGGGACTGGGAGACTGTCAGCAGGTTTGCTGATGACACAAAGCAGGGTGGTGTCACCAACACCCCAGCAGACTGTGCTGCCATGCAGCAAGACCTGGACAGGCTGGAGAGCTGGGCAGAGAGAAATTGAATGAGGTACAACAAGGGTCAAGAAATGTAGTCTGGCATCTGGGCAAGAACAACCCCAGGGACCAGGATAGGTTGGGGACTGGCCTGTTGGAGTGAAGTGTAGGAGAAAGGGACCTGGGGGTCCTAGTGGACAGCAAGATGACTGTGAGCCAGCAATGTGCTCTTGTGGCCAAGAGGGCCAACAGCATCCTGGGGGGATCAGAAGGGGGGTGGTTCACAGATCGAGGGAGGTTCTTCTCCCATTTTACTCTGCACTAGTGAAACCACATCTGGAGT
>VZRI01012096.1:41765-62250 GCA_013397515.1 Upupa epops | reverse complement strand
GGGGGTTGTGGAGTCTCCTTCTCTGCAGACGTTCCAGCCCCGCCTGGCTGTGTTCCTTTGCGACTTGGTCTAGGTGATCCTGCTGTGGCAGAGGGATTGGACCGGATGATCTTTCAAGATCTCTTCCTATCTCTAAGGATTCTTTGCTTCTATGTAGTAAAATACATCCTCCCTGCCTCACAGGGCAGCTCAGCTGTAATCTGGGTTAGAACTCTGCTGACTAGACTGTCATTATTTTCATAAGTAATGTAATTATTACACTTTATATTATAACCGTGACATTATGATATAGGTTATATATAAACACCACATTGTGTATGCGTTCTGGTTCAGTTCTGAGCTCCCCAGTTCAAGAAGGACAGAAAGCTACTGGAGGGAGACCAGTTTAGAGACACTGAGATCATCAGAGTCTGAAGCATCTTCGTTATAAGAGGCTGAGTGAGCTGGGGCTGTTCAGCCTGAAGAAGAGGAGAGTGAGGGGAGGCGTCTTCAATGTTTAGAAATATCTAAAGGGGGAGTGTCAAGGTGATGGGACCAGGCTTTTCTTGGTGGTGCCCAAGGATAGGACAAGGGGCAATGGGCATAAATTGGAACATTGGAGAGTCAGTTTGAACAGAAAGAAAAACTTTTTTATGGTGAGGGTGACAGAACCTTGGAACAGGCTGCTCAGAGCGGTTGTGGAGTCTCTTCCTCTGGCAACATTTTAAACACAACTGGACGTGTTTCTGTGTGATCTGCCCTAGGAGAACCGGCTCTGCAGCGGGGTTGCAGTGGATGATCTCCAGGGGTCCATTCCAACCCCCACCACTCTATTGTTCAGACTTTGTTGACTCCAAATCCAACTGTGCTTGAAAAATCCATTTCTCTGGAAAAAATGCAAAGGAAACCTGGTGAAGAACTTAATTTGAACTATCTTTAATGCTTCTTAAACCCAGGAATTCCAAACAAACCTTGTCCTTAATTTTAATACAGATGCAAACCCTCAAATTGCATTTGAATTTTATATGCAACTTAGCCCCCGCCTGGATACGCAGATACCTGCCTGGATTGATGTCAAGTTGATGATGAAGTTTAGAGTTCATCGTTCCTCCATCATTTTCCTGCAAACTCATAAATTGTCTCAGGTCCCTGTCAAATGGCATTTAGTTGTCAAGATGTGTCACCATTAGAGAAGTTTGCCAGACAGGAGGGCTGACAGACATTTCATGCTACAACAGTTGTGATTGAACATCTAATATCCACTGGAAACAGGTTAAGAGATGATTTTAAGAACATCAATGCATCCACCAGGTCTTAACCTGAAATACTTCATCCTTTCTTGTTTTGGTGTCATGCTTCTAGTAAAACTAGGATTAATCCTGTAGTACCTGCTTAGTGGTTTCTTTGGGGTTTGTTGGTGGGTTTATTCCAGAAAACCACCTCTCTTCAGGTGTATATATTCAGGTATTTATATTTTTCTAAGTTTCATGTTTATTTTTCTTGATCTCCATTTAGGAGAGCCTAAAATAATCTTTCCTACACTAAAACCCAGGCAAATCACTGGGAGGGGGCTGCCCAGGGGGTTGTGGAATTTACTTGTCTGGAGATATTTGAAAACAACCTGGACTTGGTCTAGATGGTCCTGCTGTGGCAGGGGGATTGGACTGGATGGTCTTTTGAGGTCCCATCCAATCCCCGATGATTTTATGATTCTGTGATCACCCCAAACTACTCTAGAATGGTAGAATGTATTGGCTTGAAAATAACTTCTAAAGATCATCTAGTCCAACCCTCCCTCCACAAGCAGGGCCATCTCCAACTAGAACACATTGCCCAGATCCCCAGCCAGCCTGACCTTCAATGGCTTCAGGATGGGGCCTCCACCCCCTCTCTGGGCAGCCTGTTCCAGGGATCCTCCACCCTCAGATCCAAAACCTTTGTCCTCCTGTCCAGCCTCACTCTGCCCTTTTCCAGCTTCAAACCATGACCCTTGTCCTATCGTTCCCTGCCCTTGCGAACAGTCTTCCCCAGCCTTCTGACAGCCCCTTTCAGTGATTGGAAAGTTGCTAGAAGGCCTCCACAGAGTCTTCTTCATCACTTCTTTTCAGTACCTGTCAGACTCTAACAGTTATGCTCTAAGTGGACTTTGCTTCAGCCTTGCTCCCAGAAATGTTTTGCTAAAATAAAACATCTGTGTTTCCTGGCAGCTTTGAAATTCAGATTTTTCTCCAGACGCTCGCCATGATACACGCTATTGAAATGATCAACAACTCATCGCTGTTACCAGGACTCACTCTGGGCTACGAAATCTATGACACGTGTGCAGATGTTACCAAAGCCATGGCAGCTGCCCTCAGGATCCTGGCTAGATTCAATTCATCTGAGGGTGTTGTAGAGTTCAAGTGTAACTACACAGACTATGTCCCGAGAATTAAGGCAGTCACTGGTGCCAGCTATTCCGAAGTGTCGATGGCAGTTTCGAGGCTGTTGGCTTTGCAACTAATCCCACAGGTAGGTTTGATGGGATTATTTCCATTGGGGTGGAGGTCTCATTTCCCATGCACATGGGGCTTTGGTCACAAGCTAAGATTTGTCTACAGGGCAGAATTTTTCTCAATCTAAGGACATAAAAAGGAATGAAATTCAACTCCAGATAGATTGTTTGACTTGCTCATTGAATCACAGAATTACTTAGGTTGGAAGGGACCTCATAGATCACCCAGCCTTTACCCCCTACCATGGGCAACAACCCCATCCAACCTGGCCTTGAACACTTCCAGGGATGGAGCAGCCACAACCTCCCTGGACAACCTGTTCCAGTATCCTCACAGCAAAGAGCTTTCTCCTTACCTCTAACCCAAATCCACCCTCTTTCAGTTTAAAACCATTAGTCCTCATCATATCAGTACTTGCCTCTGTTAAAAGCTCCCCTTCAGTTTTCCTGTAGGCCTCCTTCAGATACTGAAAGATGACAGCAAGTTGTCACCAGAGCTGTCTTTTCTCAAGATACTCTCCTAAGCAGAGGCAGTAGGTGCCATTTTACATGCCCAAGACAAATGCCTCTGAGACCTCTGTCAGGATGACGCTGGGCTCTTATCATCCTGACAGCGCCATCTGTCAGCCCTGAGCTGTACTGGTGACTTCATGTACTCACGGGGACACCCAAGGACTTTGTTCAAGTCACAGAGTCACAGCAAATGAAATCTGGCCAGAAGTCTGGAAATTCTTTCCTGTCTGATTGAGCTCTACGTGTGGATGGGGAAGGGAGGAATATTGCTCTAAAACACTTTTATTCTTTAAATACTTTGAGAATAAAAAGAATATAGCTCTCTAGGTCCAGACTGGTCCCTCCCAAAGCATCCTTCTCTATTTCTTGGGCATCTCAATACAAGAAGGACATTGAGGGGCTGGGTACAGAGAAAGGCAATGAAGCTGGTGAAGAGTCTGGAGGCCAGGTCTGATGAGGAGTAGCTAAGGGAACTGGGGGTGTTTCATCTGGAGAAAAGGAGGCTGAGAGGAGACCTTGTTGCTCTTTATAGCTACCTGACAGGAGGGTGGAGAGTGATGAAGTCGGTCTCTTCACCCAAGTTACTAGCAACAAGAGGAAATGTTGTGCCAGGGAAGGGTTAGATCAGACATGAGGAAAAATGTCTTTCCTGACAAAGTGGCTGCCTAGGGAAGGGGAAGAGTCGCTGTCTCTGGGTTCAAAAACGAGCAGATGTGGCCCTGGGGAACAGGGTTTAGAGGACAGGGTGGGGTTAGGTTGATGATTGGACTGGTTGATCTTGGAGGTGTCTTCCAGCCTTAATGATTCTGTGATTCTGACCTCTCTAGCACTCACACAATCCTATGCTTGCACTTAGTCCAGCACTTACATTTCTATTTTTATAATTGTAAAATATTAGGGTCAAAACCAGGGCCAACAAGCCAACTTCCACTCCATTCTGTGGTAGGTTTGACATTCACCTTCCTGGGTTGGGCACTTTGATATAAACTACCTCACTGCAATGTAGCAGGATTACATAACATGGAACCTAAAAACAACTTCTCATTGAACCTTGACCCCTACAATGCTGTGGCCTCCAGCTCCACTGCAGGAACTGTGGTAACTACAAACATGAAAATGCCACCCATTCATACATAAGCAATGGGCAAGGGATGAGGGAGCTCTGGATTTGGGATGTGCAGGTAGAAAAGACCACCCAGCAGATTTTTCTCGTCTATAGCATCTGTAATCATCTGACATCAGTACTACTTCATGTCCTCTCCAGACAGGTCAGCCTCTTGGTGGAAAGTTTAGATTAATTTATGAAATGTCAAGTCAGGTAGGAAATAAAGGAGTAGGGGGGTAAAAAGCTCCTGCAAACAACTAGAAAAGGATTTAAACCAGAGAGATTGCAGTAACAATGTTCCACTCACATTTTTCCAGTTATTTCCATGAGAAGAAGGAGGTAAATATTTTATGTGAAGGAATCATAGCATTCCATAGCATTGGTGACCTTTTGTTTTACTAGGAATTTCTTCTAACAGACTAATGATCCCTTTAAAATATAATAAAATCTTAGAGAGAAAATACACACGAGAGTGAACCAGTCTGCAATACATGAGTCCTGCCAATTTGAATAATAACTCAAAGAGGAGGTATTATATTAATACTTTAAATACTGTTTTGAGCAGTATGTTGATGGCATCTGAAGAGAGTAACCCAAATATACCAGTGTATAACAACCATATCCATGTTGCAAGGTTTTATTCACCACTTCCCCTGAAGGAATAATGTGGATGAGGATGGAAGCAGTAGAACTGGTACTGGGTATGAGCCTGCAGCCTAAGAGCAGGGTGAGAAACCCTTCCCCAGTTGGCTGTTCTTTGTTGATGCTTACACATGCAAGGAGGGATCCTGGGTCAGGCTGGATGAAAGAGCAGATGTGACAGTTTGGATCTCTTGGTGATCTCTGGAGGGGGCAGCCCCCATAACATCATTGTTCGCTCTTCCTAGGTCAGTCCTGCGTCATCAGCTGAAATCCTCAGTGACAAAATCCGGTTTCCTTCTTTCTTCAGGACTATTCCCAGTGATTTCCATCAGACAAGAGCAATGACCCATTTGATCTGTGAGTCTGGGTGGAACTGGGTTGGAGTCATCGCCACTGACGATGACAACGGGCGGTTTGCTCTGGAAAGCTTCGGGCTCCAGGCCATGGCTAACAATGTCTGCATCGCTTTTAAAGAGCTGCTGCCTGCCTACCTCTCTGACAACACCTTCCACACCAAAGTGGACCATGCAATTGAGAAGATTGTCAAGGAAACCAGAGTAAATGTTATTGTTGTCTTTATGAGACAGATCCATGTGCTCAAACTATTTAAGAAGGCGATTGAGAGGAATGTAAATAAAATCTGGATTGCAAGTGACAACTGGGCAGCTGCGGTCAAAATCAGTGCAATTCCCAACATTGGACAACTGGGAACCATCGTAGGATTTGGATTTAAGAGCGGAGACATCTCTACATTCCAAGACTTTCTGAAAAACCTCCATAAAAAGCCTATCGAGAAGAACAAGTTTTTGCATGAGTATACAATGCTCTTGTCAGTCTGTGCTCACCTGGAATACCACGACTTTCAAATGTGCATTTCAAACCAGTCCCAGGATGACCTACTGCAAAGTGCTGACAACAAACCCCAGATTTGGAAAGATGATTTTTTGAATTCTAATGTTGAACCTGGATTTATTCACAGCACTATACTTGCAGTCTACACTATTGCTCATGCCATCAAGGGGCAGTGTAAACATAGAAACTGCAAGGATCCTTCTGCTGTCATGCCCTGGGAGGTATGATGTTAACTCTCTCTCCACCTTCATGAGTTCAATAGCAATGGCTGTGCACAAATGATCTTTAGCTGTTGAGCTTCAGTAGCTACCCTAACACTTCCCCCACCCTCAAAGAGCACAGACTAGGCGCTGGCTTGGATGCAGGCTCCTTGCTGGAGCTATTGACTTCTCTTCCCAGTGAGGGTGACGGGGCACTGGAGGGGGCTGCCCAGGGAGGGTTGTGGAGTCTCCTTCTCTGGAGACATTTGAAACCTGCCTGGACTTGGTCTGGGTGATCCTGCTGGATCCTTCTGTGGCAGGGGGATTGGATTGGATGATCTTTCCAGGTCACTTCCAATCCATAATGTTGTGCTCTGTGACTTGGTCTGATCCTGCTGTGGCAGGGGCATTGGACTAGATGATCTTTCAAGGTCCCTTCCAATCCTTGGCTATTCTATGATTCTAAAATGGATAGTCAATCTGCTCTTAACATACCAGCTATTCAGCTACTAGTAGTTGGTTATGTTGCTGCAAACCATGGTAACACACAGCAATAAGTGCTCTTGAGAGGTGGGGATGTTGCAGGATGGGAACATTCATCAAAGAGTCTCAGTCTTCCTTTCTCTCTTTCTCTCACCATGGTTTCTATTTCACAGAATCACAAATTGGCTTAGGTTGGAAAGGACCTCAAAGGTCATCTAGTTTCAACCCCCTGCCATGGGTAGGGACATCCCTCACTAGAATCCCTAAATCATAAAGCAGTTTTCCTAGTTCTTCTTCTCACTGCAGCTCAGAGGTTGCTGACTTCCAAACTTTCATTGCTCCTACTTATTGAAGACTGCAAATGCATCACTAAAGGGTTAATTTCTAAATTTCCCAGTTAATTCAGATATTATTGCTGTCAGCTACCATGATCTGACCTTTCTGGAGGTGGTCTCATCGGCAAGTTTTGACATTATCCAGGACTATGAGGTTTTGATTCTTTTTCCTTCTTCCGAAGCAATCCCCAGCATCCCGTCCCCCACTTTTCCACTCCAGTCCCATTTGACCCCTATCAACCTTAGTGTTTTTCCTTCTGTTTTCTTCTTCCATCTTCATTTCTTATTTATGCCAATGACGGTCACTACTGGTTTCCTCCTGAAGCCCTCAACAAGTTGTTTTTCAGACCTATTGATGGCTGCATTGTGCTTCCAGGCCTACTGGTGAAGGAGTTAACACCAGGAACTGGAACACATCACGAAGTTCCTTCTTTCTATTTGATTTGGTTTTTATTGAGATACTTTGAGATGTTTTTCTCTGTAATGAATCTTTATTTGAAAGTGAAAACGCAACAGACTCTTCCTCTGTCTGATCTCGATTTATACTGAAGTGACTAATGGTAAAGTCAAACAGGTCTTTAAAATGAGTGAGGTAACTTACTGGGTGGGAAAAGACAAGGAAAAATCAGACAAGCAAACCTGACCTGACCTTTTACCCAAGAGCCTGCTCAGAAGTGTTCACTTTTACACACTTTTACTCAGAGGATTAAACAAAAGTTCATTTAAAAGTCAAACGCTGACTTGCTCTGACCTCTTACCCTGGGTCAGGTCAAACCCAGATAAGAGAATTAGGAAAAAAACAAACAACAAAACTAATACAACAACAACAACAAAAAAAAACCCACCCAAAAAACAGCCAACTGTAAAAAATATCCCAAACTTCCCACCAGGAACTATTGGATTCTTTCGTGGTGCTGTGCAAATGGAACAAATTCAGGGCTGCTCTACAGGGGATGCAAATATGTGGAGCTGTAATGACCTGCTTGCTGAATTAAATCCAAAGGTACTGAAGTTAAAAAACCCGTTCAGAGGCCAAGAACTCATGACAAAACTTGAGATAGTGATCCTCCCTATGCTCATTTCCCCTACACTAAATGTAAACCCTTTAGAAATGGAGATATAGGTCTAGCTTAGGATATCACTAAAGGCAATAACTGGGTGATAGTACCCACCCAAGGGTGCTGAGGGAGCTGGGGGAAGCATTTACCACACCCCTCTCCATTATTTACCAACAGTTCTGGCTAACTGGGAAGGTACCTGTTGACTAGAGATTAGCAACTGTGACACTCATCTACAAGAAGGTCTGGAAAGAAAATTTTGGGATCGACAAGTCCTGTCAATCTGACCTCAGTGCCAAGAAAGCTTATGGAGCAGGTCATCAAGGCCAGGTTGGATGGGGTCCTGAGTAACGTGAAGGTGTCCCCATCTATGCAGAGAGTTGGAACCAGAGAATCTTTAAGGTCCCTTCCAGCCCTGGCCATTCTATGATCCTATGGTTCTATGATTCTATGATCTTGAGTGCCATCACAGGGCACAGACAGGACAACTAGGAGATCAGCCTCAGTCAGCAGGGGTTTGTGAAAGGGAGGTCCTAACTCACTAAACTGATCTCCTTCTACAGCAAGATGACCCACTCAGTGTGTGAGGGAAGGGCTGTGAACATTGTCTACCTGGACTTCAGTACAGCCTTTGACTCTGCTTCCCACAGCAGAAACTCATGTTACAGGGCTGGGATCAGGACAGACTGTGTTGGATAAAAGACTAGATGGCCAGCCCAAAAAGTAGTGGGGAATGCAGTTAAATCTGGCTGGTGTCTGGTCACACATAGTGTTCCCAGGGGTCAGGACTGGGGTCTGTTCTCTTTGATACCTTTATTAATTATCTAGATGAGATAATTAACTCCCAGCAAGTTTGCAGATGACTCCAAGCTGGGGGAGGGTGTTGATCTGATGTTTGTGATGAAGGAGACAGAGATCCCCTTCTTGTTGTACAAAATCAGTTGCAATATGAAGCTGGACAGTTGCCTCATCAAAGCCATGATCTGCCAGGTTGGACCTTCCTGTTTACAGCCATCATGATCTAGGAGGTCCTTTGGTGATCTGGGAGGTTCTCAGTGTCCTAGGAGGTCCTTTCCAACCATGATTGTAGTATGATTCTGCGATTCTGTGACTTTTCCCAAGGGAATCTAGCAACAGGACAAGGGCAAATGGCTATAAACTGATGAAGAAGAGGTTCAGATTAGATCTTAGGAAGAAGTTCTTCAGTGCAAGGGTGGAGAGGCTTGGGAATTGACTGGAGAGGCTGTGGCTGCCTCTCCCAGAGGTGCTCAAGACGAGGTTGGATGAGACCTTGAGCAACTAAGTCTGGTTGAGAGGCATCACTGCCCATGGCAGGGGGGTTGGAGAAGATGGTCTCCTTCAGAGGTGCCTTCCAACCTGAACCAGCTTATGAACATGCCATTGATAACTCCATCTGAGCAAACTGCACTATCTTGTTCATTCAACTGTCCTGGGTGTCACCTTCCAATGCTCCACATCAGCCAGAGTCAGCCTGAAGCCAGCAGAAGGTATTTCCAGATATTGAAGGAGGTCGCTTTGGAAGGAGATGTTGCCCAGATCAACTTTGTTGGCAGTAAAGTAAGAACAGGAGCATTACCCCACCAAAACACCATTTAGTACTTGGAGGCAAAAAATCTTTTACCAAGAATTTACCAAGGCTGAATGCAATCCTGGTGTGTTGGTACAGGGAACATGACGATTGGGGTTTATATTAATAGATTTTTAAGGTGAATGGAATTTTCTGCATGAAGGGATTCTGTGCCAGACATCACATTAAACAGTGACAAAAGTTTCTCAGAATAATGAAAGGGAAATCACAAGTCTAACTGCATTCACTAAAAGTTTAGGCTTCCAGAGCTCTGTCATTATGCTGGTTTCCTAAGTGCAGCACTGAGGAAAAGTGCCAAGGTTTTGTCTCTGAGGACTGGGCTTCTCCCTGCTTATCAGGGGATGATCAAAGAGCAGGGAATGATATTGAGTGCTTCCTGATGCTACCCTGCTGCTGAGCCCCAGCCCTGACCTGGAGGGAACTGTTGCTGGGCATGAGAAGACAGTTCAGGTTCCATCTTCAAAACCTTTGGCTTCTTTGGTGAGACTGATGAGACAGAAGGTGTTGGCAGCATGCACTTTTATCCGCAGGAGACTATCACTGCCTGTTTCACATTTTGCATACCTTCATTAGCAGATCAAGGGAGGTTCTTCTCCCCCTCTGCTCTGCACTGGTGAGACCGCATCTGGAGTACTGTGTCCAGTTCTGGGCCCCTCAGTTCCAGAAGGACACAGAGCTGCTGGAGGGTGTCCAGCACAGAGCAATGAAGAGGATGAAGGAAGCAGAGCACCTCCCATATGAGGAGAGGCTGAGGCAGCTGGGTCTCTTGAGCTTGGAGAAGAGGAGGCTCAGGGGGGACCTCATCAATGTCTATAAAGATGTGAGGGGTGGGTGTCAGGAGGATGGAGCCAGGCTCTTCTCAAGAGCATCTGGGGATAGGACAAGGGGCACTGGGTGCCAGCTGGAACAGAAGAGGTTCCATATCAATATCAGCAGGAACTTCTTCCTAGTGAGGGTACTGGAGCCTTGGACCAGGCTGCCCAGGGGGGTTGTGGAGTCTCCTTCTCTGGAGACGTTCCAGACCCGCCTTGATGTGTTCCTGTACAACTTGGTCTAGGTGATCCTGCTATGGCAGGGGGATTGGACTAGATAATCTTTCGAGGTCCCTTCTGATCCCTAATGATTCTATGATTCTATCTAACACTGATCCATGTTATTGTTCCTTTTACTTTCAGCTCCTGGAAGAACTTAAGAAAGTCACAATCATCGATGGTGACAAAGAAATCAAGTTTGACTCCAATGGAGACATGAGCACCAGTTACAATGTTCTGCTGTGGAAAGAAATTGATGGCCGCATGGAAATCACCACTGTGGCAGAGTATGACCCAGAGAAAGGGCACTTCATATTTGAGGATGAAGAGAAAAAAAAAGAATTTCTGGATTTAAAGGTAACTGCATTTGTTGGCACCTGAAATTCTTCCACATGTTTTCTTCTCCCTCTGGTATCTGCAACAAATGCTAGAAAACTCTCCTGTGGTATCATATTCTTCATGTAGAGCAAAGAACACTCTCTGGGTGCATTCAATGTCTTTGCTGCTCCCCAAGAAGCTGGTTGGCCTGTAAGAAGCTCAGTAATTGAATTACTTCTTCAGAATGCTCCTAGGAAGTTTCCTAGGATGAGAATCATAGAATCCTTAGGGATCGGAAAGGACCTCAAAAGATCATCCAGTCCAATCCCCCTGTCACAGCAGGATCACCCAGACCAAGTCGCACAGGAACACAGCCAGGCGGGTCTGGAACGTCTCCAGAGAAGGAGACTCCACAACCCCCCTGGGCAGCCTGGTCCAAGGCTCCAGTACCCTCCCTGGGAAGAAGTTCCTGCTGAGATTGATAGGGAACCTCCTCTGTTCCATCTGGCACCTTGTCCTATCCCCAGATGACCTTGAGAAGAGCCTGGCTCCATCCTCCTGACACCCACCCCTCACATCTTTATAGACATTGATGAGGTCACCCCTCAGCCTCCTCTTCTCCAAGCTCAAGAGACCCAGCTGCCTCAGCCTTTCCTCACATGGGAGGTGCTCTGCTTCCTTCATCATCTTTGTTGCTCTACGCTGGACTAGGAAATGTCTCCACCTCCTTGTGAGCACCATCCTTGATGGAGAAAAAGTAGCAGAGTCCCTCATTTTACAAAAAGTTCTCTTGGAGGAGGACCTGAAGGCAGACCTTGAGAGAAGGCCCTGGACACACAGCCCAGGGTGGTGCATCATCAATCAGGGATGAGCTGGTAAGGGTCAAGAGATCAGAGCTGAAGGGCAGAGCAAGGTCCCCCAAGCCCTGCTGTCTCTGGCTCAGAGCAGGGTTTCAGGATCTCAGTTTGTGAAGCATCAGGTGGCTCTGGACTTCCTTTGGAGCTGAATTCCAGGTTTTCAAACCTGGATGAGACACTTGGGTCTGGATTTTAAAGGTAGAAATGATTCCTCTGATTTGCAATCAGATCCAAAAAACGAAATGATCAGGTACGTAGTTATCTGTCCCATCCCTGTGATTCTGACTGTGTGAAAGAAATACAAGAAACACGGAGCCTGTGATGCCCTTTTTCAGCATCATTTTCAGATGACCTTGAAATACACTGGATACAAGCAGAGAGAGCAAACTGCAGAATTACAGAGGTTTATTGAAAGGTTTCTTAGTCATTAGCTGTGCCTGAGCTGATCCTCTTGTTCTCCTGTGCCCACTGCAGAAGGTTCAATCCACATGCTCCCAGCACTGCGAGCCAGGCCAGATGAAGAAGGTTACAGAAAGTCCACACACATGCTGCTACGAGTGTGTTCACTGCCCTGAAAACCACTATAGCAACCAAACAGGTAAGGAAGCACAGAATCACTGAATCACAGGATGTCAGGGGTTGGGAGGAATCTCAAAAGATCATCTAGTCCAGCCCCCCTGCCAGAGCAGGATCACCGTAGTGTGTGCCACACAAGCAACACGTTCAGGCGGGTTTGGAACCGCTCCAGAGAAATTCAAATTGTGGAGAACTGAGATAAAAGGGATTTTAGACATCACTACAGGTGTTGTGCTCAGGAATAACTTTTGAATGGGACTAGCCTATTTGTTTCTCCTCAGTTACTCCAATACAAGTGTTCAGCCAACACAACGTAGACCAAATGCCCTTTAGAAGACCAAACGTAACCCAGCGAGGTTTTCCAGTTGATCAGCATTATCTGTTGTTAGGATACGAAGTCTGGCTGATTTATCAGTGAGACTGACGTGAAAATAAAGACTTGCTTCCCTGTCTGTCAACACTACAGCCAGTTCAAAGAGTTCTGTGAGGGTGCTGAGGCCCTGGAACAGGCTGCCCAGGGAGAATGTGGCTGCTCCATCCCTGGAAGCGTTCAAGGCCAGGCTGGATGGGGCTCTGGGCAACCTGGTCGGCTGAGAGGTGTCCCTGCCCATGGCACAGCATTGGGACTGGGTAGGCTCTGAGATCCCTTCCAAACTAATCCCTTCTGTGATCTATTGCTGTGATGACTAAGGCAGTTTTAGGCCCCTGGACATTGTCCCTGTGCCCTCTCTGTCCTTGGGTCAGGCAGCCTCTGCTCACAGGTGGCAGGCAGGCAGTCTCTGCTCCTTCTGCTGCTACCACTTCAGTCACCACCGCAACAGCAGCACTGCAGCTCCTCCACCTGGACAGTGACAGTAGTCATGGGGAGCAGCCAGCCCTGCCTGCCATTCAGAGAAGTTTATTTCACAGAATCACAGAATCGCAGACTGTCTTGGGCTGAAAGGCACCTCGAAAGGGCATCCAGTCCAACCCCCTACAAGCAGGGACCTCTCCAACCAGAACAAATTGCCCAGAGCCCCATCCAGCCTGACCTTCAATGGCTCTGGGGGTGGGGCCTCCACCCCCTCTCTGGGCAGCCTGTTCCAGGGATCCCCCACCCTCAGATTCAACAACTTTGTCCTCCTGTGCAGCCTCACTCTGCACTTTTCCAGCTTCAAACCATCACCCCTCGTCTTGTCATTCCCTGTCCTTGTGAACAGTCTTCTGACAGCCCCTTTCAGGGTCTGGAAGGTCACTAGAACATCACTCTGGAGTGTTTTACTTGGGATTTCTAAGTCACCTTCCTGTTCTCTGCCCTCAGATATGGACTACTGCTACCGATGTAACAACAGGACCTACTGGGCTCCTATCAACAGCACCACCTGCTACAGGAAGACAGTCCATTTCCTCGCCTGGACTGACTGGTTTGCTGTTTTCCTCCTCCTCCTCTCTGCCTTTGGCATTGTGCTGGTTTTGTCCATCACTGTAATATTCACTAAGAACCTGACCACACCAGTAGTAAAGGCGTCGGGGGGGCTGACTGTCTGCTACATCATCCTGTTCAGCCACTTTCTAATATTTTTAAGCAGCATCTTCTTCATTGGCGAACCCACAGAATTCAAATGCAGAACCAGGCAAGCCCTGTTCGGCATCAGCTTCACTCTCTGCATCTCATGCATTTTAATAAAGTCCCTGAAAATTTTACTAGCCTTCAGTTTTGACCCCAAGCTGCAGAATTTTCTGAAATGCATGTACAGACCCATTCCCACTGTGGTCACCTGCACCGGCATTCAAGTCATCATCTGCACCTTCTGGCTAATATTCAGGACACCTTTTGTAGAGCAAAACTTCTCCATTCCAAGAGCCATCATTCTGGAGTGCAACGAGGGCTCTATAGTGGCTTTTGGCATCATGCTGAGCTACATCGCGGCCCTGGCCTTCGTTTGCTTTATCTTCGCCTTTAAAGGCAGGAAGCTGCCAGAGAACTATAACGAAGCGAAATTCATCACCTTTGGCATGCTGATCTACTTCATAGCCTGGATCGTCTTCATCCCTGTTTATGCAACCACGTTTGGCAAATACCTGCCTGCCGTGGAGATCATCGTTGTGTTGATATCCAACTATGGGATCCTCTGCTGCACGTTCCTCCCCAAGTGCTACGTCATCGTTTACAAGCAAGAGACCAACACCAAGTCGGCCTTTCTCAAGATGGTTTACACCTATTCCACCAAGAGTGCTGGCAGTGTGGCCGTCAGCCAGAACAGTTTGGATTCAAAGTCTTCCAGCTCCCGGGCTACTGTCTCAGACTCCTGTAGATCTGAGAATAACTCTGCGAATGGAAACTGCCCTTTCCCAGTGCCGAGGAAGAGACCTGTAAAAGAGCAAGTTCTTCCTAAAGATTCTGTTGGGACTGTGGCCAGGAAAAGGCTCTCCAGCATATGATGACTGAGCAGTGTTAAAGCACTACAAGGTGAAAAGCCATTCTTGGGAGCCATTTGTCTCCCAGGTCTCTTTCCTTTGGCTTCCCCAAAGAGAGAGACCACACAAAACACCTTCTCCTGTGGTACTCAGGTTGTCCTCTACCAGGCTTGCAGGGCTCAGTGTCCTGGCAAGAACCATGAGGTGCAGTCCCCACCAGCAGCAATCCTCCTCCCCTAACCCACTCATACAGAGCAGCAGTCACCTCTTCTGACCTCTTCCTTCCCCAAGTGAGGCAGAAGCACCGGAAATTATTCTTTCCCACAGACTTGAAGGTGGGACATACAGCGTTACCCCAGCTTTCATCATTTTGATGCCCAGTTGTTGCAGGAGTTCACCTTCTTCTTACCTGGCTCTGTAAAATGGAGATCAGAGCCCCTTCCCAGCCTGTTTTTGAGAGGATAAATAAACCCAGTCCTTTAGTCTCTACAATTGACTTAACTTTTGAGTTGTTCTGAATGTCCCGAAGTGAAGTCTTTTCAGCTGGTACCAGTGAATCCTTTTCTCTTTCTACTGCTGAGCATCGCACACCCTGTTGCAGAGGAGGGCCACAGCAACTTCTACAGTTCTTTGTGTTTACAAGGCGGAAGATGAACTGGAGTCAGCTCTATATAAAAATTAAATCAGTGCTCTGGTGCTCTGTAGTTACAACTTTCATTCCTGTACTTCCCCCCCTGCCGCCCCCCCCAAATACTCAAATACACCTATTCACCTCAGGCAGCTCCTCTGATGCATGAGGAAAGGAAGGACTCTACATTAGTCACCAATTCATTGAAGTCATGTAACGTCAAGACTCTAAACATTCACTGACTACTCCTCCCAGCCCTCTGTGCTCTGTGAAGTAATATAAACTCCTTTAGCTTTGCCCAAGCCCCTGTTTAGATCAGGAATTACTGGATGCTGTGGCAGGTCGAAGTCACCAGATGTGGTGCTACAGCTGTGATAATGAGGATGATGTACAAGACACCTATTTTTCTGTTGTGGCTGTTAATAAGCAACCCATAGCTGTACGTTTTGTCAACCCATATCATGTTAAAAATAGCCACAGATGACAGCTGAGCGATGGGCACGGGCAGTGCCAACTTCTTTGATGCATAGACCCTGTTTAACAGATATCTGAGGACATTCCTAAAGCAGTTTGAATGGCCATGGTGCCACCGAAGTGCATAGAGGAGCCACGAGGTGGGTTCTGCAGCTGGTTGGCAGAAAGCGGGGTTTTGCACAGGTGTTGATGTGGTGGATGCTGCTCACACATTGGTTGGGACAACTGATCTTCTGAAAACGGAATGATGCAAAATAACATTGACATTCCCCCTCAAGAAAAGCCCCTCCCCTTAAAAAATAAAACAACAGTGGAGTGAAGCACAACAACAGTCAACACTGAGCTGCTTAGAAAAGTCCGTTTGGGTTGAGCTTTGTATTTATTGTTTTCACAAGTGTTGAGCATGTCAGGTCTTGAGGGTACAAGGGAAGGGGAAGATTAAAACCATATTGTTATGTAATATTGAGTTTTCTTACTTCATTTCCTTCCCTCTCCTCATGGGCTCCAGCCTGGCACTGCAGCAGGACTATGTGCACCTGTACAGGGTTTGCACCCCGTAGGTCTCAGTCTGCTTGTTCGAGATGCCCTCTACATTGGAAACTGAGTGCGGTAAGGCATTCCCACTGCAGGCCAGTGAGGAAAGTGTCTTGAGGAGCAGGGTGTGGTGACAACAATGTGAAAGTGTCCATGGAGGTATCTTTAGGGAAGGATATCCCATGTTGCAGAATTCCAAAGGAGTCCTATGTGCTACAGCTACTCAGGTCTTTCGTGTACAGCATGATCAGCAGTGGAGCTGAGAGGACGCAACAGATCTGCCAGCTGGACAAGGCAGAAGAAAGAGTTGCTCTACCAAGCTGTGTCACTGGGACATTAAATGAAGAGGGTTTTTCTCACCAGACCATGGAACAGGAGTCACCTTCCTGAGTGAAGTCACAGCACAGCACCCCACCCCAGGCCTGCAGGTGAAACCATGGGGTGACAAAGTGATGGGCTCTTCTCTCTGACTCAGAGCATGCTCTGCTCACTGGCTTTGGAAACATCTCAAGACCACTCCTCAAAATGCTCACATACTTACATGCCTGTTTGCACGGCTTCCAACTCCAAGAGCAATGCAGAGAGGATGTCCACAGGGATGTTAAACATGACAAAGTCATTTGTTATGGCCAGCAGGAGGATGTTGTGGATGGAACCACTGACCTTGTGAGGTTTGATGTCAGACACTCTCAGTAACATTAAATGATCCAGTCAGACCTTGGAACAGGCTGCCCAGGGAGGGGGTTCAATCAGCATCCCTGGATGTGTTCAAATGTCCTGTAGATATGGACCTTAGGGACTGGGTTTAGCGCTGGCCTTGGGACAGTTAGTGGTTGGATTTGGTGGCCGTAAAGACCTTTTCCAACCTAAAAGATGCTATGAACCTATGAATCTTTAGAGAGAATGAAGTCTGTGAAGGCCAACAAGTTCTTGGAGCAGAATGCTCTCAAGTTTTACAGAATCATAGAAAAGTTTGAGTTGGAAGGGTCCTTAAAGATCTAGTTCCCACCCTCTGCCCTGGGCAGGGGCACTTCCCAGTAGATCATGTTGCTCAAAACCCTATCCAACCTTGCTTTGAACACATCTGGGGATGCAGCATCCACAGCTTGTCTGAGCAACTCCTTCCAGTGTCTCAGTACTCTGACGGTGAAGAACTTTTCTCTTTACTTCTAATCTAAACCTCCTCCTTTTCAGTCTAAAGCCAGTTCAGCAGCTCTGGCTGTACAGATGCCTTTCAGCTGCCCATAACCTTTAAAGCCCTTCTTTGGTGACCTCTAGGAAATATTTGTGAGTGGTCCAGGCTTCCTCCCTGCAGTTCTTCTGTGGCTGTTGGAACTACAATGACTGAATGTGTGGGCTACCAGCAGGACTAGTCTCTGCAAGACTAGCAGAGCACTGGGCATGGGTTGAGATGCTGCTTGAATCACACGATGCTGAGCAGCCCAGCCCAGATGTGCTGACCCTTCCCAGCTGTCTCCACAGACAAAGAGCACTGGTTGATGTTACACTGCTCTCTTTGAGCTGGAAGGAGACGAAGGAACTATGGGCAGACTGAGTATCATCCTCTGGATCCTTTCTATGGATGTGAAACAGGGCAGAGCTGCTCGTGGGGAATGCGGGGTGTTCTGTTTTAGGACACAGGAAAGCTACGGTGGAGCCTTGATTTTCTGCCTGCTGTTTACAGAACGGTTCACTGGCAAACGGAGAGCTTGTTCTGAAGCAGAATGTGGGAAGATTGATGTTCTAAAGAAGCTGCTATGAGTTACACAGATTGGATTGGCTTTGATCTGTTACCAGGAACAGGGACATCTTGTTACTGTAATTATATTGGAATGGAAACTGTGTGTGAATAAGAAAGCATCAACAGGGCACGACTGACTGCAAAGAAAGTGATTCCTGAGTGTCTTTCCAGAGGGAACT
This sequence comes from Upupa epops, assembly GCA_013397515.1. Lineage (NCBI taxonomy): Eukaryota > Metazoa > Chordata > Aves > Bucerotiformes > Upupidae > Upupa > Upupa epops. The sequence goes on along the minus strand of VZRI01012096.1, from coordinate 44,245 downwards.
GCTGTCCACACAGGGTTTGAAAATGCTTTTAGAATCAAGGACACTAGAGCTTTGACAATAAATGTCCCATTTCTTCTACTCAACGATTTGCTTTCAGGAAAAAGCTGGTGACATCTGGTGCTGCTCCTGAAAAGAGGAAACAAGAGGTTTGGACTACAAGTTCTCCAGGACTGCACATTCATGCTGTTGTTCTGGGCACAGGCAGTGACCTCTCTCTGGAGAGAGCATCTTCCCCCATTCATAGAACACATTGGGTTGGAAGAAACCTGCAAAGGGCATCTAGTTCAACCCCCTAAACCAAGCAGGAGCATCTCCAACCAGAACAGATTGCCCGGAGCCCCATCCAGCCTGACCTTGAATGGCTCCAGGGATGGGGCCTCCACCCCCTCTCTGGGCAGCCTGTTCCAGGGATCCCCCACCCTCAGATTCAAGGACTTTGTGCCCATGGGCAGGGAATGATAGGACGAGGGGTCATGGTTTGAAGCTGGAAAAGGGCAGAGTGAGGCTGGACAGGAGGACAGTCTTCTCCAGCCTCCTGACAGTCCCTTTCAGGGGTTGGATCCTCAGGCCTTCTGTTGTGAGATGTTGTGATGCAACACTGCTGTGTGCATCAGACTTCCTTTTGTTGAGACAAACTGTCTGACACAGCAGTGTGGCCAAGAAGGCCATAGGCGTCCTGGCATATCTTAAAAATTCAAGCTAGCATGAGTACGGGAAGTGATTGCCCCCAGCTCTGGTGATGTACCTTGAGCACTGGGTTCACGTTTAGGCTGCTCAGTACAAGAAGGATATTGAGGTGCTGGAATGTGTCCAAAGAAGGGCAACAAAGCTGATGAAGAATCTAGAGCATGAGGCCTACAAGGAGCAGCAGAGGAACTGAAGTTGTTTAGTCTGGAAGAAAAGAGGCTGAGGGGAGACTTTACAAATAGCTGAAAGGAGGCTGGAGCAAGATGAGGGTCAGGCTCTTCTCCCCAGTTGCAAGTGATAGGATGAGAGGAAATGGCTTCAAGCTGCACCAGGGCAGGTTTAGGCTGGATGTCAGGAGGAATTTCTTCACCAAAAGGGTTCTCAGATGTTGGGAGAGACTGCCCAGGGCAGTGGTGGAGCTACTATCCTTGGAGAGCTGCTGCTGAGGGACATGGTTTTAGGGGTGACCTGGCAGTGCTGAGTCAATGGTTGGACTTGATGATCTTAAAGGTCTCTTCCAACTACAGATACTGTGTGATTCTCTCATGCTGTCACTGTACCATGCTGGCACGTGCTGTTGTCAATTGAAATAAACGTTCTGAACTTGTTTTGGTTTTAAAGATGGATTTTGTTATTACTAGTTCTATTCACAGACTCACAGAATGGTTGGAGATGGAAAGTACCTCCAGAGCTCATCCAGTCCCACACCGCACCAAAGCAGGGCTGCTCAGAGCACAGTGCACAGAGCTGCATCCAGGCAGGGTTTCAGCATCTCCAGAGCAGGAGACTCCACAATCACTCTGGGCTTTGGGACTCGCACTGCAAAGAAGTCTGTCCTTATTTCTAACTGAACCTTCTTGTGCTCCAGCTTGTGCCCAGTGCTCCTTGTCCTGTCACTGGGCACAACTGGAAGCAGGCTGGCACCTTCCTCCCTACAGCCACCCTGCAGAGATATGGGGGGGGTGGGGTGTTTGTGTTTGAATCAGATCTTCCCTCCATCGTCTCTTTTCCAAGCTAAAGAGTCCCAGCTCTCTCAACCTTTCCTCATCAGAGAGATGCTCCCAGTCATCTTTGTTGTCTCTCTTGAACTGAGGAGCCCAGAACTGGACACAGCACTGCAGATGTGGCCTCTATCAGGGCAGAGTAGAGGAAGTGGATGACATCTAGAACTACTAGCCACAGACTCCTTACTGCACCCCAGACTCCTATCGGCCCCAAGGACACACTGTGCTCATGGCCAGCTCTGTCCGCCAGGACTCCCAGAGCTTTCTCTTTAAGGCTCCTCTCCAAGCGGTCAGCTGTTTAGTCGTCCCAAGACAGTTCTGAGGCTGGAGCAGAGAGAGAACCCCCTGATGGGAACCGCCACCTTCCCACCGGCTTCTTCACCTGGGTTTTGACCAAACGCTCTGACCGGGTGGCTGCGGGGCGGCCCCGCTCCAGGACCGGCCCAGCGGCTCGACAGGGCGGGGCGGCGCCGGGTTCAGGACCGGGGCTGAGCCGGGGGCCGGGACAGAGGGTCCCGCCGCTCCCCGAACCGCAATGCTTCCCGCCCTCCTCAGCCCGCGACGGCTCTTGCCTGCAGCCACCATCCGCCGGGGAACCGCCACCACGGGGACGGGGCGGCCCGCAAGGGACCCCGCAAGGGACCCGGGCACCGCACGGGGTAAGGGACCCCCGGCACAGAGCGGGGCGAGGGTTGAGGGGAGCAGGAATCGGATGAGGGGTGAGGGAAGAGGGATGCGGGGTGAGTGGAGCAGAACGTGGGTTGCGGGGTGAGGGGAGCAGAACGTGGG
>VZRI01012096.1:14646-41726 GCA_013397515.1 Upupa epops | reverse complement strand
GTGAGGAGTGCGGGATGAAGGGAGCGGGGTGAAGCTTGCGGATGAAGGTGCGGGAAGCGGGATGTGGAGTGAGTGGAAGCCGGGAGAAGGACGCCGGGTGCGGTTTGCGAGATGCAGAGTGATGAAGGGAGCGGAGAGCGGGGTGAGGGGAGCAGGAATCGGGGTGTGGGGTGAGGAAAGAGGGATGCAGGGTGACTGGAGCAGGGAGCGAGAAACGGGATGCGGGGTGAAGGGAATGGAGTGCGTGGTGAGGGGACTGGGAGTGCATGCAGAGTGAGTGGAGAGGGGAGCGGGGTTCGGGCTGAGGGGTGCGGTATGAAGAGAGCAGGAAGCAGGGTGTGGGGTGAAGGCAGCAGAACACCGAGACACGGGGTTTAGGGAGCTGGTGTTAGGGCATCCCAGGTGGTGCCAGACCTTCTGCTGGCTTCGGGTACCTGCAGGCTGCAGGGGGGCTGAACCAGAGACACTCAGTGAATGTGGGGTAGGTGGGTCAGGAGGCTTCCTGGAGATAACCCTGGGAGTTTATGCCTGAAAGTTTAATCCCTGAAAGTTTAATCTCTGAGTTACTCTTCCAGCAGCTGCGATGAGCTGGGGTTTTCCTCTTTTCCTATTACTCCCACCTGTCATTCACCCTCGGCATAAGGTGTGACCGAGTTTTTTTCCCTCATCTCGAAGCTGATCAGGCTCACAAGCTGGTTGCAAGTTACAAACCCTCTAAGTTTGACAAAAAAATCCTCATCTGGACTGGGCGCTTCAAGACGGAAGACGAGATTCCTCTGAGGATCCCGTAAGTGCACTGCTTGTGTCCAAGGGGGACGTGGAGCTGAAGGGAAAGTGCTGACATGATCCCACCCTAAAGCTTTTCCACAGACAGATTTTCAGTACTGAAAACTTGGAAACAGCAGAGGGCAAAAGGGTTTCCTGTACTGGTTAGAGGTTAAGATGAAAAAATGTTCCTTACTGGTGTCCCCAGAGCCTGGGATTAAGAACTGAACCCATCTGAGAAGAAAGCTGTATCCACATTTTGTCCTGGCTTGTTTGTTTTGCTTATTCCTAATGTGCAGTCAGGAGGATGTGACTGGTAAACAGCATCTTCTGTTTACAGCTCCCATAATCAGTTCTAGGGGGGGTGACCATCACTGAAGGATGGCAGCCAACCCATTATGGTTTCTAATAGAATGTGAGGAAAAACAGAGAAGGAGGTTGAGAGAAACATCAAGGGAAAACAAGTTCTTGGCATAGCCTTAACCTCCAGTTCTTGTTGACCCACTGGACTAGATGATCTTTGAAAGCCCATTCCCACACAAACCACATGTTCTGGAGTCTCCTGCTCTGGACACATTCAAATCCTGCCTGCACGTGCTCCTGTGGGATTTGCTCTGGCGGGTGGATTGGACTAGAAGATTTCCAGGGGTCCTTTCCAAACCCCACCAATCCCTGAGTCTGTGGCTCTCTGACTTACTCCAAGTTGGCATTCCCCATGTCACTGAACAAATTAAACACCTCCCGGTGCCAGCTGCTGCCTTTTTCCCAGAATGGCAGGCAAGGTGTGAGATATCTTGGCCCAGGACACTACTCATTATCAGTGTGTCTGTCCCTGTCTTGTGTGGTAGGTTGGCAACAGGCAGAGCGGTGTCAAGCACCAGGTACACCCTCTGCTTGGTCTTGCTTGCTCTTGACAGTTTCTCTGACGCTTGCTGGGCTGGACCAGCAGCTTTCTGAATGGTCCAGCCTCTCTCAAGCTGTGTCAGCCTCACGATGTTCCTCCAGAGAAATGTTCAGACAGGTCTTGGCAGCTCTGGAAGCTACCAAATCCACTGATGAAGAGGTGTTTGTAACAACAGTCCATACATAGGTATGGCCTGTCAAGAAGCACCACGTTGTGCTTTCTGGAGGAGCAAAGGACTAGAAATACAGTAGGTGTTAGCTCTGAGGCATTGAAATGAAACTGCGTTGTTGTTTTAAAAGAGAATTGCAAGATACTGCTACCTGAGAACACAATCCAGCTGCTGGAGGTGCTGCTGTGGGTCATCTCTGCTGTCCTTAATCAAGGTTGCTGCGTTGTTAAGGTTTGTCTGATTGTTTTACGGTTTAACACATTTACAAACCCCAGTCTTGATTGAGGATTGAGCAGCCAAGGCCCTGATGTGCAATTAAGGAAGAACACAGCCAGGTGTTTTGCTTGAAGCAGAGACAGACAGCAGGGAGAGAGTGGAAACCTGCGTCAGAGGGGTTTCAATTAGCACACGGGGAAATGCAATTAGGCAAAGAAGCTAGATAATAACATCAGTAGAGTGGCTTTTTTGCTGCAAATGGATTATTGGGGTAATGCTGTTATGTGTTGGTCTGGTGTGAGGATATTGATCACACTGCACAGAACAGCAGTTATTTAAGACCGGAGTTGATGCTGGTCATCTGAAGAAAGGTGGTGGATACAGCACATGAACTTGAGAGAGTTGGCAGGGAAGGGGGTAGCATGGCAGAGCCCTCATCAGACTGAGCACTTCCACTGGTGAGGACACAGCTTGCATCCTGGGCTTGGTTTTGGGCATCTCACTGCAAGGAGGGTATTCAGGTACTGGGGAGTGTCCAAAGAAGCTAAGATTATGGAGCACAAGTCACAAAGTAAAATCAATTCTTTATGCAACAAAACATTATAATTAATTTAGCATAATTTAACATTTAATAAAACATAATATTAATTTAACATTATATAAATAAAACCATATTGTGTATGCTTCTATGCTATATATCTGCACCTGGATATATAAAACATTCCCACGTGATTTATTAAGGGAATCACAGGATGGTTTAGGTTGGAAAGGACCTCAGAGATAATGTAGTTCCAACCCTCTGTCATGGGCAATGACACCTCTTACTAGACCAGGTTGCCCAGAGCCCCACCCAATCTGGCCTTGAACGCTTCTAGGGATAGAGCAGCCACAACAACCTTCCTGGTTTCAGTGCCTCAGCACCCTCACAGGGAAGAATTTCTTCCTAAGATCAAATCTAAATCTCCCCTCTTTCATCTTGAACCTGTCCCCCCTTGCCCCTTCTCTCCTTTAGGAGGACTAGAGTCTTTCTGAAAAAATCCCTCTCCAGCTCTTCTGTAGCCCCCTTCAGGTACTAGAAGATCATTATAAGGTCTCCCCCAGAACCTTCTCTTCTTCAGGCTAAACAGCCCCAATTCCCTCAGCTTGTCTCCAGAGCAGAGGGGTTCCAGCCCTCTGACCATCCTCACATCCTTTCTCTAGTGCAAAGCCAGCACGACAACCAACATCAGAACTCCACTCCCAAGTGTAATGTCTGGCTCCAAAAAAGACTTGGCTGAAAGTTTTGAGACAGTTTTAGTGACAGGGAGGTTTCCTGTGCTGCTCAGGGACCTGCTCGCAGCAGATGATGGAAAACAGGAGCTGTAGCATCAGGGCTCTTGGAGCAACTCCTGCCAAAAGCAGGGCAGAAGTTTCCATTACTTCTGCCTTTGATGATGAGCAAAAATAATCACACAGATTGCTCTTGTTTAGCTGCCCCCTTAATACTGAGAAGGCTGATAGCAGCTGCTCACTTGAAATAAAGGGACTGTTTTTCTGAAGAACTAGAATCTCCTAACTCAGAGCTGTACAGCTTCCGTCAGCTCCTGCAGCAGCCTGCAGTACACAGGACAGCATCAAAACCTGTGACCTATCACAGCCATTAATTACTAAAGCTAATTTGGAGTAAAAAGAACTGAGTTTCACATCTGATTGACACCATCTGTTCTTCTCCGTCTGTTTAAAATACATGAAAGCTCTTTATTCCATTATGGTGAAACACACCTTAAGCTACAACTTGTGGTGGATTTAGCACAGACATTTAAAGGCAGTTATTTACTGCATGGAACAAAATAGATCCATGTAAATCCATTAAACATTGCTTTTCTGTGGGGGACGGATTAGCGTCAGAGGATGCAGTCCCAGAGTGCTCCGTAAGCAATCCAGCAGGCTGAAGAGGGTGAGTTTAGAAGCCAGTTCTGTTGTTTTAGCCTGTGATGCTTTGAGCAATGCTTTGGAGCTTTAAATCAATCCATTACATCACCTTTCATTGCAGACCTGAGATGCTGGACAGGGCAAGGAACAAAGCTCGGGTAAAAGCTTGCTACATCATGATTGGACTGTCCATCGTGGCCTGCTTCGCGGTGATTGCCTCTGCTAAAAAGGTGAGTCCAACGCTGGCTGCCACCTCCCTTACTCACAAATGCTGCAGTTGCATGCAAGCAGACGAACCTCTACGCCAGCAGCTTACATCATCCCTAGCTTTAGTAAACCTATTCCTGTTGCTCCTGACCCACTGATCTGGAGTGGTTGGCTGTTTCTGAGGTGGGGAAAGTCTTCCTGCTGCTACCTTGCTCTTGAGTGGGTGTTCTACTTCCACAGGCTGCGGCACGGCACGAGTCCTTAACCAGCTGGAACCTGGCGAAGAAGGCCAAGTGGCGGCAGGAGGCTGCACTAGCTGCTGAGTCCAAGACTAAGTAGCTTCACTTCCTTGCAGGAGCAGCAGAAGTCCCTGTTACCAATCACAGTGAGTGGACTTCACTGAGAAAAGGGCAGCTGTAGCAACGCCCAATGTTGGAGCCCACTGGGGTAGCCAAGGGATTAGAAATGAAATGGAGGGTCTCCTTTATTAGTTACTATTGAGAGACAGAGCATGTACATGTGGCCTAGAACTAGTTAGGATGCTTTGCAACTCAGTAAAAGCATCAGCTGATTACAGTGGATATGCAGCAGGATCCGAGGAAAAGCTTGGCCAGACGTCTGCAAAGCACACTTAAAGTTCTGCCTGCTACCAGTTCACGAAGAAGCCGGTTTGAACTCACTTGGCTTCATGCTGTGTCTGCAATGGCATTTACGTGTCCCTGCTGAAGAAGCGAACCACTACATGAGTACGATAAACATCTGTAAAATAGGTTTTACTGGTTTCTGTGTGTTTTCTTGAAGACTTCACGTTCCATGACATTGCATACCGCTTACAGCTGCTGTCTTACAGTGATGTCTGAAGAGGCACTATCACTGCTTGAAGTCAGAACAGGTAGTTCAGGCCCCACAAATTACATGAAGATAATTGCCACAGGGAACTGGAATTTCTCATTCCAGATGTCTGTGAACTCTCAAGGTGACAGCGGAACTTCACGTATCAATCTGCAAAGGCCCTCAGTTGTCCAGTGAAACAGAACTGGCACAAATGAGAGCTAACCACGGAGGAAAGACAACAGTAATTCTTTTCTATTTTTAAATTTATTCTTCTTTTTTTTTTTTCAAAGACAGGCCCGACAATAAATATTTCCAGCTGCAAATTTGTTCTACAGCTAAATTGTTTCTGTGCCAAAGTTATTACTATTTTCTGATTGCTGCTAGCAACAGTGTTTAAAGCAAAGACTAGAAAATTAAAAAGCTGTACGAACCAGTCCTCAGACAAAAGTGCAACGATGACAAAAATCGGATATGATTCAGTATATCGAGAGCAGGGAACTAAACATCATCATCATCTTAGCGCTTTGCATAGTTGCATAGATCAGCCGGTTAGTGTTTACATTTAAGCAGCACAAACTGTACCCTTTTAGTTCAAACCAGAACAAGAAACCAAACCCCTGTGTTCTTAAACTGGAATCAATAGGGCACGTCAGATTCCGCAGAAAACACCAAACGTAAAGAGATTGTCCTCTCACAGTGGTAATTCTTTCTCCACTCTGGTTTCATCTGTTCAGGCAACATCACACTCACACCCCTACCAGCAGACGATTGGAGCAGAGTTGGCCTTAAGCCACTCATCGTCTCTGGTTTTACACTGCTTGTTTATGTGCTTTTAACAAAGTGTGATGCTAACCCAGTGATCAGATGGGAGAGGCCACCCTGTACAGTTATCCCATAAAGAACAATTTTCTTCCTTATTATTTTATCACCATTTTAGGGTAAACCAAATGCTGAGTTTTATTAAGTAAGGATTTTCATTAGGCAAAGAGCATTGATTTTAGTTCCCTCTGCAACTATTACATTTAAATGTAGAGGCATAAGATAGCTTCTCAAAATGCATAAAGTGCATCACTCACCATTCGCACCTGCAGAATAATATATCCACAAAATCCAAGACATTCTTTTAAAACAGTCTTTTAAATGTCTCCTCTTCAAGTCTTTTCATCAAGATTCTTAAAGATTTGGTTTAAATTAGAGAGGATTATAAATGCAGTTTTTACAGGGTTCTCCACACAAAGAGCAGGCACAGCTGGTTATGTTATCAAAACAAGGTTGTTAAAACCATGGAATACCCTGTTACCTGAATCGTTTTCTTTATACTGGAACAACAGCGAAATTCAGAATTTACTAGTGATCCTAGTAGATTCCCATGATTGCTACCCTGTACTTTGAACAGATAGGGAAGGGGGAGAAGGAGGGTCAGTATATGAAAACCTAAAAAAAGTGTAGGTAAGTTTACTCTTACCTAGGAGAGTAAAAAGGGCACAAATACAATCACCTGACATTGTATGAAAATTTGGCAGCTGTACTGGGTATTATGACACTATCCAAAACTCCTTATGCTGTACAAATCTAGGTTTAAAGTGTCATTTGCTAAAATATGATTCCAAGATCATAAAGTAACAGTGCTCCTCCTATATACACCTGTCATGCTTCTATCTTCCACTAGGAAGACTTCAAAAAGAGGTTTCTTCCCTTCTAGTTACATCTCAAGTCAAAACTGTCCGTTAACCTTAGAAGATCCACTTTAGGTCCCATGTGCAATGATAATAGTTATCTATCGCTGTAATGAAGCAAAACTGCTTCAAATCTGAACTTGGGTGTAAAAAGGATCCTAAACATACAATGGTTCTGTAACAGACACTGCCAGGAACCTGTACTGCTTCAGTGCATTAAATATCACCCAGTCACAAGCACAATGCCACAGGGGAAGCTGAAACTACAGCACAAAGTGCTCTTGTGTGTCAAAGATTTCACTTAACCCAGGAGTCTGATGTTAATACATTATTAAGGTAATAAAAAGTAGTCACACTTCAGAATTAACCCAAAGCATCAGCTCTCCAAATGAGATGTACTACTAATACACCAGAAACACCACCTACACACGAGTCAAAGTGGAGCACATCATTCTGTAATCAAAACTGTCAACGCAGGTATTAGAACTCTATGTCTTACTGTTTAACAGCAACCACTGTGTATTGTAGAGCCTAAGTACTTAGATGACAATAACTTCTAGTTGGTGTTGCTGTCCACAAACTATTTACAACAAACTCGTCCTTCAACCAGAAAGGAGTGATTCTCTATTCATTCTTCACCACAATAGTTCTACCGTCTTACCAAAAGAAAACCGAGTTCGTCAACAACTCAAGTGGCGGTAGCCTATTTGGTCAAAAAAATAACAATACCTACTGTCTAAACTGTTGAGAGCTCCTGTACTAGGAAGGCAAACGTTGTGAGGTTTCTTAAACTAAAGTAGAGTTGTCACATTTTGACAGGATCTGGTGATTAAGTCACTGCCTCTATCACTCAGCATCGCAGCGTCCTTGTGGTAACAGCAGCAACTGCAAAGTCCTGGCTTTGGGGCTGACTTGTCATGCCATTGATCAGCTTTAATTACAGAGCCAACATCAAATGACCAGAAAGCTCTCTGCTGATTCCAAATGAAAACCTCTGAAGTAGTCCTCTTCCCACCTCATTCAGAAAAAGCCTTTTTTGTATAATTAGTATTATGTAATTAGCATTATCTATGTCTATCTGTTACGTCTTTAAATACATTTCATAAATAAAGTCCAGCTGTGTGTTGTAAAGTAAGCAATGCATAAAAGTTCCACAATTTCAATAAATATTTTTCACATTCCAATTCAGCTTCTGACAAGCACATCTTTATTTCATGCTTTAGTTCTGAAGCAACGGTTTTTGCTTCAATACAAGAGGTAGATTCGATAAGAGACTGGGCAAGTCAAGCCTACTGCCGCAAATGAACTGTCGGTAACTGTATTGCTGAGAGGCAGTTTGGGACTACATGAAAATTTAGAACCACTACCTAAAATTCCTACTGAGCCTTAGCTTAACCGTTGTTGTTAATCCCATGTAATGCTTTACTTTAGAAGTGATTTCTCACAGTCCTTTTCTGTACAGAAGACATAATGAAAAACCACAAATACAAACCAAACAACAGTTGTATCTAACACATTATATAAAAGTGCATGAGCTGCTTCTTCATTTCTGCAAAACAGAGTCAAAAGTTTCCTTTAACTTTGGCCATAAAGAAAAGACCTCTGGAAAAAAAACCAACCCAACCCCCTCTAAGTGTTTACATTTGATGCTTGCCTTCGGGAGTTTACAGCTGAAACCCCTCCATTGGAGCCTCCTGATGTTGAAACACAAACTGCTGCTGACTTTCATCCACCTGAGGTGCAATACTGGAGTCCTCTTCTTCGACACCAAAGTAATGTTCTATGAGTTCAAAAGCCTTTTGGTAGATCTCTTGGTTTTCATGCCTCTGGAGAAACTCAATTTTATCGAGTCCTACATTTAAAACAAAAACATCTTCAAAATTTCTCTGCTTCAATGAGTGATGAATTCAAAGGGAAACAGCTTATAGCACAAGATTATAAAGAACAGAACTGTGATACCAAATTATCTCCATTAATTTGATATCACTGACTCTTCATTTCTTAACCTGTTTCTAGTCTGCATTTTCTAAAGCCTAAACTCGTTTTAAAAATATGCTAAAAACTATTGACTAAGCTAAGGAGGGAGAGGCTGCAGTATCTACAAAAAATATGCCACGGTTACAAACAATTTAAGTCCCTACAAAGAATAGCAGAGCATAAAACTGTTTGCTGTTACGGAATTGTCACTGAGCAATCTGGCACCTTTTTCCACATTTAGGATTTTGGTGGTCTATGAGGTTGAATCAAAACTCCTCTTCAGCTTTTTTCACTTAAGTTGGATAGGAAGACCTCACACAAACCCTTCTAGGAACTGCAGAGCACAAAGCTATGACAGTGATATAATTACTTGTTTCCCTTGCTTGAAATTAGGTACTGTACAGCTTCAGCAGCTTAACCAGTAAAGGAAGAAAGCTGAGGAGACTCCACAACCTCCCTGGGCAGCCCTTTCCAGTGCTCTGTCACCCTCACTGTGAAGAAGTTTCTTCTCATATTTACGTGGAACTTCCTGTGTTCCAGCTGACACCCATTGCCCCTTGCCCTAGCATCAGATGACACTGAGCAGGGCCTGGCTCCTTCCTCCTGACACACACCCTTTCCATATTGATCAACTTTAATAGGGTCACCCCTCAGTCTCCTTTTTTTCCTAGCGAAAGACACCCAACACCTTCAGCCTTTCCTCATCAGGGACACTTTCCACTCCCTTCATCATCTTTGTGGTTCTGCACTGGAATCTCTCAACTAGTTCTGTGTCTTTCTGGAACTGAGTGGCCCAGAAATGGACACACTACTCCAATGTGGTCTCACCAGGGCAGAGTAGAAGCGAAGGAGAACCTCTTTCAATCTACTAACCACCCTCTTTCTAATTTACCCCAGGATGCCACTGGACTTCTTGGTCACAAGGGCCCACTGGTGGCTCACGGTCATTTTGCTGGCCACCAGGACCCCCAGGTCTCTTTCTCCTATGCTGGTCTCCCCAAGCTATACTGGTCTCTGGGGTTGTTCTTGACCAGATGCCAGACTTTACACTGCCCTTGCTGAATTTCATTCAATTCCTCCCTGCCTCCAGCCTGTCCAGGTCCTTCTGAATGGCAGATCAGCCCTCTGCTGTGTCAGCCACTCCCTCTTAGCTTTGTGTCATCAGCAAACCTGCTGACAGTGCACTCTAATCCTTCAGCCAGGTCGCTGATGAATATACTGAATAGTACTGATTCCAGTCCTGACCCCTGGGGGACTCCACTAGATACAGGCCTCCAACTAGACTCTGCACCAAACTGACCACTAGTCTCTGGCTTCCATCCTGCAGCCATTTCACATTAAAGTATTCAGCGCTTATTCCTTGTACATGTTAGATTGTGAAGGAAGTTCTCCAAGTATGTGCTTTGTTTTATAAATGAAACTCAACAGGGAATTAGATTTAGAGGCTGCTTCACAGAAAATTCAGTACCATCTAATCAGATGAAAAGTGGTCACCCAGAACTGGAAGCAGCAGTTTCTGCAACACGTCTACTAACTTACAGAGTTAACTCTCCATAAATACTGCCAGGTCCATCATGAGCCAGATTTAGTATCTGTTTTGTTAAATCCAAGTCATTTGTGGAATATCAAAACTCATTTTAGTTTTGATCAGCTGTGTTCAAAATGCGGTTTAAATTCAACAACCCTCAGAAGAAGAAACAGAACAAAATGCATTCACAAATCAAGTACATCTTCATTAGTTTTATGATCTGAAGTTGATTTTGACACTACTGATATTTACACTATGGCTCCAACAGATCAGGAACCTTGCGTCTTAAGTATTTCTGAGAATCTAGAAAAATGCCTCCAAGTTTCAAAATCTAATGGCCTGAAAGAAGGAAACTGAAGTACGCAGCTTTAACAGGAGTGATCTCTTACCATAAGCTTCCTCTATAAGGGCGCAGTAAGGATTGATGCCCATGCCGTTTTGCTTAGACTCTTGCTCTCCAAGACGCAGAATATTTTCAAGTCCATTTAAAGCCACCTGTACAATCTTTGAATCCATCACAGTCAGGAGGTCACAAAGAGGCTTGGTACAACCTAGTGCTACCAAATACCTTTAGAACAACAGAAAAACAGAGAGGGTGGGGGGATAAAGGAGGACTGATCATCCAGCAGACTTACTCTGATATGCCAGTCTATCACTATTGGTTCTTTGTTTTGCTAAAAGCAGTGTCTGAAACAAGAGAAATTCTAACACTGCAACACCACATAATCACATAACTCCCAAATGGAATAAAACCCTCAAATTTCTCCTAAAAGACAAAACTTAATATACGTATTCCTAGCTGGAATGTAGACGTTGTAGTCAACTCCTTTTCACTGAGGGTCTTCAAACAGGTTTAACTGAATGTGAGAGAGAAAGTTCATTTTAGCAGCAGGTTATTTTCTCAAAGTAGTTCCAGTTTTTTCACTGGTGAAAGGACCAAGTAACCCTGCTAGGTAAGAACACTGGATACTGCTCTTTGTAATTAACATAATTAAGATATTAGCATTACCTACTATAAAGAGAAGGGCATAACAATAATTATTTGGAAATCCTTTCTCCAGTTTTGAATTGCAAGCCAGAATCTACGTTCTTATTTCGCTTGTGGAAGTCAAATGAAGACAGAAATGTTTGTCTGCATCAGAAGGTTGCTTAAAATTAATGTAGAGGTTTCTAATTACACTGCAGTTAGACAGTGGTACCCCTCAGAACATGAAAAGGGCTAAAAGTTCACAACACAGGTATGCAGAATTAGTGACAAGAAGCTACTCCTATGGTATGAAATGCACATTTAGCAGTTGGAAATGGGAATTAAAATTTATTTACAATATGCTCCCATTTAAGATGTTATGCAACCTATCAAAATAAAAGCCAAACCCCACCAACCTTTCCTAACTGTCAGTGGGTTATAAGAAAACCAGGGTTGTTTTTATTTTAAATCCATAAGCATGCAACAGTTCTCCCCAATGCACTGGAAGAGAGATATGACTTCACTTCAGTCATTTATAAATCCATTCATCAGTTACTGATTCAAACAGATCACTGAGCTGATGGTTTTCACAGGAACCAGAGGACTTTATTCTATTCATTCAAGAAGTTCAATTTTTGCAGCACATAAATAGATGCTACCAACAAAATACTTACATCAAACTCAGTTTTGAAAGCTGTTGTAGAAATCAGCTTTAAAATAACACTGATAGTTTAAAATGCATGAAGAAACTACTGAAATTCTTGAAGTGTCTTCACAAAGACACAATCCCATCACGTGAATTTTCTGAACACCTCTCCCAAAGCTTTCAACTTCCAAAAGCTGGAGTTGTTCATCAGCTATTCCAGTTGCGTCCAACAATATAATACACACATAATATAAACTCTGGAAGGTCACCCCGTGAAGCTTTAGGTGCAACACCACTGAAACAACGTAGTACTGGGCAATTTACTAAGTCTCTACCTGAATCTCTACCTCTCCAGTCCCTGTAGTAGACTGAATTTCAAGCATTGCAGATGTGTTTAGTATTTGGCTGCTTGTTTGTCAAAATTCAGAGGCAGAAATAAAAATGCCTTCAGAACACTTGAGCAGGAGTTATACAAACTCACCTGATCTGCTCAGGAGTTCCTCCTGACGTTGCATTAGTTATGGCCCATGCTGCTTCTTTTCTGGTGCGGAACTCAGCTTTTTGAAGGATTTCGATCAATATTGGGAAAATATTTGCATCTATAACAGCCTAAGAGATGGAAATGTAATGTTTTATAAATATTAATAAAGATTTAGAATACACAAACAGCATGAATACACTTCTCTAGAAGAGTTAGTGATGCCCGTTGAGGAATGAGCAAGCAGCAGTGTGGTGCTTAGCTGCTGGCTGGGGTCAAACCATGACAACAGTGTAGAACAAATTAAGAGCATAGACCAGCAGATGATGCTCCCACAACTGCTGATATGAGGTCCAGAAGTGTCCTTTCATTTGTTTTATAAGCATCAATCCCTTTGGGAGAAATCTACCAATTTCTCAAGTAGAAATCACGACAGCTATTTTTAAAATAGCATTTTACAAATCTATTTACAGCAGTCATCCCAAATGTAGTAGAAAACTTGCAAGACACATAAAATTACAGTTAGGACTTGAAATGAAAACAAAGCCAATCAAGAAACAAATGCACAAGGCTTTACCTGAATCTGAGCTCTGTTCCCTGCAGTGATATTAGAAACAGTCCAGCACGCTTCTTTTCGAATAGATTCCTTGGGACTACTAAGCAAGTGCAAGAGACAGGGTAACGCAGAGCAGTTTAGAATCACCTGCAATCATTTGAGAATTAAAACCAGAGTTGTGCAATATGCACATATATGAGCACATATACGATCTGTAAACAGGTCTTGCAACATATTTGTATTAATCAAAGATAACATCCTGCAAAATGGAAGTGTTTGGTGACATGCTGTGCAAATAGATAATGCAACAGTTTGAAAGGATCTGCTCTTATTTAAGTTCAGGACACAAGACTGAAAAGAGCAAGACTAAACAAGGCTGCTTAAGGCTGGAATAGGAGTAACTGTGAATGATGGGGAAGCATCAATTTAACTTGTCCAGTTAGTTGTGTAAGAAACAGGTATTTTCTGTTTAGTTCCTTTGCAAAATGCTCTCCTACAGAGCTCACCACAAATCACGGAGTTATTTCCTTATCTTCCCTTTATGCTGTTTCTGACAACATTTTAGATACAATTTTCTTTAAAGCAGGATCTGCCTTAGCATTTCCTGCACTGCTTAAGCTCAATTCCATTGCCTAATAGTAGGACAAATTACATCAGTATGACTGTCACATACAAAATCATGGTCAAATCAAGTGTGCCCACTGCTTATAAGTGGTAACTCTGACTGCATGTGAAGACAGGGAACAATGATAAATATTTTAAAATCATTAAGGGCTAAGAAATAAAATCAATAATGGGAAGCAACAGGCAAAGTAGCCTAAGGGAATGAAGCAATCTCTATGTACAGTGCTGTAAAGTAATTGTTTATTTGATGTTTAAATTAGCAGCTTAAACTGTCAAGTTAGCAATACAGATCGTTCATCCACATATGCAGATACCTGCAACGGACAAGGAGATTCATCAAAAATTTGTACCAAATTCTGTCCTGCCAGTGCATTTTTCTTAACACCAACTCATCTTACCTGTGTTTGGATATCATCCCCAGTAACAATATTTCCAACTGCTCTTAGTGCAGGGGATACCACCTTGTAATCATTGTGCCTGGAGACAAATATTAAATGGCTTGATATTACCAAGTGTTAAAGAATCATTTTGCGTTTTCAATGAACAAAGGGTTATTTCAGGTGCTGAAGTTTTATAGAAAGCACTGCATTACTTCTTAGCTCTTCTCCCTATTTAGCCAATTTGACAAGTGCCAGCTTGTGGCTGAGTTGTTATTCAAAGAAAGGACAGCTCTATGGAACAAAACCATTTGGAGGAATCTACCTGTTAAGGAGATTAATTTCAGCCAGCTCACATATTGCTGAATTCAATACTGGATCCTGTATCCTTCAACAGTCACAGAAACAATAGGGTGTTACTAGCTTTATACTAACACTCAGCAGCCCCCCTGCTGTAAGTGAACTTCTGCCTTTTGTAAGTCAATAACCCTCAAAGCATCTACATGAAGCCCATAATCAAATGTGTGAGCCATGGTGGGAGGAAATTTATTCTGTTATTCTAAAACTTCTACAGGAGATAAATCAACCCCACCCTCTCCTGACAGCTGAATGAACCACCTTTTCACAGGGAACTGTGACAAAGACTAGTATCCCTCACATCTCTGCAGTTCTCATGAAAACACAGGGATTTTGTCTCCCTTTCCAGAATAATAAAGCACTATCAACCAAATACACCAGACAGTTTAAAAGTGACTTCATGAGTCCAAAAACTGTCTGTATTGCAAATACATCTCCTCCACAGGCAAGGACACAAAACACAGCAGTGAAATTTAAAAAAAGCTGAGAAATTAATGGACAACTCAAGCTTGGTGCGCATGCTCCACCTTTCTATTTTGCCATGTAAATGAAATTTTACATTAATGTTTAAAGATTATATAAAGGAACACTTTAGAGAAAACTTTTTCTCACTGTCAATCTCATGAGCCAAGCAACCTGGCAAGCAACTTCAAAAGGAATTTAGGATAATATTTTCTCAAAGAACGAACTTAGAATTGAGATGAGAAAAAACAGTATTAATAGTATGGCAAGACATTTAATAGGCTAAAAGAAAACTTACATAAGGAGCTCTACCAATCTTCGACACACTCCAGAATCAATGACAGCTTGAATTTTATCATTAGGACCATCTGAAAGGTAAGAGAGGGCCCAGCAAGCATCTGCTAATACATCCGGGTCACTGCTAAACAACAGTCTTGATAAAACATTTAAGCAAGGAGCAACCTAGGTTAAAGAAAAATATTGCATACAATTAGGTGTTTGGTACTTGTTGAGTTCTGGAGAATATTCTGCAAAATGTAACAGGTGCAGAATTATTTACTGCAAGAGCACAGGAGTTCACGACGGAATCAGCACCTGAGTAGAACACTTCCCGATTAAACTAACATCCAGTTTAAACTGGCAAATTGGATAAATTCTGATTCACGGTTTATTTATTTAGAAATGGTGTATTTGGTATGTACCTCTTCAGCTTAAATAAAACCCATCTGCTTTTACAGGTAACTAGGGGATCCAATGCTTTATGATTTTTGCAGGAAACAGAACTGCAAAATAACTTTTTTTGTATGGCTGTTTTTTGTAGGAGAACAGGAGGTTATTTGTAATAACCAATTTACAATTACTTTACCACCAAGAAAACTCAAAGTGACTCACAGGGGACTCAATGACCACTGAAGCAAATCAAATGACCAATGGCTGACTTCAGTTCACACTGCAACTGTAGCCTCTGGCCTTAAGTCGCACACAGAGCCAAATGAAGTAACCTAGACCATGTGGAACCACTGCTTGGACGCTGACAGGTTTTAACTGTACAGCTTGGGAATTTCTCCATATACTCTAACTAGCCTGTCTTTACAGCCATACATTGGAGAGCAGAGGAAGTAGAGGAGGAAGCATACAGGCAAATCACCCCCATCAGCAGAGTCTGATGTAACTGCATCTGACAAAACAGAACACTCAGTATTTATTCTTGCAGCATTTGTAATTGTAAGATGAATGAACAAGCAAGTTAAAAACACTTCAGTAACTCATAACCTCTAAAACGTATTTGCAGAAAATACAGCCCCAAGGGGTTTAGTGCCGAATGTATTATTTGTCCATCAATTCACACTAGGGAAGAACTACCTCCATCTGACTACGTATAATCTCAAGCTTTTA
Organism: Upupa epops; assembly: GCA_013397515.1. Classification (NCBI taxonomy): domain Eukaryota; kingdom Metazoa; phylum Chordata; class Aves; order Bucerotiformes; family Upupidae; genus Upupa; species Upupa epops. The sequence goes on along the minus strand of VZRI01012096.1, from coordinate 25,677 downwards.
AGTTAATGTTATTGCTCATAGGTTCCAAACTAGGCATGTTTTGCAGGTACAACAGCAGGACAAGACTGTGCAGTTAAATGAAAAAGACAAACTTGAGTCTACCACCAGATTCAGATTCTGAGTGTTACCACGTATCACAAATGTTAAGTCTTCTTCAGCTTTCTGGTTTTTCAAAGTGAGTATTATACCTTACTGAAGTCTGGAGGTGGGTTCTTTCCTCTACAGAGATTTGAGAGAGCCCAGACTGCATTTCTAGTTGTTGTAAGCCGATTTGAATTTGTTAACAGCCTGTCAAAAAGAGACAAACATAATAATCGTTTCTTACTGAAAAGGTGAATTCTTCAATCTGCTATTAACAACAAATCAGGAAAACAAACCCTATTACTGGGCAGTAGTTTCAGTTCACTACTCTTCACAGCTCACACTGCAAATTCTTGTATGATCAACCAAATCTGAACAAATTATTTTGCCTGGACATCTCATTCCCAAATCAAATCTAGACATATAAACTATTTCTTATATGGAAAATCATTCAGCTAGTCTTTTTCTGAGGGTCTTCAGAAAGGACTAGGAGATGCAACCCTCCCTTGAAATAACCTGCTTTCCTTCAGAGAATGTAATTAATAACAACAGTTCTATAAAAACTTAGAACATACAAACGCCTTCCAAAAAAAATGTACTTTTGCTAAATAGAAGGTAAAAGATTCAACACCTGAAAAAACATGTTTGTTTTCAGATACATATCAGAACTATTTAAAACTGTACATCTTTTAAAGGGTTAAGGAAGATAATTGCATTCTTCCCTATTTTTAATTTTAAGCTATTTTATGAAGTTTTTCAGAGTTTTATTAGACCAAGCAGTGCGTTAAGCAACCTTTGTGTTGTGTATATTTTTAACCTGTAAATTGCGTATGTTTTCTCTTCTTGTAAGTTTATAGTAAATGCTGAGATGATGTTCCCAAGGAGGAGAAATCTTCCGGTGGAACACTACTCACGCAAAAAACCATCCTGATGGGGATAAAGAGCAAGGACAAAGGAGGGAAACCAGCCTCTCGCCAAGACACTCAGAATCATATAAATGCAAGTGGGAATTAAATCCCAGAAGCAAAGAATCATAGAATCATTAGGGATCCGAAGAGACCCTGAAAGATCATCTAGCCCAATCCCACTGTCACAGCAGGATCACCTAGACCAAGTCGCACAGGAACACAGCCAGGTGGGTCATGAACGTCTCCAAGGAGACAAGGAGACTCCACAAGCCTCCTGGGCAGCCTGTTCCAATGCTCCATTACCCTCCCTGGGAAGAAGTTCCTGCTGATACTGATATGAAACCTCCTCTTTTCCAGCTGGCACCCATTGCCCCTTGTCCTGTCACCAGATGATCTTGAGAAGAGCCTGGCTCCACCCTCCTAACACCTACCCCTCATATATTTATAGATATTATTAATGAGGTGACCCCTAAGTCTCCTCTTCTCCAAGCTCAAGAGACCCAGCTCCGTCAGCCTCTCCTCATAACGGAGCTGTGTTCGACTTCCTTCATCATCTTTGTTGCTCTATGCTGGACACCCTCCAGCAGCTCTGTGTCCTTCTTGAACTGAGGGGCCCAGAACTGGACACAATACTCCAGACACGGTCTCACTAGAGTAGAGGGCGAGAAGAACCTCGCTCAATCTGCTAATCACCCCCGTTTAGGTTGGAAAAGACCTGTAACATCAAGTCCAACCACTAATCTAGCTCTGCGAAGCCCACTGCTAAACTCTGTCCCTAAGCTCCAGATCTCCACGACTTTTAAACACCTCCAGGAATGGTGATTCAATCCCCTGGGCAACCTGTTTCAATGCCTGATGACCCTTTCAGTGAAGTTTTTCCTAATGTCTAACAAGAACATCCCCTGGTGCAACTTAAGTTCTTTTCCTCTCATCCTACCACTAGTTAACTTGTGAGAACAGACAAAACATTCTACTCTCTACAATGTCCTTTCAGGTGGTTGTAGACAGCAATAAGATCTCTCCTTAATCTCCTTTTTTTCAGTCTAAATAGTTCCAGCTCCCTCTCCCACTCCATCTATCCAGAGCTCTGATATCACAGAGTTCTGCACAATACAGAAATACCATTTTCTCCTTTTGCAAACACTCAAAGCTTTCAGTCATGGACTAATTCAAGCTCAGGTAATCCAAACCATTCCAATCCAAAGCTTCACAGCAGTATAATGAAAAAATGATGCTCAATGTAGCAAAACCCTATCTTCTTTTAAAATAAATTTGAAGTTCACACTTGTCTATTGCTGCATACTGTAGTTTCAGTACTAAATGACAATACTTACTCCAAGAGTGGTGGTAATATTCCACAGTTCAAAACAAAGTCTCTGCATTCTGCATTGTCACCAGCAATGTTACCAAGAGCCCACACTGCCTTAAAAAAGAGAAAACATCCAAGTGTATGCTTGCAAATCAACTTTTACAGATCATCTATACATTTTTTTACTAAATATTACAGAATAATAAAAAAGTAGTATCACTCCAGGTGCAACATCTCAGAAGGCTACTGATTTCCTCATTTATTTATTACTTTACTCTTCAAGTTACTCTTTCAAGGAAAGGAAGTCTCGTGTTATGGAAATATGTTGATTCATGTGCTTTTCCAATAAACAGGATGTACACACTCTTTTCAAGTTACATTTTCTTACTATGTGCAATAGGTCCAGTAAAACTGTCTCAAAGTTGTCAGCTGTGGAGTAAAAAACAACTTCCAAGCATGGTAAATAAAAGCCAGTACATTACAGTCTTTCCTACACTTAAAAAGAGGAACAAACCAAAAACCTCAAAGTCCAGGAAAATGGTAATGAAGACTGTAACGTAAAATGGAAAAGCAAGAACACCACAGGAAATAAAGCTGCAAGATAACTTGGGGAATTCATGTTTTTTCTTACTGTATTATTTCTGCTACTGTGGTTTAGATCCTGTCCACCTGTAATTGTCACAATAAAAGCAAGGTGCTTTCTTCAAATTACTCAACATTAAATAAATAACAGACAGGTTTAAAGAAACCCAAAAGAATCAGAGGAGAAAAAAAAGGGGGGAAAAACACACTGAAGACAGTTTTCTCTTCCCTCAAGTCAGATCAATGGGCCTGCAGGCAAACAGGACTCAAACAATCTCTAACTAACCTCCACCCTAAGAAGACACTAATAAATGAAGTAGTTATAAAAACCCAGTTACCTGTTCCTGTACATCTTCATGTTCTGAACTGAGCAACTTAATAAAAATCGGGACAGCTCCAGTTTCAATTACAACTTTGGTGTGTAGAAAAGTTCCAGAAGCTATGTTTGTCAAAGCCCAAGCTGCTTCAAACTAGTGAGAAGCATAAAGATTATGTTAAATTACTCACCAGGAAAGCTTCAGTTAATGAAAAAAAACAGTTTAACGTAAGAGACGCAGAGGTTAATTTTCCAACTGTTTTTTTCCTTTCCACAGGAATGCAATTCTTACTATAGAGTATTTCCTGAGTGATACAAACAAATGCATTGACAAAATCTCTATTTAGTAAGACCCTCCGGTATCCATATTCATTTCAGGTTTTGGTTTGCAGCACTACCTGCAATGAAATAGTCAAATACAGTATAGTATACAAATAGTATTATAAACATAAGGGATATGTACTACTTTATTTAATACAAATTCTTCTTGTATGAATGGTCAAAAGACCTAAGTGCCACAGGCCACCACAAGCAGATATTCCTATCATTTACTATATGTATTTTTCAAACCGTCGCTAGAAGGGTTTTATAGACTCACAGAATATTAGGGATAGGAAGGGATCATGAAAGATCATCCCATCCAATCCCCCTGCCAGAGCAGGAGCCCCTAGATCCAGCTGCACAAGGACATGCTCCAGCTGACACCCACTGTCCCTTGTCCTATCATTGGATGACACTGAGCAAAGAGAATCCTTCCTCCTGACACACACCCTTTCCATATTGATCAACATTAATGGGGTCACCCCTCAGACTCCTTTTTTCCAAGCTAAAGACACCCAACACCTTTAGCCTTTCCTCATCAGGGACATGCTCCACTCTCTTCATCATCTTTGTGGCTCTGCACTGGNTTCTACTACACTGCTATCCAGTAGGTCAGTCCCCAAGCTATACTAGTCCCTGGGGTTGTTCTTGCCCAGATGACAGACTCTACACTGCCCTTGCTGAATTTCTTTCAATTCCTCCCTGCCCAACTCTCCAGCATGTCTGTCTAGGTCCTGCTGAATGGCAGCCCAGCTCTCTGCTGTGTCAGCCACTCCACCCAGCTTCCTGTCATCAGCAAATCTGCTGACAGTGCACTCTAATCCCTCATTCAGGTCCTTGATGAATATATTGAATAGTACTGGTCCCAGCTGTGACCCCTGGGAGACTCCATGAGATGCAGACCTCCAACTGGACTCTGCCCTGCTGACCACTGCTCTGTGGCTTCTATCCTGCAGCCAAGTTCATAATCCACCTCATTGCCTGATTTTCCACAAGGCTTTCACTTTCCTATGGTTTTTATTCTTTTTCAATAAAGTACACAACACAAACAGAACAGAATCTGTTCAAGCATCAGTGCTGATGATCTTAATATACCGCTCTGGAAAATCTCTTTAACACATTCTGCTTTTAACACCCAAGCACATGACCAGCTGAATATATATCCTTAAAGGCGACTAGGGAATTCACAGGAGTCAAATAACAATTTCAGTGGCAATAACTGACATTCTGTAGATTAGAATGTAGAGTTTAAGTGGTTAAAATAATGAAATGCAGTTATAACGCACACTAAAAAAAACAAGCACTCCCCTCCTCACCAACAACATAAACAATTCACAAGCTTTTCAAAGGTTTTTGTGGATTTCTAATCTCATTCCAAATCCCCAGTCAGTACCAGTCAAACTCACCTGCAGAGTGTAATTCTCGCTCCTCTCCAGAAATTTCACAAATCTCTGGACTACTCCTGGTTTTTGTATGACTTCATCTATCGGTGGATTAGGCTCTAGGGAATAAAATAAACATATCTAAGTTGTCTAAGTCTATAGAAAAGACCAAAGAGCTGACATCCTGATCCTGAATTGGATTTTCTACCACAAACTCTTCATCTCCTGAGAAAGAAACATTTTAGCATTCAAATAGCTTAAACAAAGAAAAAATTTTTGTAAGACATGAGAATTTATCACAGAGTGGTTACTGATACAGTATGACACAAAAAAATGGCTATTATTCTCAGTCCTTATAGCAAATGTTAGTATTCAATTATTTTAATCTTAAATAAAGGAACTAAACGTTTGATTTCAGAAGACTGCAAGGTCATCTGGATAAAGCGATAGTTTACTAAACACTCTATTACGTAAAGTATCAGGGACATATAGTATTAACCATTAGCATGCAAGTTGCACATTGCAAAACACTGTTCTCTCAATGACTAGCTTCAGAGCAATTATTCTTTGATACTATTTTAATTGATCAAGCATACTTTCTGCTATTGTGCTCTACGAAAACTGGCATTCATTTAAGCCTACACATCTTAAGAGACTCAGTAAAAAAAAAACCAAAAAACCACACACTACAGCTGTTCTTTGGCAGTCATACAAATTTTCTCACCTCAACTACAGAATGAGATTCAGAAACTGAATCATCACAAGTACTGTAAGAAGCATTAGTGTGCAGTGAGTTCCCACCCGAGATGCCTCCATCCATCCTTGCTTTGTTACTTTGTCTGAAAGTCTTAATGCTAGCCTAGCAAAGCTCTCTTTATTTAGCCACTAGGTTGGAAGACACTTGGCAGTTTTTCTATAAACACCTAGAAGTAGAAAGTTCTACTTTAAAGTAAAACCAAGCTAAAGGCTAACAGACTGTGATTAAAATGACCACTGCTCACATGGAAGGAATGGGGAAATAAAGAAATCAAAGTGACATTTACCTTTTGATAGCAATTTCCTGAATTTCTGAGTTGCTGTGAGTTGCTGATCAGGATCATCTGAGAAAATCATCTGCACCATATCTACTGTAATAACTTCCTCCTGAAAAGTAAACAAGGAGTTCTTATGTCCAGTACTACACACATGAATAAATAACAACATTAACACAGTCTAAAGCAGTTACCTCTGGAATAGGTACAGTAGAGCTGACATCAGGATCCTGAATTGGACTCTCTACCATTGATTCTTCATTTCCCGGGAGAGAAACATTTCGGCGCTTGAACAGCTTAAACAAAGAAGAAATTTTTGGGAGACATAAGAACTAAACACTAAGCTGTTACTGATGACTTCACTTGAACAAGTATTTTCACCATACTAGTCAAAGTATTCCAATACTCTCCTTTCTATTAGGCTTAGAAATGGAATTGTACATGAAAGTTTTAAGAACATAGAAAAACACTAACACCACTGCATCCTGAGAAACTGCGCTTCAGAGAGGCACTTATAGACTGAAGTTCTTTTTAAGTGGTAAAGATCTGTGCATTGTTCCACATGTAAGAAAAAGAAGATTCAGATATTCTTACATTTAGCCTTTTATTCCTCATCATTAGCATTAATTTTTAAGCAGGAAACAGCATTCTGCAAGCTATGTTCCCTTTACTTTGTCAGCTCAACTTAGAGACAATGTGTTTGAGCACACTGGATTCCACCCTTCACCAGAAGGCCTCATATCTGGGTGTTTCCCTTGCACGACAATTCAACAGCACTTGTAAATCATTCACAGAGGAAAACATTACTGTAAACTAGTAAAAGCAAAAAATAGCTTCAAAGTGAACTTTCATTTACGTAATATTAGATATTCTCTATGTGCATTCAGAACATGTCCCTGTGCTCCTGTATTTACTATGGTATGTTCAATAAGTCCTCTTCATTTTCACACATATGAGCAAAACTTCCACATCAGCCTGTTTCCTTCCATAAAGCAAACCTTATTTTCTCTCTTTAATCCAGTACTACACTTCCCACTACTCTGATTAACAATTCTAAGAATCTTATGTTGGCATTTTTAACAACATTAGAATCTCAGAGCACTAAGACGTCATCTGTAAGCATAGCAATAAAACCTCCTACTAAATCCTGAGGGTCCCTGTTACTGTACACACCCGAAGATGCAAAAACAACTCCATGCTCGCATCTACCATAATACAAACAAGAACCTAAAGCAAAGCATTCTGTCTCTTGTTTAATGTGCTTCTCAACTGGGCACAAGAGAACTGCAGAGTCCTGGATGTAAGCCAGGTTTAATTACTTTTAAATCCAAACAGAAGCAACACCAATCTTGTGGAAGAACAGCCATTCTTACCAGCACTCAACACAGACACAGCAGCTCTTGTTTGAAACGTAAATATGGTAATCATGGACTATCTACCAGTTGTAATTTCTCCTGAGCAAAAGCAGTCTTCTTGCATAAATGTATTCTCCTAAGTCCAAGAAGAGCTGAAGAACACCAGCTCAACAAACTAAAATCAAGGAGAATTCATTGGTACCTCATGGGAGAGGAAAATACACACTATTTTCATCATGTGTTTAGGAAGCATTCACTACAAAATACACAAACTAACCTTTCAGTAGGAACTGCAGCGCAGTTACCCACACACAGTTAAATGCTCCAGTACCATACTGGTTCTTACTCTTACCAACCTGACCCAACTAATTTAAATTGTTTTCCATGGAGTAACACCACTTCCCCAGGAGAAGGGTAAGCACTCCTACCTCTACAGAACACTGTAGATCAGTGACTGGGCCATTCTCTAGGTTGTGCAAGACAAATTTAGCCACTTCAGACCAAGCTGAAAAACAAACTCCATTCCTTACTTTTGGCAAGAAAATGCTAAACATTCTGGGAAAAGGAACTGCCACAAAGCATTAAATTAGACAGTGCTCCATGTATTCTGATCACCAAAAATTCAACGAGGACAACAAAATTATATAAAGTATTTATAAAACAGTCTTTTGCAATAGTTGTGATCACTAACTGGCAGACACTTGTCTGAGATAGAGCTATTTCTGGTCAGCTATTTCACTTTCCAGCTCAGTCTCTAACTCCCTGCACTGTCTGCAGTGAACAGCACGTTTGTGCAGGCACTGGCTGCTTCTACAGGTGACAGCGCCTGATGGTTGCAGTTACTGCCAGGGCTGAGATGCAGCAAGGCTCCTGCTTAGACTGGCTCCTATGGAGACCAAGGTCACCGCTAATCTCCTGTCCCACACTGGGGTGCAGCAAATGAGAGGCTGCACCTGTGGGGAGGAGGGGATAGGGCAGGTGACCCTATAATGACCCACAGGGTATTCGATCCCGTATGTGCCATACTGGGGATAAAGCTGAGGGACCACAAGGGTCAACTCTTCTCCAATGGTTGGTGTCCCAGGAGGAAGGTTCTGTCCCTTCTGCCTTTGATCCCAGTCCCTCCATTCCCGAATCCAGCTCCTAAGTGCAGTTCCTGTCTGCTATTGAATCCAGCCTGGGACTTCTCCAGCATCTGCATCAGGGGATGGTGATGTAATTGCCAGCAGTGTGGTCAAGTACAGTACTGGTTTTGTATAAATTTGATATCACCATTGTTTTCACTGAAGCTATTGTAGTTATCCAATCCATAAGTCTCTTTTCCCCTTATTTCCTTTCTCTTTCCCTTTTGGGGAGAAAGGGAAGCTAATAGTGAGCATTGGCCATTCATCCCTTGGCTAGCCCAGCCTCAACCTATGACACCACTTCACTAAGTTACTAGAAAAGCTCTCAGGCAATCTGAGTACAGCTTGAAAGATTAAAATACTAATCTACCTTCTACAAGTACAACTTTGACCCAAACACCAGAGCAGAACACAAGGCTTCTAATCCTTAGTGGAAATAAGGGTATCTTCTCAGTCCAGTTTTACAAGTTTAAATCTAGAATAAGGATTAAACAAGTTTAAACCTAGAATAATGACTAAACAGGTCTCTCCTCTGTATGAACCAGTGACTTACAAGATCTGCTCACTTTTTCATTCAGTGAAGCTATGTAGTGCCTGGTGCTCCCCAGAGCTGTACAAAACACAGACAACCAGCTTGGCACTCTGGATTCTGCTTCACAGGAGTCCACTCCAGGCCCCTCAAATACCTGAATTTAGCTTCATAAACAGTTAACAGCTCTCCAAGATACTTACCTGTTCTTCCCTTTTCTGTTTCCTAAGCTGGATTCCTTCCTCCTCTCTTCGTCTGCGCATTTCTTGGGGATTAAGTGCATTATTCTTGTAACTTTTCATCCTGTAGTTATCTTTACTGGGACTTGCCATGTTGTCTGTTCAAAAAAAAGTAAAAAGAAATTACTCCAAAAGGCGGAAATTGCCCTCTATACCAGCAGCTACTCCTCTAGTTCAACAGTTTAGTAATAAAAAAACCTCTCCGAGACAGAAATCAGGGAAAAATCTTCACCTACACAGACACTTCTAAACTGCAGATTAAACAGCAGTTTATCTCAGGGATCAGATAAGGGGAAAAGCTCCTACAGAAAGAAATGAACGAGCTTGTGAGAAAACTGAGAAACAAAAAGCCAAACCATTATATTGCAAAACTATGATTCTGCCAGCCATAAGAATTTGCTTCCTTCTCTCATAAATGAATTTTAAAATATGACAAATCCAAGGAGAAAAGTGGCAGTAATTACTGCTTCATTCAGTATCTTACTGCATTGCTGGTTTGATTTTTTAAGATGTGTATCTTGCAAATATAACACAGGATCTAAAGGTGACATTGGGTTTCCTTCTAATCAGTATGCAGAACAACAAAATTAAGAGTGAGTAGTACAGTGACAAGGATAGTCTTCCCAATTTTAAACTGTCAACACAACCAACCCAATCCAGTTAACAGCGTTTTTGATGGGTTAGAGGACTAGAATCTGACTGTCATTTGAGGTGCATCTGTTGTGTGAAGTGATAAAACATGATTCCGTCACTGAAATGATCAAACTGACTGACTGAATAAGGTGGCTAATTGCATGGTGCTACTTTTTAAAGCTAAAACTGCAGCCTTCAACTGAGAAACAGCCTGTCAGAGACATGATTTAAGACTGTACACAAAGTCTCACTTGTCTGGAATTACTGCACAATACAAGCATCCATGAACTACCACTGTGAGCAATTCTCTAACAACTTCCATGCTGGGACTACCTTATTTTTTTATATCAGTAGTATCTCAAGGGCTGCTGAGCAATAAACACAAGCTATGACAGACCCCAGACTTAGGCTGACACCAACATGACAATGTGATGAGTCAGCAGCCTGTTTCTCTCAAATGCATTTGCATCACCAGACCCTCAGTAAGCCACTGCCTACATCGATGCTCTAGTTAACTTTCATGTAACTTCTGAGGGACAATTTAAGCAGATCTTCTCTCCAACAACACTCCTGGCTTACCTAGTGATAAAACATAATCATTTCTTTAATCATTCCTGGCTAATTTACTTGTGCTAATAAAACTGTCAGGCCAAGCAATAAACCAAACATGGGAAACATGCTCAGAGTAACACAGGTTAGGTCATCAGCTGTATAAAGAGCTCAACTGGGAGAAAGTTCTCATGAAAAACATTTTCAAACATAAAAGCTTATGAATGACAGGAGCCCTGATCCCCTCCTATAAATCTCTGCAAGGTGCCTTTAAGGAGGATGGTGCCAGTCTCTTTCAAGTTGTGCTCAATGACAGGACAAGGAGCACTTGGCACAAGCTGGTTGAGTTAGAGAGAAGGACAAACTTTTCTGCAGTGCGAACCCCAAAGCACTGGCACAGGCTGCCTTGAGAGGCTGTGGAGTCTCCTGATCTGGAGATGCTCAAACCTTGCCTGGATGCTGCCTTGTGCACTGTGTTCTGGGCAGTCCTGCTTTGGCAAGGAGTAGGCCTGTATGAGTTCTGCAGGTCTCTTCCAACTCCAACTCTCTGTGGTTCTGTGGATGTCAAGCTTTATTAGCCCTGGAATGGCTTTGACACAGGGGCAGAAACTGCCCGCCTCCTATCTATTCAACAACGACTTGTGCACCCAGACCCGTAGAAGTCCGTTCCTC
>VZRI01012096.1:2100-13859 GCA_013397515.1 Upupa epops | reverse complement strand
GGTTGGGCGGGGAGAAGAGGGGCCCTCATAGGCTGGGCTGGCGGAGTAGGGAGGGAGGGAGAAAGGACGGGCAGATTGGGAACTGACTGAAACAACTCAGGGGGTCTAGGTGGAGGTCTGACCAGGTGTCAGCTTTGGTCCAGTCGCATTTAATATACTCAGCAACGACCTGGATGTGGGGACAGTGTCTTCTCAGCAGTTTGCTGCTGACACAGAACCTGGGGGCAGGAGCTGACAGACCAGAGTGCTGTGCTGCCATCCAGTGTGACTTGGACAGGCTGGAGAGCTGGGCAGAGAGAAACCGAATGAGCAAGTGTGGGGTCCTGCCCCTGGAGAGGAACAACTGCAGGCACCAGTACAGGTTAGGGGTGACCTGCAGGAGAGTAGCTCTGCAGAAGGTTCTGGGAGTCCTGGTGGACCACAGGTTGACCGTGAGCCCACAGTGTGCCCTTGTGGCTAAGAAGGCCGGTGGGATACTGGGCAGCATTAAGAAGAGCATGGCAAGCAGGTCTTTGCCCAGATGAGGTTGCATCTGTAGTACTCTGTCCAGTTCTGGGCTCCCCAGTACAGTAGAAACGGGGAACTACTAGACAGACTCCAGCACAGAGCCATGGAGATGATTTAATCAAGAATGTGCATTTGTTTTTCAGATCATGGGAGTGGTGAACAGCTCTATGAATGTCCTATGTGCAGCCTGACCTGTACAAACATCCAGATTCTTGAAGAACATGTGGATTTGCACTTGGAGGAGCATAGCTTTTCGGAAGGTGTGTGAAAAGGGTATGGGCTTGATAATGCTTGAAAACATCTCTCAGTGTTTGCATGTTGCAGTGGAGATTCTTGACCAAATTTAAACTAAATGCTCCCTTGTTTGGAGTGAGAGCTGAACACATATTGAAGTTCACATAGTTAATAGCACTTGCCCAAATACTTAGTTACATATGTTCAAAAAAGTAAGTGTCTTTTAAAGTAATAATTTGCCTTAAAAAGTAAAGAAATAATTTACTTTTAAAGTAAATGCCAAAACTAAAACTTTGAGAAAGAAATATCGAAGGACAGCTGTAGGAGATTTATTTTTCCTAACTCTCTAGGAGGTTTACTGTGAGAGTGACAGAGCCCTGGAACAGGGTGTGGAGTCTGCTGCTCTGGAGACTTTCAAACCCCACCTGGATGCAGTCCTGTGTGACCTGTCCTAGGTGGTCTCGCAACAGGGTTGGACTAGATGATAATTGAAGGTGACTTCCAACCCCTAACTTTCCATGATTGTGTTTACATTCATGGAATGTAGAGTGGCACATTCCAGTGGGATGAGCTGAAAACCTATAGCTTGTGAGAATGTCATGTTTCTTCTCAGTTCTTTTCTCTGAGTGCTTATTCTGATTCGTTTGCCACAGTGACAAAGGAATCAAATTTAGTTCTATTTATTAACATGGCACATAATGGCCTAAAGATTCCCTGTGTGGTTCTCTGATCCAGAATTTGCTTTTACCATGTCGTTATTAAACTGCTGGCGATGATCTTAGAAGTTAGGAAGTGTATGGTATTCAAGAAACCAGAACCTGTTGCTGTCAGTGAAGTAAACAAGATCTGTGTTTCTTTAGTAGCAGAGGTCCGTGTGTGATTTACCAGGTAATTGCGCATGCAGCTGCATAAACTTTGTTTAAGTGGAGAGTCTGAGTTTTGTCAGACTGAATGCAGTCAGCTTATTCCTGCCCTCGGTAGGTAGAAACAGAGATCTAGAACTGGCTCAGTGGCTCCAAATGGAAGAAGATAAACGGCAGAAATCAGAAGAGGAGCAGAGAGAGAAGGAAGAATTTAAAAAGTTGCAGGTACAGTAATATTTCTAAGTAGTAAAATTTTAAACAGTTTTGCTATGAGAAGCTGAATGTCCTGGAACCAGAATGACTGTGGGAATGGCCCTGCCCAGTCAGACCTGTACAGTCAGACACAGTCGTGGCTCACATGTAGGCAGATACAAGCTCTCAGTGGTCTCCATGCCTGCCTTGAGCTATTTGGCTTTACTGCTTTGTATGATACTGGCCCTGTCTGGAGCTGGCTGCTCCCTGTGCTTGCCACACTGTGCATGAGGACAGTGGCCACAGGGCCATCCCTTGGTACTGTGCTCCACCCAGCTCTAGTGCTCTCTGTACGGTGCAGCCTGGAACATATTCCCTGTCAGAGTGCCCGGGAATCCTGGCTGCCTTTACCCTGGTTGCCATCACCTGAGCTAGTGACCACTGGCATGCTGTACCTTTCTTTCCTCTTCCTTTTGCTCCTTCCTGACAGCCCTAGCAGCTCATTTCCCATTCTCGGTATCACCTGACCATTGACTGCCCCTGTGCCAGTGGCTAGCTGCTGAAGAGGGAGCAGAGGGATGTGCCTGTTCATCCCATGTGCCTTGCCTAATCCCACATTCCTCCTGAGGAGTGAAGCTTGGCCTCCATTTGTAAATGCAAAAGTTTTATGTCTCACAGCTCGTTTTTTTTCAGAGTTACTGATAATTCATACAGCTTGTGAATTTAAAAAGCTGATTTAAATCCTGCGCATTCTGTCCCTAACAGAAACAGTATGGGCTGGATAATTCGGGAGGCTACAAGCAACAGTTCCTAAAGAGTATGGAGAAGGAAGTTGACAGGGGAAGGATGCAGCCTTTTGAATATCACAAGAGAAAAGCTGACATGATGGAGTGTCTGGCTTTTGGTGTAGATGATGGGAAGACAAAGACCTCAGGTAAAAGTGCTCAAATTCTAGACAAATAAGACCTTATTAGACCTTTTTAGAGCTAGACTGTAGTGAGCAAAGCTACCTTCTAACTAAGCTTCTAATAGGGTGTTTAATGTCAGTTCCATCCTAATCCATATTTCCTGGATCAATCTATACCATTTAAGTCCTAAACTAATAAGGAAATTAAAGTGGGTATGTTTGTACTCTTTATTCTAACTTCAAGGCTTGTGCTTCCTTTTTTTTTTGCTTTTCTATGGAACCCTGGAACTAAGTTGACTGGTGAAGGGCCTGAGTATAGTATGTATCAGAGGATGTACATATAAGTTTTTGTCCCGGGATATGTGCTCGTTCACTACTCATTAGCTCCTAATCTAGTATAGCTGTTAAATTTTGCAGAAGCTTTTAAACATAAAACCATAGAATGCTTTGGGGTGGAAGGGACCTTCAGAGGCCATCTAGTTCAACTTCCACTGCAGTGAGCCACAGCACCTCCAAGTAGATCACATTGCCCAGAGCCCCATCCAACCTGGACTTGCACATTTCTGAGGATATGGTATCTTCCACCTGTCTGAGCAACCTTGGCCAGTGTTTCACCACCCTCATAATGAGGAACTTCTTCTTAAGATCTAATCTAAATCTTCATTCAGTTTGAAGTCCTTACTTTTTGTCCTGCCACTACAAGCCCTTGGAAAACATCCCTCTCCAGCTTTCCTCTATTCCCCCTAAGGTACTGAAGGCAGCTGTAAAGTTCCCTGCAGCCTTCTCTTCTCCAGGCTAAACAGCCCCAACTCTCTCAGCCTGTCCTCATAGGAGAGGTGCTCCAGCCCTCTGAGCATTTTTTATGATTTCCTCTGGACCCTCTTTAACAGATTCACACCCTTCTTTTGTTGGGGACTCCACAGCAGTGAAAAAGCTGCTTGAATTTTGGAAGTAAACTCATCAGAGGCCATCAAAATGAAATAGGTGCATTGTCTACGTCTTTCGTGGTTTGGGTCCCAGATGTAACATAGGATCACTGGGAAGTTTTACAATAAATTGTCCTAATTGCCATCTGTTCCAACCTGGGGAAAAAATCCTTTGCTGACAAATTTTGTAGTTCATTTTACAGGTAGAATATATTATTTGGTCTTCTTTTAGGTGTCATTGAAGCATTGTGCAAGCACTATCAGAATGAAAACAAAGATGCACAGCGCGTGTGGCTTTCAGCTGGAGTAGATCACTTCCACTCATCCTTGGGTGACAGAGGCTGGGGTTGTGGTTACAGGAATTTCCAAATGCTCCTATCCTCACTGTTGCAAAACAGCTTGTACAGTGACTGCTTGAGAGGTATGAAACAAAGCCTGCTTGGGTTCACGTACCTCAGATGATAACCTGCAGACTTGTGGTTCACCTTTTCCTTTACACAGCAAGGCTTACTACATCACTGATGCCTATTAAATGTCATTGCCTTTGCCTCTGCAGCAGCCTGGGGAAAGAATCAGAGGGGTCAACACTGGCAAAGTGTG
This sequence comes from Upupa epops, assembly GCA_013397515.1. Lineage (NCBI taxonomy): Eukaryota > Metazoa > Chordata > Aves > Bucerotiformes > Upupidae > Upupa > Upupa epops. The sequence continues at coordinate 9,630 of VZRI01012096.1, read as the reverse complement.
ATGTGGATGAATAGTCATCTCCAGTATTAGGGTCAGTTTTGGGCACCTCAATACAACAAGGACATTGAGGTGCTGGAGTGGGTCCAAAGAAGGGCAGCAAGGTGGGTGAAGGTCTGGAGAACCAACCGTGTGAGAAGCAGATGAGGGAGCTGGGGCTGATTAGTCTGGAGAAAAGAAGGATGAAAGTAGGGTGCAGAGAGGTGGGGGTGCTCTTTTCTCCCCAGGTCACCAGCGACAGAACAAAACAAAATGGCCTCAAGCTGTGCCAGGGGAGGATTAGGTTGGACATCAGGAAAAATGTCTTCTCTGGCAGAGTGGTCAGGGGTTGGAACAGGCTGCCCAGGGAGAGGTGGATTTGCTGTCCCTGGAGGGGTTCAAAAAGGAGTAGCTGTGGCTCTGGGAAACAGGGTTTAGTGGGCAGGGTGGGGTTGGGTTGCTGGTTGGACTGGATGATCTTGGAGGTCTTTTCCAGCCTTAATGATTATATAAAGTTTTAGCTTTTTTTGGTTCATCTTTGTGTCGTCAAATGCTTCCTGTAAATGAAGCTGAATATTTTTCACTAATAAGCTGTTCCAGTCATTGTAACTACAACTCAAAAGAATTTCTGTTTCAGACACTCCAGTAATTCCCAGTATACCAAAGATCCAGTCCATGATTGAAGATGCCTGGAGAGAAGGCTTTGATCCTCATGGGGCTTCCCACTTCAACAATAGACTCCATGGCTCCAAAGCATGGATAGGAGCCTGTGAAATCTACTCACTGCTGACCAGTCTCAGGATAAAGTAAATACTGGGTTTTGTGGTTATTAAGTGCTGAGCTTAGTGCTGGACCATTAAAGGTCAGAATAGCCACAGTGCGTTGACAACACCATGCCAATGGCTTTCAGTTTGTCAATGTACAAACAATCTACTTTGACACAACATGAAGCTGGGTAACTACTTAACACACTGAATAACTACTTAGTCATGATGAAAACTTATTACATGCAGGGTTAAAATCAAACACTGGTTAAAAACTTTGTTACTCTAGGAGTTTCTTCTCAAGAAGAATCTGAATTTCAGTTATTAGCATACTTCTGACAGCTGTTAAGTGGATTCTCTAGTGTATGAGTGTTGCTTATACAGAAAACCACCTGAATTTGTGTCGGCTTGACAAGTTAGATTGTGCTGAATAGATTGTTTCTTTGTTACAGGAGAAATCTTCCTCTTTTGAACTGTATTTATGGCTTTGTAATTATATGTCCACTGCTCCTGTATTTAAAACAGTAAAATGCATGATGTTTGATGCCTGGAATTACTGTATTTAAAAAACATTCTTGGTGCAGGAGAGAAGAACTGAGAGGTAGGAAAGTTGTTCAAATAACCTGCTTGAATTACATTTCCTTTTGCTTTCATTCTGAATGTTCTGTAGGTGTCAAATCATAGACTTCCACAAACCAACCGGCCCCACAGGCACACACCCTCGTTTGTTTGAGTGGGTGTTGCGTTACTATTCTGCAGACAATGAAGGAGCTGCTAAGATTGTGTGCACATCCAAACCACCCATCTACCTGCAGCATCAAGGTCAGTATCACAGTATTCTGGGTTCTTACTATTCCTTGGCTTTGGGCTGCAATTCAGTACTTGAGTAGTGTGTCCAGTTTTGGGTGCCACAGTATCAGAGGACATTGAGTTGCTGGTGAAGGGCAACAAGGCTGATGAGAGGTCTGGAAAACAGGTGCTATAAGGAGTGGCTGAGGGAACTGGGGTTGTTTAATCTGGAAAAGAGGAGACTGAGAGGAGACCTTACTGCTCTCGACAGCTACCTAAAAGGAGGTTGTAGCGAGGCTGCTGCTGGTCTTTTCTCCCATATTACTAATGATGGGATGAGGGGAAATGGTCTCAAGCAGTGTCAGGGGAGGTTTAGGTGGGATCTTGGGAAGAAGTTTTTTAATGAGAGAGTGGTTGGGCAGTGGAACAGGCTGCCCAGGGAGGTGGTGAAGTCACTAACCCTGGAGGTGTTTGAAAGGTGAGTAGCTAGAGCACTTGAGGCCATGGTCTAGGGGTTTGGGAGATGTTGGGATGAGAGCTGGACTTGGTGATCCTGGAGGTCCTTTCCAGCCTTGAGGATTCTATGATTCTATTACTCAGAGCAGCATTTTACATTCCCTTTTCCTTTAATCAAGCAGCTCTGTGGAGAAGAGGGTGCTGGTGGATCACAGGCTGACCGTGAGTCAGCACATGCCCTTGTGGCCAAAGAGGCCAGGGAGCTCTCCGAGTGCATTAATAAGACCACGACCAGTAGGTTGAGGGAAGTTCTGGAGTAGTGTGTCCAGTTCTGGGCTCCCCAGTTCAAGAGGTACAGGCAGCTACTGGAGAGAGTCCAGTGCAGAACCACCAAGATGCTCGTGGGGTGAAGCATCTTCCTTATGAGTAGAGGCTGAGAGAGCTGGGGGCTGTTCAGCCTGGAGAGGAGGAGACTGAGGGGAATTCTCATGAGTGCCTGTAAGTTTCTAAAGGATGAATGTCAGAGTGATGGGAGCAGGCTCTTCTTGGTGGTGTCTAGTGATAGGAAAAGGGGCAATGGACATAAATTGGAACGTTGGATAACCAGTTTGAACATAAAACCTTTTTACTATGAGGGTAACAGCATTGGCACATGCTCCTCAGAGAGGCTGTGGTGTCTCCTGCTCTGGTGACTTTCAAAACCTGCCTTGGTGTGTTCCTGTATAATCTGCTCTAGGAGAACCTGCTCTGCAGGAGGGGTTGGACTAGATGATCTCCAGAGGACCCTTCTAACCACCATTCTACAATTTCCTGGTATTTTTTTATTTACTGAGAGCAATATTACAGTTGTATTGTTATTGATGTGACCTGGATCTCATCTCTTTGATGTGTGCTCGTTGTTTTTAACTGTCACCTTACTCAATTTCAGTATCTTGAAGTAATAGCTGAATGTCTTGATCTCTGAAAATAAGTTTATATGCTCTGGGGAATGAGATTTATGTGGCTGTAAGTACTGAAACTATTTTGCTCTTAGGTCACAGTCGTACTGTTGTTGGAATAGAAGAGAAGAAGAACAAAACCCTGTGTTTGCTACTGTTTGACCCAGGGTGTCCTTCTCAGGAAATGCAGAAATTGATCAAACAGAATAGTGATGGCTGTAGTCTCAGACTACTTCGGAAATTTGTGGGGAGCCTGAAAGAGAAGCAATACCAGATAGTGGCTGTAGATGGTGTGCTCTCAGTGGAAGAGAAAGCTGTGAGTATTTTGGAATACAGTCTGAGAAAGTCTGAGATAATCTGCATCTCCTCCTCAGCACTCAAATGCAGATATGGTTCAGTGATGATTGTTTTTTAAATTTATTTTTTCACTTGATCTTCTTTGTTGCTTTCTGCTTAATGTCTGCAGAGAGTGTGATTACAGGATATTAAAACTAAAGAAGTCTTGCATGTAAATACCAACTAACAACTTCTTTCATGGAGGTTGCAGCTACTTGCACAAGCCAATTAGCCTCTTTTTTCTACTTTTAATTTTCCTACCATGTATTCTCCTCAATAACTTACTGTCGGTGTGTAAGTTACTCGGTTCAAAATTATATTCAGGTGGATTTACTGCAACTTTGTAAAGCTATGTGGTGATGCCTGTCAGACTCTGATAGTTGTAGTGCACAGACACTGAGGCCTAAGGAGTGTCTGCTCAGCTTTGGCACTGGAAGCAGTGAAGCTGCTTTCTGAATGTACCTTGGATTTCCTGTGTTCAAAACACAGCTGTGAGGAACTTCTGTGTTTGAGCTGTTGGCAATTTTATAAATCTTACCCCATTTCACTTTGGGCTTTGTAACTTTTTAAGGCCTAACTTGGGAGTTTTCCGCTGAATGTTAGATGTCATTCTGATTCCTTAAGCTTTCTCCTTCCTACGCTATGAAGTGTTTTCACTCTGATTTTGTGGTGTTTCATCATCAGTGTGCAGCTTCAGGATAGACTTTTATTTGAACTATGAAATAGCTCATGACTTGAGCCACCTGCTCAACTGTATTTAATAGCTATGTATTGAAATGAGATGTTTATTTAAAGATGAAATATAACCCCTTATATTCATTGAGCTTAGTAAACTAATTTGAAAAATGTTTCATTTTCTAAACTGTTATTTTCTTCCCCTTCTGCATACCTGTTTTATAGGCTCGCTGCCACGCTTCTCAGGTCTTAACATCAGAGAAGATTCCTTAGAGGATGCCTTTATTACCTCTGTCTGGAATTCATTAGATGCAGAGCATTACATTTCCGGACAGCGAACCTAACTTGGCAATTTTTAGACTTAAATTCTGTCGCCGTAAATGCTTGGAGACTCTGGAGAAGCAGAACAGTGGAGTAAACCAGGAGCTCTTTTCTTTGATCAAGTCTGTCCTCTCTTGATGGATCTGTAATCCTGAAGTATTACAGTTCTTGTCTTCCTGGAGAATTTGGTGTTCTCTGAGATGCTTAAATTACCAGGCTACACCACCAGCACCCCAGTCATCCCTGAAATAGCAGTGGATAGAGATACCATGGCACTGCTCTATTGGAATCTGTGGTCGTGGTTTACTTTTACTAATGTGTTTATGCTGTCTCTGTGCCAGCTCTGATTAACGCATATCTATTATGCCTCAGCAAATTCTCCTACAACTGTTTGCCAAGTACGGAGACAGTTCCATGATTTCAAAGTGCAGTCTTGTTCCACCAGGGATTGGTTTGGAACTTCTTTTCACTTAGCTGGCTGTCTTGTAACCAGGAACGTGAAGTGGGTCAGTGCCACCATTGACTGTGAGGTCTTAACAGCTGTCCAAACTAGGGTCAATGTGCCTTAGGGGCTGCACAAGACAATCCTTTGGGGTGTGAGAAGAAACTGTTTTGTACCATAAATAAATAAAATACTTACTATTTTTAAACTGTTCCTCTTTATCTAATCCTTTAGATAAAGGACTGTTTTTTTCATCATTATGTAATCCTTTAGGTTTGGATGTATGTGTAGGTCTCTGAAGCACCTCATATTAGTGCTATTTAAGAGACTAGAGCTATCTGCTGAGACCAGTGCCTTTGCATGTTTGAGGCAGCCTACCTATTGCTCTGTCATGTCAAACCATAGGGCAGTTGAAAGCTGGGAGTGATGGTCTGATATGCTGCAACTAGTACTAGATCAACTGAATCTTACAATGCTGTTTCTTGCCACTCTGCTCTGGTGAGACTTCACCTGGAGTCCTGTGTCCAGCTCTGGAGCCCTCAATACAGGAAGGACATAGACCTGGTGGAGTGGTTCTGGAGGAGGCCATAAAAATGATCAGAGGGCTGAAGAACCTCTGCTTTGGGGACAGGTTCGGTTTGTTCAGCCTGGAGAAGAGAGGCTCTGGGGTGACATAAACGTGAGCTTCTAGTATCTGAAGGGAAATACAAGAAGGCTGGCGAGGGACTGTTTACAAAGGCCTGGAGTGACAGGATGAGGGGCAGTGGTTTCACATTAGAGAAGGGCCAATTGAAATGGACTGTTAAGAAGAAGCTCTTTAGCAGGAGGGGGGTTGAACACTGGTACAAATTGCCCAGGGAGGTAGTTGAGGCCCCATCTCTGGAGATATTCAAGGTGTGGCTGGACAAGGCTCTGGGCAACCTGATCTAGCTGAGGATATCCTGCTCACTGCAGGGGGCTTGAACTAAGATGACCTTTGGAGGTCCCTTCCAACCTGCACCATTCTATGATTCTATTGAAACCTCATCTTAGCTATTTTCTTTCGAGTTGACTTACATGTTGACATCTAAATAGAGATGTAGGAATCTTACCATTAGCCTGTTTACCTGTGGTGTTTTTGGCAGACACTTGGGGAGTGTCAGAGCACCAAAACCCAAATGAAAGACATTAAGGTCAAGTTCCTGGTGATTTAGCTTGGCCCCAATAGCGTAATGTAAAGGTCTGACCAGTCAAGGTATTAACAAACATTATTAGGCTTTCCAGGAAATTGCAGCTGGGGCAGGGTAATGGGGATAACGCAGGTATTACCTGAGCACCATTGAGGTAGCAGAATATAAAAATAATGCTAATGAAACGTTTAAGATCATCAAGTCCAGCAATTAAACCAACTGTCCCAATGACACTACTAAACCATGGCCCCTAGCTCCAGATCTCCACAAAAATGAAAAAGGTCCAGGGATGGCATTCAACTCCCTCCCTGGGCAACCTGTTCCAAGGCCTGAGGACACTTTTTATGAAGATATTTTTCCTAATGTTCAACGTAACTCTGCCCTGGCACAATTTGAGGCTGTTTTCTCTGGTCATATCACTAGAGAATTAGGAGAAGAGAACAACCCCCTCCTCTCTACACCCTCCATTCAAGTAGTTGTAGACAGCAGTAAGGTCTTCCCGCAGCCTCCTTTTCTCCAGAGTATTTGTTCTGCTTTAGAAGCTGAGCAGAATCAGTCAGTCTAATTTATATGTTTCTACAGAAAAGTTTAAAAGTGGAAAAATGCTGGAGATAGGCTTGGTGAGCTCTCCTGCCAACTCCCTAACTGCTCCTGGGTGAATGCCATCCAGTCCCATAGATTATGAGTGTCCAGGTGCAGAAGCAGATCATTGGCTACTTCTTCCCGGATTATGGGGGATTTGTACTGTTCAACGTCCTTGTCTTCAAGCTCAGGAGGCTGAACAGCCCGGGAGCAGTTGGTCTTTCCATTAAAGACAGAGGCAAAGACAGCAGTAAGTATCTCAGCCTTTTCTTCATCATTGGTTGCAATGTTCATCCCCACATCCAGTGAGGGATAGAGATTCTCCCTTGTTCTCTTTTGATTGTTGATGGACCTGTAGAAACATTTTTTGTTGTCCCTTATGTTAGTGGCCAAGCTGAGTTCCCGCTGGGCTTTTGTCTTCCTAATCTTGTCTCAAAATAAAGGACCCTGTGATTAAAGCCTGGACATCTAGAGCCCCCTCCCCCAACCACTGCCTTCTGCTGATATGTAGGACTGCAAAGGATGTTACTACCCAGTTGAAATGAGACTACTGCTGCTGATAGGAGCACTTGGATACGGAATAGGACCTCGAGTGACCTGCAATGGGGATGATTTCATTGTCTTGTCCAATATAACTATTCTGATAAGGCCTCATGTGTGCTTGTAGATCATAAAAGGAGATTGGAGGTCAGCAGGAACATCAGCACCAATGACCCAAACACACACTGCTCTCACAAGGTAGCAGCAAGGGGGACCTGAGTTCTGCATGAACAGCACAGATTGTTTTATTTTTGCTCTTCTTCCTTAAGGACTTTACAAACAGCACTGTCCTGGTTTCATGCCTTCTTTTACCAGCTACATTCCGTTTCTACTGGGAAGAAGTCAGAGGAAACGTGGAAAAAATGAATTCTGTTGTCCGTTGAGTTTTGAACATTGTTTATTCCTAAAGGACTGGTGTATTATTGAGTCTACAAGGGCTCAATGTTTGAGTCAGCACTGGGAGGAGCATAATGTAATAGTAGTATGTCTTAGATTGACTATATCACACTGCCCCAAACCCGCCAAGGCAAGCTCTACGTACT
>VZRI01012095.1:25147-75256 GCA_013397515.1 Upupa epops | reverse complement strand
CCCTGGCCAGATTTAATTCTCTCTCTGCTTTTGTTTTTCTAATCTACATCCTGGATGCACAAAGAAGTCCTCTGTATTCCTCCCAGTCAGCCTGTCCCTGCTTCCACTGCCTATAGACTTTCTTTTTGTGTCAAAGTAAGTCTAGGAGCACCTTGTTAATCCATGCTGGCCTCTTGGCTTTCTTGCCCGTCGCCTTCTTTCTTTCAATACACTGCTCCTGGGCTTGGAGGAGTTGGTCCTTGAATAATGACCAGCTCTTTTGGGTGCTTCTTCCCTCTAGGGCTTCATCCCATGACGCCCTGCCAAGTAGATCCCTGGGGAGGGTGAAGTCAGCTCTCCTGAAGTCCAGAGTTGCAAGCTTACTATGTATTCTCTTAAGTACCGTAACAATCTTAAATTCCACCATTTCATGATTGCCACAGCCGAGACTGCCCTTGAGCTTCACTTCACTCACCAGCTCCTCCTTGTTGGTGAGGGCAAGGTCCATGAGAACACTTTGTCTTGTAGGTTCTTCTGTCACCTGGACAAGGAAGTTCTCAATACACTCAAGGAATCTCCTAGATTGCTGGTGTGGTGCTGTGTTGTCCTTCTAACAGATATCTGGGTGGTTGAAATCCCCCAGGGGCTTGAGGGCCAGGGCTTGTGAATTCAAAGCTGCTGTTTATAAAGGGCATCATCCTTCAGGTGTTTCTGGTCAGGTGGCCTGGAGCAAACCCCCACTGTGATCTCCCTTTCCCTGGTTTCCCTTTGATGTTCACCCAGAGACATAGCATGGAATCTGGATTTTAACACAATGCTTTCAGCTGTGCTTCCACATCTCTACAAAATGAAATCAGTCTCTGTATTTTAGGAAGTGAAGATCTTGCGGTACGCTCTGCATTTCTCGGCAAGGGGTACAGTTTGTCTACATGTGGGACCCAAAATTGCTCACCTTCTCTTATTGGACACATAATCTCAGTAGTTTCTCACAGTGGACCTCGGTACTTTGTAGCCTATAGTGTAACCAGGATTGCTGGGCTCTTCAGCAGTGTTAGCACCAAAACCTGACAGCAGGACTGGAGCTGCATCTTTGTGCACTTTCATGCTTTCCAAAGTGCATTTGGAATAATAGTCTTCTGGAAGAGTTTTCTCTGCCTTAAAGTATCTCTAAATTGTTGCAGTGTCTTCCATGTAAACCAGAGATCATCTTAAAATACTGTACTCAGGTGCTGGTAGAATACTAGTTTTAAAACGCATTCCTTAAAGACGTATAAATTCACGAGCAGTACTTCACTCAATGAAAGACAGTGATCACCCTTGTAATAAGGTACCTGAGCTAAGATGCTCAGTTTGCCAAGGTCTGTGATCAAGTTATTTGAGGGCCAATAGAGTCAAGTATGAAGTTGCTCTTTTAATGCAAGTATGGAGCACTTCCATTTATGTTCAAAGATTTGAATGCTGGTGGCTTTATTAGATCCCTCAATTGGAGTGTGCTAATTAATGCCTTTTTCCCTACGTTTTACAGAGGTCTTGTAAGAAGAGGTATTTTTTGCTGGATTCTTTGACCGTGCCGTGTCTCCATCAATGTCACATACTTGAGATTTTGCTCTATCTGCTCACCTGTCAAAGTTATAGGTTCTGAGATTAAGAAGAGTTGAAGCACACATTTTTCTCCAGACATTCTTTGCCTGTTCTCCTGCTGCTGCTGTGTTTATTCTTTCTAAATGACAAAAATATTTATGGAAGTTATTAGCAAAGCCATTGCCTCCTGTGTGGTTTTCTTATTGTTGCCTGACCTGCCTTTCCATTTAACTCCATGATCGTGTGTTTATTTTGCTGAAGTGTGTGACATAACTTTTTTGTACATACTTTTGTTGATTTGTAATAGCTTTAAAAGTATAACAAATTCCTTCTTTCCTTTTCCATAGCAGATCAAAGGGATATCTTTAGTCTTCAAGGGCTTTTAATATTTTCTTACTACTTCTACAATGCAAAAGGCAATATTTCCCCCTAGCTTGTGTTGTCCTTGCTTGCTAGAAGAATCTTTGAGGTCAGGATTCAACTTCTGGCTTTGCTTCAGATTGATACACTTCACTAGTAAACTTCTCTGTTGCTATAAAAAGGGCCCATTCCATTCCCTCTGCTCAGCTTTGCTGTTTCTAGCCTTTTGAAATTACTGTCTGCTCTGGGCTGGGAAGCTTTCTTTCATGGTGTTCAGATAGAATCTCACACAGACTGGGATGCCAGTAGATCAATACAATTACCCTGATGAAAATAGCTGAAAATCTGCTCCAAAATTTTGTTCACTTCACTACTGGTACATTCCTGCATTCCTTCCACTTCTGTTTGCTTTTTTTTTTTTTAAAACTCATGAATTTAAAAAAGACTTTCTGCTGAGTAGATAAACTAACACAACGTTTGACAAAGAATTACTTTACAAGACTGTTGTTCTAAAGAGTCAGGTCTGTTAGAGGATGAATTTCCACATTGATTTGTGGTGGTTTCAAGAGCTGCAGCATTACCTTTCAAACCAAAATATTGTTGGGTCAGAGGTGGTGCCTTCAATAAGCCATTGGGAATCACAGTAATCACAGTAATGATGAGGCTGGAAAAGACCTTAAAGATCATTCAGTCCAACCTAAAACCAACCAAGTAAACCTAACATCTGACATCTAGATTATGCCACTCAGCACTTCATCCAGCCTAACCTTAAACACCTCCAGAGATGGTGACCCAATCACCTCCGTGGGCAGCCCGTTCCAAAACCGGATCACTCTTTCAGTAAAAAACCTTTTCTTAATGTCAAGTCTAAACCTCCCCCGAGTCAATTAAAACCTTTTTTTCTGACCTATTTGATCAGTGACTTCGGGTCAGGCTCGCTTATTCTGTGTGAGACGCCCAGAAGTATTCAAGGCCATTGCACCAAGCCTTAGTAGCAAAACTCTCACACAATTTGCAGGTCTTTTGAAAAGTGAAAGAAACCAAGGTTGTCAGGGCATTTTGATCTCTGCTGTGCTCATATTATTCCTACTGCAAGACTCTAGCTCTTTGCTTGGTCAAATCCTTCATGACTTGATAGCTATTTTTGCCAGACATTAGTTTTCCTGCCCTCCAAACAAGACCTATTCTGGTGGAATTCTTAGTTCATGATACGTAGGAGGCTTGGAAAGGGAGAGGTGCGTCAGAAAAAAAAAAAAGAAAGAGCAACCTAAATCTGATCAGAGAAAAAGCTGAATTCAGTCTCCCTTCTCCTTAGTCTAGAAAGAAAAGACAGACATATCCTCACAATTCCCCTTAGAGATCCCTGGTACTTCTTGTGGGCTCAATTCCATGTCTGGCCCTTGATTTTTAAGGAGATTGAGATCTTCATCCCACTCCCACTAAAATGTGGTTGATGTGATCAGTGTTGACTGCAAACAGGGTGAGGAAGTGGTATGTTGTAATGAACTGCACTCTTATTTCAGTTGGTGCATGTAGACTTTTCTCAGGAGGAGAGCTGGCTCAAGACTCAAGGTCTCTCTGTGTGACATCCCTTCCTTCCAGTGTGTCAAGGGGACCACACAATCTGGTTTTATCAGCAAACTTGCTGAAGGTGGACTCAATCCCACTGTCCATGATGCTGACACAAAGGATTGAGATGAGATTAGAAACATTTACTTTGCCAGGTTTGCCTTCACTTCAGAATATTTTCAGAGGCCTTCAGATTCTGGAACTGCAGCTGCTATATGGAAATTGTGAATTATTTCAGAAAGAGTTCAGCAAGACCTTTTTTAATATGGCAGACTATTTTTGAAGATGCTCAATATAGTATTTTACACAGACTGGAACCTCACTTATTTTGCAGCAATTGCTGTGTCACCAAAAAGTGCTGCTTTTTCTGCTAAATCGTGACAGTGCAGTTCCATGCAGCTGGATGAAGCCTGGCAACTTTAAAAAATGAATAGCTCAGGGAGAGCCAGTGTGCTTCTAAACTAGTTATTGTTGTGATCCCATCTTAGAAGAAAGTCTATCAGTGGGGAGAAATAATTCATGGTTTACATGCAATATGAGTGAACCAGAATATTTTATGGAGAACAGGCTGAGTAACCCCAAAAATCCCAGTTCTACCCATAACCACTATTCACAGTTCTGAGTTTTTTTTCTTTAATCCAAGTGCCCAAGTTTTTAATAGTTTTGTTTGTATACAGGATTGTCAGTGCATAGGCACGTAGAATGACTGTACATAGATTGAAGTCCTCAACAGCTTTTACAGTGTTATTTAAATATTCAGCATTTCAGAGCAACTCCACTTCCAGAATTGTAATTTTCTTCATTCATGGAATGTTTGTGTGTGAACTGAATATGACTTTTGTGTCATTGTATTTCTGCAGTCTGTTTGCCCTAACGCATTTTCTTCTGCAGATGTTACAAATTTGCTGTTTATTGCCATTTCTCTGATTATATAAAATCAAGTCCATCAACATAATTCACTAAATATTTATTTTGGATGGTTGAGGAATGGGGCAAATGTTGAACTGGGTAGCTGAAGATGTAAATAGCAGTTTAATGAAAGGATGGATGAAGTCTTAAAGATGTTACTTATTATTTTCTCCAGAGTTCAGGTATGTTTGCACTAACAAAATATTTTGATAAGGAAATTTCAATAGAATATAGGCTTTATCAATAGAGAACTGAAATTCAGCACATAAAAAATCTAGACATCTGTGAGAACTGGAATACTGACAAGAAAATCAGAATTCCACGTCACACTCAGAGGAATTAATTCTATGGAGAAAATGGGTACTTGCAGTTGGCAATACCAGCTGTGGAGAAGACCTGCATGTATTTTCAGCTGTTGTTTCAAGAACAAATAAATGCAATGCTGCTGTAAATTTAGAGAGAAACTTCTTTCAGTCTTTGCAGTGTAGTAGCAAAGTAAAAACTCTTGATACTTTAAAATGAGATTTGATGAAGGGTCAGATGACATGATTATCACATGACTCTGACTGTCCCAGGGCACACATTGTAGATATTTGCTCAAAAGAATTCTCAGAACATGAAGTTGTTTTGCTAGATATTTCCACCACACTTTTCTTCAGCCTTGGCTATGATAAATGGTGTATACATGTGACAGTTACCTTGGCTCTACCTGGGACACAGTGAAATTAGCTCATGTGAGTAAGAGTTACAGAAGATAGGGTGGTTTCTTCAGCTGTTTAATGTGTTTCAGTCTGTGATTCCCAAGTTTTAAAAACTTTTAATGCTATGTAAGATGCAGTCTTCTGATCAATATTTGAGAGCTGCTGGTTTTGGATTTTGTAGCACTTGTTCACTTATGAGCTGCTTTGTCTGACAATGTTAAACTATAATAACAGGACGGTGGATTTAAAACCAAATTATAAAGGACACAGCAACATTAGTTTAGGGAGTCACTATATAGTTTGACATCATTACTGACTCATATGCATTCCTTGGTGTGCATTACTCATGTTTCTGTTAATGTAATTGGGGGTGGCTTGCAATTGAGACTGTTTGGCTCCTGTCAGCTAGTATAGAGGTACTTATTAGCATTGCTTTATGAGTGGGTGTGTGCACATGTTTCAGAAATGTCTCAGTCTTGGAGCTGAATTTGGACCTAAACATGTAAAGAGTATTGTTTCAGCTGGACATTTTCCAATAGTTTTCTAGTATTTCTGTGAACATCCATCAAAATTATCTCAGGCAGTTCTAAGCAATGTGCTGTGAACAACACTTCAGTGTTCAAGACCAGCCCTCAAAATTATTGTTGCAGAGCATGTCATGCACTCATATCTGAAATGCTCATGTGAACTGGTGGGAATATAATCAGATCCTGAGTCCATAGAAAAAAAAATCGATCATGCTGCTACTGATAAGTTTTAAGACACTTGCAAGATGATTGATCTTTTTCTTTGTTATTGCTAAAAAAATCACAGCATGTAGCACAAACAGATTGTAAAAGAAAATTAGTCTATGTCTATATGAATTACAGTAGCAAGGCTTTCAAACAGAATGTTGACCAGGTATTACTTTCATTATTAGCTCTTTAACAAGTTGCTCTGGTTGTTGAAAATGCTTCTGGGGTGGACTGAAGTTACTCTATGCTTTTGAAAAATCTAGTGATTGATTCTGTTTCTTCTATGAATCTGTAGCATAATGATTTTGCTAAATCATCTGACAAACACATATTGTGTTTGACTTAAATCTGCCTTTAGAATAATCAAAACTAGAGGGGAAATCCTTTTAAACTCAGATGAGATATCTGCATTCTTGTTTTAATATTGAAGCTAAAAGTCCAAATATTGTAATGTAAACAACTGTAGTGACTTTTTCAAACCCTCATAGTCTGTTCACAAAACAGCATTGTAATCTAAAAGGCCTTTTTTGTGTAAGCAAATATATTTGATTGTTCATTGCTCCACTTCAGGCAATAAAGTTGAGCTACTCTGCTTATACAACCAATTTTTGTGTTTGATAGTTTATACCCGTTATCCTTAATTTGTATATTTGAGAAATACATAAACACTAGAAATAACAGGAAAGAAAGAGAGCCTGAAGTTAATGGATTAAGTTTAGGTATTTGCTGTTGGAGAGAATTACTAGGCCAATAATCTGCTAATGTTCATAAACAGCTTAACCAACATTCTCTCGTTCTCACTATACATTTAGACCGATTGAAAAAAAAGCCATAAAACTAGTGCATATCACCATCTGGCTGACGAGCGATGCACAAGCACTTGTTATGCAGAGAGCTGGAGAGATGGTTATTTTAAAAATACTTCTGTAATGTAGCCAAACTTGGTCCATTTACTTGATTTAGTTTTGCATTAACTTAACTGCTCCAAACTGCATCCATTCAGCACTGAGTGGCAAAGCCTTTTCAAAATCCTCAGTGATGAGCTACTTTCCAGGACAATGTGGTTTTAATTTCTTATGCATATTTTGGCTTTAGTGGGGCTGTTAGAATTTGTCTTTGTCTACCTGCTTAAGACAACCCGTAATTTCTTCACTCCCAAACAGATCTTGACTTCTCATGGCATTTTGCACATGGGAACATCTCCCTACTATTACTGTCTGATGTTTTAATAGTACGCGCTTTTTCACAAGAAGGGCTCATTGGGAACATTGAAACTTTCCAAATATGCACGACTTTCTCTCAGTGTTCCAGTCCACCCACTCATCGAGTGGGAGCCTCATAACACAGGTAATTGGAGTGTCAAGTGCTGCATAACCAGGAGGAGGAATGCTTGGTTGAAAGTACTGGGACATGCCAATGTCTCCGAAAGCCTAAAGAAGGCACTGGGACGTGTCACTGCCATGGCACCCTCATGACAAGCAGTAGTCTTACATCTCATACACAGCACATACTGGTTATGTGGATTGGACTATCTGAACTGAACATTCACATTTTTGTATTCTTTCCTTAATGGGGAAAAAGAAGTAGCTAACAGACTAATGAGCAGACAGATCCTGCTTTTGTGTAATAAGTCTGCATAAATCAGGTTTCAAGCAGATCTCATGTGATTGTTATAAACTGACTGAATTTCTGTGGCAGTGTGCTCTCCTTTGTTCTTTTTTAATTTAGCAAGAGAACAGTTCTTGCAATCTCTGTTTTACATCTCTTATTCACATGTTTGCTACTGTTCATAAAGAGCAATCTGCTACAGGGTCTTCATCAGACTTCTCTTTTATGTATTTCATATATTACTCCTAAAGCAAATAAGCTGTAGGACTGGATCATGATACAAATTCACTTAAATGCTTTTATTTTCCATTCAAAATACTCCAAAGATGTTAATGAATAGTTGAAATACTAGACAGAGCAGCAGTTCTTTTAGAGCTTGTATTTATATCAGCTCCAGGTCTTGCAATGAGAGCAACACATAAATACATTTAAATATGTTGCAAGATGTGCGGTCCTTAAAGCATGCTTTCCGAAGGACTAAAAAGAACAAGAACAGGGAGGATTTTTACTTTTTACTAGATCCATGCCCATTAGAGATTAGGAGAGAAGAAGGATCATGTGCAGCTTTTCAATATTTCATAAGCAGTTTTCACATTTAAGCAATTTTAAGATGATGCCTTGTTGTGATTGAGGAAGGGTGTCACTAAGCTTTCTTTTAAAGGCACTTGATATGCTCTAGAGAAAACCAGTTTTATTTTATGGTAGCTCATGGTCTTTTTACCACAGGGGCAGCAATTACAAAGCCTATAGAAAAATCAGAACTTCTTTGTAGTTTGTGTTTTTAAATATGGCAGTGTCCAAAACACATAATCCACTCTGAGGAAGGCCAGATAGTATAACTGGAAGCGATGTTCCCTGTGTATATTGACTCAGCCAGAACTTTTCTATGCAGTATTCTTTCAGCTTTCTTGTTGCAAATTACCTCATACCGCTAATGTTAGTAATCAGTGTATAATATTTTCTAGAATATGCTCAGGTTACAGGTGTTCAGCTTTTCCTACAATATCAAGCATTATTTGAAGCATGTACTTCAGTGGTTTAAACTTCTCTAATACCCCTTTGTATATAAGAAATAGCAAAAAAATTCTTTAAACCCACCAATCTATTGCCTTCTGAAAATTTTACACAGAGTGGAAAAGGGACAATAAGTGTTTTTTCCCTGCAGCCAGTTCTGTCCTCCCTTTGACAGCAATAGATTCTCTGGCTGAAATGACAGTTGTCTCTGCTGACATCCTTCTGAGTAGGAAAAAAATTACTGATAAATCTATTTTTTAATGTCTTCTTTAGAAAAAGTCTAGGAAATTATAATAAAACAGCAATCATAAAAAAGTTGCTCATTCCATTTGATTTTTGATTTGGACATGCTGTAGTACCATATGTGGTTCCATGATATTGTATTTTCTCTATGCAGTCCTGATGCCATGCAGTACATGGTTTAGGAACAGAACAGAAAAGACTTAAAGCAACAGGGTTTACTGCAACTTCCTCCCTTTCTAATACTTAGTCTGCAACCTCAACAAGACTTTTCTTACAGAGAGGATTACTTGTTATATATAATATGAAAGCCGTCCCCTTACTTCATTCAGGGAGAGATCTTACAGAGCACAGTTAGAAGTCAGAATGCCTGCTGCTTCTGATTCTGACTGGTCAGGCTGCCTTTAATTGTAAAGATAGGGTCAGTCTGGACTTGAGGAACAAACTCTGACTAGATTTGAATAGTGATATTTTAGAGCTTCTTCTGCTGGTACAGATGCTGACAGATAAATCAAGATTGTTTTCCAAAAGTGTCCTGTATTTGCTGAACGCAGAAAGGTGGATATAGCATCAATTTTAATCCTAGATGTTGGCTTACTGATTTTTGGTAGTTGTAATTGTCTGCCTTATTTTATCTGTTGCAAGTGAGACTAAAGAAGTATTGGGAAGTACTGTTATTTGCCTAAGCAAACTGATCAATTTTATGGTATAAATAATTTCCAGCTAAATGTCCCCACTGCTGTGGGTGGAGATATTCTACAAGCACTGCTGTGTAACAGCATGCCCACATATTAACCACTGCAACACGAATCTTTCAAGCAGTGCTTGTAACAACAGTGGTTTTGTGAAAGCAATTTTTCATTACTGTAAACTATATATACACTACCCCATACACCAGCTAGAACTAATTACACAGGTTTAGCATGTCATAATCAGAACCTTTATTGTGCCAGATGGAGGAATATTTTTTATCAACATTGACAAGATTTCTGAGAGTTTTCTGAGAAAAACAGAATGAGAACAGGAATGTGATGCTATAATTATCAGATAAAACTTTTAAAGCATAAAGTCACCTTTCCAACATTTTATTCACATTAAGATATCAGATGTGGTTCCAGAAACTTCCTAGCAGTACTGCTTGCCTCAACAATGAAACTCTGCTATGAAAACAACTTAATACAGTAATTTGGGGTTTAAGGGCTTGCAGTAATCTATGAAGATACAATTAATTGCTTATTTAATATGCTAATTTGAAGATTGATCAGTTAATCAAAGTACGGACAGAATTTAATTATGTATTTCTGTTATGCTTAAGTTTCTTAAAAACTAAGAAATAGAATAATGCCCAGGTAAAACTAACCAACTTATTATTCACTCAGAGATGGCCTCTGAATTACCACTGGTTAGGAATTGTTCATTTTTTTTAATAGACTTCTAGGCTGCTGACTGATACCTTATCACCAGAGGCAACATCAGCACGGAAAGAAAGGTGTTCTGCCTGCATGACACTCATCTAGAGTGGCATTACTCAACATCTTGCAAATGGTGTGGGATGACGGAGAGTTTGAAAAGATGTTCTCACAGCACCTTGCAGTAATGGAGCAGAAAGGCATGAAATGATTTTGAAGAATCCTATATTTGCAAATGTGGGTGGAATTTTCTGAATAATTTTGGCTGAAATTAAGCCTTTGCTCAATTTCTTCCCCTGCCTGGGGGAAGCTAACCCACATCCCCACTGGGAATGCTTCAGTCAGAAGGCTACCACTTCTTCTGGGGTAGGGTTCCCTCATGCCCTGGTTTACATGAAATAATGCTATTATTTTGATAACTGATAATTAAATTCTATAGAGAGAAACAGAACAGGAGTGAATCCACAGTCCAGCGATTAACATACTCATCTGGGAAGCACCCATCTGCCTCTAAAAGAAGCAGAGAAAGGAACTGAACCCAGGGCTGCCATTTCTTCATTTAGCCTCAGAACTGAAGCGGATCAGGTGAAAATCCACTCTGCTCTCTGGACATTACCATGAAAGAATAACAGTGGGCAACAGATAGTATTAAATAGGTTTGGCCTTGCTTCTAAAATTATTTCACCAGTTCTTTTTCAGCTTGATGTGAATTGATGCTATCTCAAAAAAACCCAATGCCTGCTATACACAATTTTTGCTTCAAATAAATTATTATTATATGAGAGTTTTCATTTTAGCACAGATGAAAAAAATATTTCATGATGTTGAACCCTGTCACAGGTATAAGTGCAGCAGTGCAAGTTACAGAATTCACACAAACAGTCTGAGAGCCATTACTTCTATATTGAATAAAAATGTACCATCCAACACAACATGGTTACAAAGCACCAGGAAGATTTCTTCCTTTATCACACAGAACATTGTAAAAGATAAATTGGCTATCCAGTTGCTCAGATCGGGCCTATTTGAAAAAAAAATAAATCTAGATTTCCATACTGCATAGATTGAAAACAAACATCAATTTTATGAGTTATGATCCTAGGTTACATAAATATCTGGCATTAATTAGTCTTATTTTCTTCAAAATTTCATTGGATAACAGTGATGCTTCTCACAAAATCTAACTTCAAAAATTATTTTTATATATAATTTACCAGCAAAGCACTGTAACTACCTCTTGTGTTTCATACAGTTTTCACAGTGTTGCAGACTCATGAGCTCAAAAATAATGAGTCATAGCATACCATGAGTCTTCCTTACAAATAATAACAATTGTTCCATTGCCTTAAATTTCACAGCATATAATTATCTGTTTAGATGTGGGAAAATTATCTTCTGATTTTTCAAGCTTTCTAGGGAAGTGGCTGGACTCAAAAATAGGCACAAGAGAACTGGCATGCATAAACTGTCCTTTTTTGGCTCATTAGAGTAGTTAGTTTTTGCATGGCATAGAAAATCAGAGATCAGCCCTTCAACCTGTACCTGTCACCTCCATCAGTGTTGGCTCTACTTGTGTTTGCTTGTATTCTTCTTCAGATACATACTCTCTAAAATCCTTTCTCTCAGGCCTTATATATTAGAGAGGAGCCACTACATCAGAAGGCCTTTATATCTTTCTGCTCTTTGACATCTTTCTTCCCAAGAAAGGGGCAGAGTTCCTCTCCTCCCTACCCATGACAAACTCTTTAGCCTCTTCACTAGAGCTTTGAAGCTCTATGCTTCAATCTCAATTTGGCTACCTCAACGAGTGATGGTAATTTCTCTTTTACTGATGGCTGGCTATAGTCCTGAGTACCACACTTTACATTTTTAGTGTCTCTTCACAGATATCTTTCTACACTAGGTGAAATAATATTTCATTTGCTAACATTTATGAAGCATTAGTGGATAGTCTGTGAAACTTCTTGGAACCTCTCAGAGAAATCAGATCTATTTGTTTCTCTGGCTCTGGTACAAGCTTTTAAAAACGAGACACATTTATTGCAAAACTGATTGCTTGAATAAACTACCATTTACTGCTTTGAATCAATCAATTGGCTTTCTAGTATTCTGCTCTAACTTTAGATTAAACATGGCCTGAAAGTAAAGTTTCCTCATACTGTGGTTATTTTTTCTAGCACTATATGGGTAAAGAGTAATCTCTTGATTCATTACGGTTTACTAAGTAGGTGCATGTCCATTGATTTGAAAGGCATTTTGTCTACGCAGTGGCTCAGAGGTTGCTGTGAAATATAATCTATCTTGCCATAGGAGTACCCAAGACTACAGGTGTCTGGATGAAGCATTTAAATCTGTCAAAGGTGAGCCCTTAGTTTTCCTATCCAAAGTAGGAAGCTGTGTGTTCACACTTAACTGCCTAATGCTCTTGTATCTGATGGTCAGAGGATTTACCCAAATGCAGCCCTGCTCTCAGAGACAATGACTGATCCTTTGTTTTGTCATTTTGCTGGCTTTCCTTCCCCTCAGATCTTCTTGAGATCTCTAGTTTTGAGAGTCTGGTAGAACCAGAGTGGCTTTAGAGAGAGACAAGTGAAAGGGTTTTCTTTTGCTGGGAAGGAGAGGAATATGTTTTCAGAAGTAACTGTGATGATATCCCAGTCTTGCTGTCAGCTTTTCTGATTTTTTTTTTTAAATTGAAAAATATACCTGAATATACCAAGATAGGTAGAGGGTTAAGAGCTCACCTCTGTCTGGCATCTTCAAAGGCATTTAGACTGTAGCGTGGCTTTGGAGGAGTCACTCTTGCTTCAGTCCACTGCCAAGGATAGGAACGAGCTGGTGGTGGCTTTGCTGTATCTGAGCCCTCAGTGAAAGAGTTGAGGGCTGCAGGGCAGGTTTACCCTCACCAAAGGGGGTCTGCAGGCATGGAGAATGGCTTGTCCCTGTCACTTTCTCTGCCTTCGAGCTCCCATGCAAAACAGGGCTGTGGCTACCCAACAAAAGAATGGCAGCCAGGTTTTAGGCTGTTTTGTATTCCACCCTTTGGTGGCAGGGGGTTCGCCCTGGGGTGAAGAAGAAGCAGGGGAAGGATGAAGATGGAGAAGAAGACAACAAAGAAAGATGAAGAGGCAGGAAGTACTTCCCTTTACGGACTCTGTCCACCAGTCACCTGTAGAGTCCAGACACTGATGCAGGAGCTCTGCTAGGAAAGCTACCTCTAGCTTCAAAATAAAATGCTTTTTCAGCATAAAAGCACCACAACTAAAAGTTGAAAATTTGGAAATTTTCAAACAAGAACACTCAGCTTTCTCTTCTTCAGACTAACCAGCCCCAGCTTACTCAGTTGCTCCTCATAAAACTTGTCCTCCAGATCTTTTACCAACCTCATTGCCCTTTGGACCCATTCCAGCAGCAGTATCTGCCATTCTCAGAAACAACTTGAAACTATCACCTTAGCTTACTAAGCATTATGCAGACTGGAAAAAACATAATTTTTCACTTCTGTGATCTCCTTTCATAGGTTGGTTTGTTTCTTTCAAAGAATAAAACAGTACTTTAAAGTACTGAATGCATGTACTGTGAATTGGAAAGATTATGCTCTACATGATTTTACTGAGCTGAGGATTTTGATACAGACTTTGCAACATGCCTATTCATGTCATCAATGTCCAGTCTTTTTGGAGTTCCTGAATGTCCACTAAAATCAGTAACAGTGGTGCAGGCACATGAATGGGAAATCTAAACCTGCAGCAAAAAAGTACGCTTTTCTCAGCCATTCTTTCAAAATGTTATAGACCATAAATTGAAAGCTTATCAGTGCTGTGTTCCACCCCTATTGGGCATTAGTCTGCAACAAATAATGCAATTTAGAAAGACAGACAAAATCTAATGGGAAGCTTGTCTCCAATCCTAAGAAAAAGGATTCTTAAAATATTTTTTATGGTTTCCTCTGCTCTGATTTTGAAGGGGAAATTTATCTCTTGTTGCTTCAACAGTGGTGAAATGCTAAATGCTCTAGTTGAATAAAAAATATAATTCAGCTCTAACAGCAGAAAATAAAATCATATAAACGTGATAAGAGAAATTGTGTCACTAATTATGAAAATGAGAATCTTCATTTTGTCTAATCACAATGATGCAGTATTTTATTAATAGGTTAGTAACAAAACTGAACCAAACGCCAGGCAGTTGGTCCTTAAATCCAAGCTGTAGTCTTAAGAAAATTAATATTTGAGTGATGCTGGTTCTCTTCATGACTTCACAAACCATTCATCAAAAACGCAGGAGGTTTGTTTTTAGCCGTGTGTCACGATGAGAAATCAATGCCAAATTTATAAACAAGGATTTGATACGTTGTTCTGGTGATATTGTAGTGATGGCTTTCCTGAGAAGAGACCACTGAATGAAAATTCAGTCGATATTAAAACCTCAAGTTCAACAAAAGACAATAAAGACGTTTGTAGATATCTTTGAGAAATTGATGCAGTTAACCTCTTTCTGAAGAAGTCTGAAATAAAAAGAAGCAAGCAATAGCTTGGAACAAAGACAGAGATGAGCAATAATGGAAAGATTTCATTGCAGAAGGTCTGGAAAGGAAAAAATACAATCCTCAATTTGCTAATTTACAAGGAAAATCACACATACACAGCAAATGAAGAAGCTTAAAACTAGTTATCTCTGCTCTAGCCCCATAAAAATGCAGAATTCTATGAGTCCTTCTCTTCTCCCTCCTATACCTATTTTATTCATCTTGCTATGAAATTACTGAGATGTAGACTGGTTTTGGTGATGTTCACCATCCAGGTGACTGCAATGGAGCTCAATTCCTTATGACATGTGATGCTTTATAGCCCTATTAATAATTTCAGAAGACTAAAAGGAAATATATTTTGTATGCAAAATGCCCTCAAGAAAAAAATCTCTGAACACTTTGCAGATTCTAATTAATTAAGCCTTGCAGCCTCTTAAGAATCACAATTTCACCTGAGGAATGAAATAATTATTGCATGTTTCTGCCTTAAAAACTGCAAGTTACCCTGCTTATGCTGCCATAAATCAGATATTTCAGTGAATCCTCCAGTCCTCACAGGGTTTGCAGGATCTTAGTCAGTCAATGGCTGTACAGGTCCTGTGAGTCCAGAAGATCCAGCTCACCAAGCTGCATTGAAACATCAAGCCTATGTAGCTTAGATGTTACAATGATTGTGTTGCTTTAAGTTTTAGACACCTTCAGCACTTCTGTCAGGAGTGAAACAATGAAATTTCCTGCTGTAGAGGATCCAGATATTGCTGAAGAAAATGCAGTTCATTTTGTCATAAACTTGAAGCTAGAGGAGCTATGAAAAACAAATATTGTGAGGCTTTTGATCAGCTTCACAAGAATATAATAATAAAGAGAAAAAATTATTGACGTTAGTAGACTTATTGATAAACTGCACCAAGGCAACACTAGAGAATATATGTTCTTGTTTCTCTCTGAAGCCTGTGGGAAATGTTCTATGCAAAAGTAATGCACAGATATATAGGATATATAAGGACATGAGCTGGGCCTTGCTGCAGTGAAGCTCATGGCAGCTTTCACACCACAGAAAGAATAAGCTCAGGTTTCAAAGACTGGAAGTCAATGCACATGGTGAAAGTTCTTGATTTGTGTTGTTACAAGGGCCAATACCATTGATCAATTTGCAAAGGTATGTTCTTGTCAGTAGGTAAGGTCTAAATTTTTGAGTTCAGTGAGCTGTTCTATCAAAAGCCAATGCTATGTTAATGTACTGTGATAGAATTAGCCAGTACTAAGATACAAACATTAATTGCATATGCAAAGTCTTGGCAGAGAAATCCTACTTGGAAGAAAACAGCAGAAATCTTGTATCAACAACAACGCTTCACTTGGAGAGGAATAGCTTCATAATTTCTCATTATTTCTGCTTATCCCTGGTACTGATCAGTCCACTTTTGTGGATGGCACACTGATGAGTGCAAACAGTAGTGAGAACTCAACAAAAAGGAGAAAATGTTTATAAACATGATCCCTAAATTGCTTTTTTGATTGTTGAATTTTTTTGGGGGAGGCAGGGTGTTTCTGTTCACATGGTTTTATTTAAACCAATTCTAAAAGAGGATTCCAGTTTTAGGATTTGTGGATCACCTCGCCTTTCATTGCTTCACAGGTTCTGTTTCCCTCTGAAAGAGAGATGGTACTTGATTTTCCTGGGGTTATTTAGTGTATTACATGATGTGGAAATGTAAGGCAAAAAGTGCATATGCTTTACATACATAGATGTAGAACAGGCCTCTATTGGATGATATCAGAAATGTTCAACTGTGAAAGAAAAAGGACATTAACAGACCAGATATTTGTCTAGCATAGTAGTTTCTATCTGTTCAAACAGATAGCTATCTGGCTCCTGGCACTGTTAATGGTAGATGCCAGACATTAAGGTCAGTGTGCCACAGAAATTTTCCCCTCCATAACTGTTTTCAACAGACTTAATTCAAAGTTTCACCAATCTTAGAAGAAAAAGGATCAGACCCCAGAGACCCCAGTTCTTACATAGTTACCAAATAGGTATCCTTGTTTTCGTTGTTCAGCATACTGAGCTGNAAATTAAAACAACCTTTTAAACTCTCAGTTTCCACACAGAATACCAGGGACCAGCAACCACAATAAAAAATGAGCAGCAAAGCACATCCTTGAACCTGAAACCCAAATTAAATTTGTCAACTTACCTAAGGACTAAAAGCTTTCTCTGAATGCTGCACTGCAATTTAAAGGCTGAATTGACAATTTCCATCATGAAGTTTTTGCACTAAACTCACTCTGACTTCAAGAAAAAAAGTCCAAATCAATAGAAAAGTACATTTTCTTGGTTTGCTTAAATATGCTACCACGTTGGTGGAAATAATCACAACAGTCCCTAAATTCCTTGAAAGCAAGGCCAGCATCTTCAGTGAGAACCAAAAGCTTAATTTCAGTCTATTAGGATGTAAATAGAAGCCATATTATCCTTCCCAGGGGTGCTTTCAGAGCCGTTTTATGCTTGGCCATATAGTGAAGGGCTGTGAACCAAGGAGCTCTTAGTATTTTCTGTCTCCTGAGGTACAATGATCCAAATGTATAATCTCACACAGTATGTAGGTTTTAAAGGTGATATTAATAATTATTAGAATTGCAGGAATCAAAGTGCTTGATACTTTCCTGACCTTCCCCAGAAGATCAGTATTTTGAATTATTTGAAGATTTGAGACGGAATCCAAATCAAATCATCTCACTGTTACTCATTGCTAAAGCCATGGGATGAAAGGAACTAGATAGTAATGGAAACCCATAGGCTGACAGAAAGAGAAGTTTACTTTTCAATTACATTGTGGCTTTCCTAATGTGAAATGTGTTCATCTGATTCGTGTAAATGTGAAATAGCGATATAGGGTGGGGCATGGTACTCTTTCTCTCTGTCTGCACATGGGATTTTTAACTATTCTGTTTGTCCTTGTGTGGCCGCAGGCAATGGGGGAAGGGAAGCAGGATGGCCTTGCTTGTTTCAGGCCCACTTGGTAAACATTTTTGTGTGTTGGCCTGAGTCAGTTTTGTTGTTATGGTCCTGGCGTACCCAGTGCTGGTTGCTTGTCCTTATTCTTTTAATAAATTGTAAACTTTATTTGGAATCCTGTTTGGGACTAAATTATTTATCACACTAAGATTTTTGGTTTTTAGGAATGATAAAAGCATCACACAGACTTTACTGAGTGCTTTTAAATACTGAGAGGACCTCATTCATCAGCTTGGGTAGGTGAGACACTCTCTCTTGCTAAAAGCCTACACTCTGCTGACTGATTTCAGGCCCATTTGTGAAAGTGATGTCCAGGTTTTCGGCCTTGTTGTGTAAAGGATTCCAGTTTCAATCTCAAAAGTGTTTAAGACCATTTGAATGATTTTCCAAGCCTTGGGTATCAGAACTTACTTCTCAGAGCAGATGTATGGACAAGGCTGTGGCTGAATGGGCTTACGCTTGTTATTAGAAGTCTAAACCTTGTCTGTGTAGGAACAAGAGAAGTTTGTAGAAAGAAAATTACTCTAATACATAATCAGGATAAGACCTAACCAGCACAGATTCCCTAGTAGATGAGAAAATTATGTAGGAAGTAAAAGGCCAATGAGAAAACACATGAAAGAATATTCAGCAGGTACACTGTGATCAAACCATTGCTCCCTTTCATACCTGCTGCTCATGCTCAGCAGCAGTCTTCTTGTCATGCTGCAGTTGTTTCTTTGTGGCAGCTTCTGAGGTGGAGGTAAGATGCTCTTTAATATGCTGTCCCTTTCTTGCTTTTCACAACATCAGTTCCAGGCAAGCTTAGATTTCTCCTCTTTGCATATGCTTGCATTTCTCTGTCCTTAATAGAAAGCATTTAGAGCCATTTTGTTGTACGGAAGCCGCTAGTTTTTTATCTGACAATGCACTTTTTTTCCTTTGAGCTGTCATTTTGGTGAACAACTGTGAAGGCTTAAGTGAAACTAGCTTTTAGCAGCCTCCTGCAGTTGCATGTTTGACATAAAAGGTCACAATAAAGACATGATGGAAAGCATTTATATATTTACTTCCAAAAGCAATTGATTCAATTTCTAAACCTTTTTCAAAGCAATGGGCACACATAATATTTGTTGTAGTTTAAAACTTTAGATTTCTTGCCTGAAGCACTGGAAGGTTGCTGTAGCAACCTGTGATTTTTTGACTTGGAATTCCAAGATGAGTTTTTCCAATTCTGAGAACAAACAGAATGGGATTTGAGTCTCTGGTTTTGTGTTTCCAGCTTTTCCTTGTTTTCCACTTCGCTTTCATCTGTGGTTTGTAGAAGGCGTGTGGCACTGAGCTAGGCACAGTGGCCATCCTGCCCTGTGAATGTGGTAAATGGAGAGTGAGAAAGGGAGTGGTACCTCAAGGATCAGTGGAAACAAGGTTTTGTCTGAAATCCATTGTTTGCTGAAATGAAGAGAGTTCTCCCATTGTTTGTGGTCATAGGAATTTGGGTTCTGGAAATAGAGGGCTGTTGTGAAAGCAACACAGAACTGGACTTTAAAATGATTGCTGATGCTGAGGGATGTGTTGATGAACTAAATGGATACCATGTTTCTACAACAAGCAGGAATAGATGGAAATCCCTTCCTCTTGAGGGGCTGGAGACTGCAGTTTAGCTCAGTTATGTGAGAACATGTGACTAATCTCCGTATGTCTTCATTGGGGTTTCTTTATGTTGTTTTTAATGTGAGGTGAATTAAATGTATCCCTAATTTTTCCCAAATCAGATTTTTGTTTTCACGTGCTATTTGTAAATGTTTTTTGAATCTCCTTCTTTTGTTTGTTTTTTTTTTTTTTCCTATTAGAACATTACCTAAAGTAATTGGTTAGTTTTGTCTTGGGGCTTAACCCTTGAGAATCTTTTTCATACACAATTCAATATGGTCATAACCTCTAACTTCAAAAGGCCAATCACTTCTGCTGTATAGAAAGACTTAAAAATACTGGATAGATTAATCCCAAAGCCAGATAACATGCTTTTTCCCCCCTCCATTTCAGTGTATTTTCATCTATCAGATGTGCAAAGTGAACTCTAACAATTTTCCTATCAAATAGAGAGAGAAATTAGAATCTGAAGCTAACAGACAACCATGGGATCAACCATTACAAATCTCCACAAATAATCAAAAGAAAAACTCCTCATAGTATTTTTTTTTTTGCCTCCATCTTCTTTACGCAGGTTAACTGCTGGTTTATAGGAATTTAGTGTAATAAGTATGAGAAGCATAATTTCATTTATCAAGTACTGATGACTTAGGAAAGTCAGGTGCAAAGGCCACCTATGTTAAAGAAAATCCCTTCTTAAGTGGTTTGAACATTGAAGTAAGCTGGAATCTCCCTCAGTAAAGCATTTAGATCAGGTTTTTAGTCGACATAGTAATGATGATTTTTTCTTTAGGTGAAATCTTTAAGAACTTTCTTTACATTAGATTACTTAAAAGACTGCTCATCAGATGAATTATAAAAAGTTGTAGCTGAACTAGGACTGAGGAATATACTGAGACCTACAGCCTGGTTAATTTCTGAACATTCAGCACTGCTAACTAGTTTAACCAGTTTCAATTTTAATATTCTTAACTTCTCTTATGAAATGTTCCAAGATGATTATGAAAAGGGATTTTTCTGATTGCTTTGTTCTCAAACCTATAATGTTTGAGAACATCCCTTCCACTGCTCCCATGGGAGCTAATGAAAAATGGAAGAAAAACTCCCTGTCACAAAGGCTCTGAAACAGGAGTTACTGGCTTATACCACCCATCTGCCCATAGCCATGATGAAATCTTAGACACATAGATTAATACAGACAGCAAAGGCCATTATGATAATCTAGTCTGAATCCATTGCACAACACAGACCAAAGACTTTCAGCAATCACTTCTGTATCAACTCTGTAAGACTAAACTTAATCTGTCTTTTCAAAAATCACTCTAATTTGATTAGAGGAGCTACTACATCCCCTAATAGGTTGTTCCAACAGCTTGTTATCCTCAGTTAAAATTTTTGTGTTCAAGTACCTCAGGCTTCAGCTTTGAAGATTTTCATATCTCTATTCTGCTTTGAAGAGTCATTATTCTTCCACAATTAAATATTACTTTTATTGTGATCTTAGTCTTTTAACCTTCTTCTGAATAAGCTAAAAAGACTGTTATTCATTATGCTCTCAAGTTAAAGCTTGTTTTTCAAACCTCAAATTGCTCTTGTGTCAATTTTATGTTTTTTTTCTGTTTGCCTTTTCTGACCCTAGAGAAGATGACCATTTTCAAACAGCGGTCTTATTTACAGTAATCTTTGCAATAAAATATCAATCACTATATTCATCTCAGGATACTGGTTGGTAAAACAGAATAGAACAGAATATAATTGTTTAAGTTGGAAAAGATCAATTATTAACCTAACTTATTCAAGCCACTGCTAAACCATGTCCTTAAGCTCCACATTTACATGACCTTTAAGCAGATCCAGGGACATTGATCTGACCACTTCCGTGGGCAGCGTTGCTTTTTTCCAATAAAGAAGCTTTTTCTAATGTTTCAGCTAAACTTCCCCAGGTGCAGCTTGAGGCCATTTCCTCTTGTCCTATCACCTGTTACTTGGAAGAAGAGATCAACACCCACTTCTCTACTTCCTTTCAGATAGTTGCAGACAGCAATAATGTCTCTTCTCAGCCTCCTCTTTTTCAGACTAAACAGCCTTAGCTCCCTCAAACTCTCATAAGGCTTACAGACTCTTCACCAACCTCATTGCCCTTTTTCAGAGCCACTCCAGCAACTCAGTGTCTTTCCGGTATTGAGGTGTCAAAATACATAGAATGCTTCAATACTGAAACATAATGGCATGGATAAATATTGCACTAAATATTTAAGCCAATAAAATAATTACCAGAACTTGGAGAAAGCTTTTCTTCATTATTGCACCATTACAGTAATGTCCAACAACATCTAAATAAGGTTACACATGGCTTAAGGTTAGAAATAGCTGATGTGATTAAACCTGTGTATTAATTCTGGTGACTTTGTCCTTCAGATATCCAGTACTCATAGTACCAAGGAAAATGAAAAATGAGTATGGCACTCTGTAGCTATGTATTGACCATGCTAGAACAAGTACTGTGTAAACAAGAAAGCTTGAACTTTAAGCTAGATTTTACATGCCAAAGCTTGGAATTTACTGTGACATTAACTGAAAAATATGTAATTCAGATGAATCTCATGAAGGACTGTTGTTTTAAGCTGTGATGCTATAGTTTTCTGTGCTTACAGGTGAATGTGTAATGCTAACTCTGATTAAGATTTCTTTAGATGTCCCATCTGTGCTCCACATCCACATGTAAGTTGTGATAAAACTAACCACACAGATCTCACCTGAAGCAAATATCTGTAACCCTTTTATAGAGTAACCTTGAGATTTTTACCTGTCCACAAAACAGCAATGATATAAAATTTCTCATTCATTTGACAAGTTAAAACCTTTTCTTTGATAAAAGCCCCAAGTTCTTGAGTATTCCTTAGTACAGCACTCTAAAGATTATCTGGAGTATAAAATGTACATTGCCAGTATATTCCTTTTTACAAAGTTAGATTGGAAGGTATCACATTGATCACACTGGATTGTGAAAGTCTTGCATTCAGATGTAATAACTGGGGATGTGTTTTAACAATGCAGTGAGAGATGGAAAGATATCCTGTAATATCACAATGGAAGAAGAAAGAGAAACCCACACTAGTGATAATGATACTAGTAATAACTACCACTTCCAGTCACCTGCATAGATTTTTCTGATGCAGTTCAGACAATCTTCAGTACTCTTCCTTTCATATCATTCTCCTATCCAGACTCTCCAGGTCTCGATCAATTTTCCAGATTACATTTTTTATGACAACTTCAAAAATAATCAACTGAAGGCACAGCCTTAGTAGAACAAATGTTTCACAAACACACAGATGGTATTTCAGCTCTGATATGTACATAATTGGCAGGTGAGATAAAAGATGGGGACAACAAAATAGCTATTTTAAAATAAATTAAGGGAAAGATAGTTATAATTTAAAAATA
This sequence comes from Upupa epops, assembly GCA_013397515.1. Taxonomy (NCBI): domain Eukaryota; kingdom Metazoa; phylum Chordata; class Aves; order Bucerotiformes; family Upupidae; genus Upupa; species Upupa epops. The sequence goes on along the minus strand of VZRI01012095.1, from coordinate 52,523 downwards.
TATTCCTTCTTGTGCAGTTATAAGAAATGAACAGAGAGCTCATAGTTTCCATTCTGTCATAAGAAAATCACCTGGAAGTTAGATGATATAAATTCACCTAGGTAAAATAAGTGTCAAAGCAGGATGAACTGTCTCAGATCCTTAGTAAATCATTTGCAGGATACTTGCTTTTAAATGATTTTAGGTTTTTTTGTGCTGGACAAAGTAACATTTTTCTGCTACTTCATTTTCACAAATGACTAAAAAAATTTGGTTTATACTGTCAAAAGGTATTGCACCTTATGTATTCCAGAAGATGAAGGTTAGCAATGCCATAATAAACCAAACCCAAGACGCTAGGAAACATCGAATAAATGATGTTACCAAGCCCACCTGCAATACCATCAAAGGAAAAAAACATCAGAAGAGGTGTGTCTGCTCTTCAAAGATAAAATGCCTTGAAGTTCAGAAGATGGTGGCAGAAGTGATGGCAACCAAAGAAATAATATGAAATGCAAGTAGCATACACAAATGCTGGTGAAGCAGTCTAAAGAATCAAGAAGGAATACTTCATTTCAGCTTCAAAAAATTGCTTTAAAATAATCTTTTATAAGCACTGAATGCAATGATTCTATGGGTTTGCCTTGGCCACCTGAGAGACACTCAGACAGCTGACACTCACCCACTCAGCTGCTCTCTTATTCTCCCAAATCAAGAGAAAAGAGGGGGGAACATGATGCAAGCAAGCTCAAGGGTCAAAGTAAAAATAGAGAGACTGCTGATTACCATTATGAGCAAAACAAATTTGAATTGGGTGAAATTAATTTAAATAGATTTGAATACTGAGAAAGAAAGACAAAATTAAAACAGCTTTCCTCCATTTTTCCTGCTTCACTCTTTCATCCATGACTCCTCTAATTCCTCCATTCTAAGCAGCACAGGCAGGTGCCTGACTTCTGGTCAGGCTGTAACAGTTCTTTGCTCTTTCTACCTGTAGACATTTTCCCCCTGCTTCAAGCACAGGTTCTCCACAAGCAATAGCTTCCTTCTGGGCATACTCACCTCCTCTGGTGTGGGGTCCTTCACAGGCAGCAGTATGGATATCTGCTCTGATGCCATTCTCCACGGACTGCAAGGGGAAATGTGTCATCATGGTCTCTCCATAGGCTACATAGGATTCTTTTCTCCAGTGTCAGAAGCACCTTCTCTGACTCCTTATTGACCTTAGTGCTTGCAGGGTTATTACTCACACGTTTTCCTTACTCCACTGTATAGCATCTTGCTCTTTCTTAAATATGTTTTTCCAGACGTACCACCAGCTGATGGGTGCATCTGTGTCAGGTGGTGGGTTCACTGAAGTTGGCTGGAGCTGACCATGTCTGGTACATGGCAGCGATCCCTGTAGTAACTCACTACCAACACCTGGACATGAACACTCAATATATATTCATTCCAGGTTGTAGTTGTTTTACAAATAACTGAATGGCTCCTGATCAAGAAATGAAGGATTATTGCTATCTATACTGTGACTGACTTCAAATATTACATGAATTATTGCCTCATCTCAAGCCATTATGCCTCCTGGAGCATCTTAAACAGGATGCATGTGTGTTCCCTTGGCACAAGTGTCCCCTATATGGCTGTCTTCCATCACCTACAGAGCTGGATGCAAAAGCAGCCATCCAAACACAGCAAGGTATCTGTAGTCTTGGAAGAAAGAGCACATTGTATGACTGGAATGATGTGCATAAAAACCTAGAGATTCCTTGGACCTGTGTGCATCAGGCCCTTTATGCTCTGATGTATAAGGTTGAACACAGAAAGAACTGATAATTTCACAACCTAGCCAGTAAAAAAGAAGTACTTAATTGTTTGAAAGGCAAGGTTACACGATGAGAATTACAATTCAATGCAAAGCAGAATCTTCCTGTTGTTGCTGGAATTTTATAATGAAATTCCATTTCAGTATGAATCACTTTTACTCACAGATCATCTGCCTCAGTGCACATATTCAAAGGCTCAGCAAAAGGAATAAGGAACTCTTCTAGAAGCCTCCAAACATTTGTTTAGTTCTCCCTGTGCAATGAATTTAACGTGGCATCCCAGATCACACATTTCTGCTCTTTTTCTTTCACATGGTGGCATTGACCTTCACTCCCAAGATGACTTGATGAGCAGGGGTTAAAGAGGTGGAGGAGATGCTGTAAAGAGATGCAAAGTTGCATTGTACAGGCTTTGCGGAGCATATGTGCAACACAGGGCATCTTCTGGGATGGAACCTCTGTGGTACACTGTAACTTTATTGCATTTTTCATGATATTGCAGGTTGTGTTTCAAGGATGCAGAGGAACAAGTGCCTGACATGGGATATCCAGGTTGGGTTCTGTTTTGTTTGTTGGGTTTTGCTGTTGGTTTTTTCTAACTTTTAAATCATATCTACAGATTAGACTAGATGGTTAGTGTTGCAGCTAACAACAGGACAGGGTGTCATGAAAAAGAGAAACAACGAATCAGAGATTTCTTTGATGAGCACGTGTGTTTATGCAAAATCTTTTTCAGTTCTGTTTGTTTGGACAGAAAGAGGATAGAGATAAATTATTTTACATACCCACTGTGAGGAGCAAAGCAAAAATTGCTTAATTTGGAAGACAGAAGTCTCTATCTGGATGTTAGGAAAAGCTTTCTAGCTGATAGGGAGGCAAAAACCCAACTCAGGACAATATGCCATTGAGGGCTTTCAGGAACATGCTGTGCAGGCATCTAGGAGGGTTGGTGCAGGAGCAGCTGCTCTGCACCAGCCCAGGGATGTGGTTGAAACAACCCTTTTACAGCTTACTTTATACATACTATAAAGAGCTAGTGTTTAATCTTAATGCATACTGAAACACTTTTTTTCCTGTTGCAAATTCAATTAAATATTTCAGAAAAAACACAACAAAAATTTACCCTCCAAACAAAAACCTGTTCAGTGAAAGGCCAGTGCTGACTTTGACAAGAAATTCAGTTCTGGATGCTCGTGGCTATGTGACTTTCAAACTGACAAATTCTCCACATGGATGTAAAGCAGGAAGTGATTTACAGTCTGTCAAACTTTGAGGGCTGCTTGTTAAACAGAAGAACTTGTGATGATACTCAGTGCTGCGACACCAAGTTGCAGGTGAAGCTGTGAGTTTCTCTTTCTCCCTTCTCCCCAGCAAGCTCCCTATTTTTCAGTCTTTCTTGCAGCACTTCTGTGCTTACCTCCAGGGACTGAATTTCAATCTTTCCTTTCCCCAAAAGCATGGTGGCACACAGGATTTCTGTCATGGCATGTCTATTGTGCCACTGCCAGCAATGAGGATAAGCCCCCTAGATTTGTCTGTAATAGTGCTTTCTTTCACGATGACTGTAGAAGGTCTTAGATGATCTTTCGAGGTCCCTTCCGATCCCTGACAATTCTATGATTCTTATCAATCAACAAAACAAGTGAGACCATTCAGTGGCCAAGCCAGTGATCTATATAATTAAGCAAACCCAAGAACTTTTTCTTCCAAGTAGATGAAGTAATTTTCAAACCAATGTTATGAATCAAACAAAACCAGGTGCGGGAGTTAAACACAGAGCTATAACCTTAAATGTGTTTCATTCTGATAAAAAATTTGTCTGTCTTTTCCTTCTTCCAGAAGAATTTTAAGCACACCACAAGACAAACTGAACTAGAGACTTGCAATGTTCCGCACAAATGTGAATTGGAAAATTTCTGTGTAACAAGGATAAGTTTTGTAGGTAGTAGCAAAAAAAATGTACTCTTGGAAAAGCATTAAAATCTGCATGATGACAGCCAAAAATTTATTTGTTCAAGTACCTATCTTCAGTCACTGGTGAACTAGTCATAGGAAAGACTACTTTTATCGCTAATTATGTTTAATGTCATTGAAACAAGAGACTTCTGCATAACTAAGAGCTCACTCTTAGGCACAATACAAATAGAAAATAATTATTTGCTAAGGAAAGAATTATCAAAAGACATTTAAAATGATGTATTCACACACAAAAGGATAGAGTAAGGTGATTAGGGTAACTACTTGAAAGAGGGGAAATAACTACTAGGTATTGGAGTGTGTCCCTCCCTATGAGACTGTCTGTAAGTGCACAGCCTCTGAAAAACAGAACTTTAGAATGATGTAAGGGATAGTTTACTTTCTGCTAGAAAATAACTGTAGAACATTGCTGAGCCATGAGTCACACCCCTGTTAATGAGGAATACCTCTGAGGTTCCTGTAGACGAATGCTTTGTGAAAGGTACCGTGATGCAATATTGGTCCTTAACTTGCAACACCTGATCATTAGGTGTTTATCTCCACTGGTCCTCAGGTACAGCCAACAAACAAGACCATCATTCTGAGGAGTCTTCTTCTAGTAGAATGTAGCTGCTCTGATACACCAGAGGAATCTGAGTGTAAACATCACCAGTGAGTGCCTTTGTTTTTTCTGTTCTTGTATTTTACTTTAGGAGTTTCTGTTTATAACAACAAAGATTAAGCCATTTTGCGATATTTGCATTTGTATGCTACAGTACCAGTGCAAGAGATTTGGCTTTCTTCTGAACACTCACACAGATACACAAACAAGGTAAGGTCTCAATTTGCAAGTATAAATGATTGTAAGAGGAAAAGGAGAATGTAAGGCATAGAACAACAAGCATGATAACAAGCAATCTGGGTGCTGACCATAATCACTAGCAACTGCTTTTATGAGCTTTATCAATTAAAAAGGGAAAATGTACCAAAGGGAATAAGAATGAATCAATGCATGGAAAACTGAGGGCAGTATAACACATGCTTTGATCCTATGGCAACTGAATTATTTAGATTTAAGATTGGAAAATGATCTGTCTGCATAATTTCACTAGCAATGTTAAACCCAAAGAACATTTAATAACCTTACTTAATTACCTCAGAAGATGGATAGAAACAGTAACAGTAAGACAATAAAGAATGATTTTTTAAAAAAAAGTAAATTATTATTTAATAAGATTTCTTTTAATGGTCACTGTTAGACCTGTTCTGGAGATGCAGAGCAGAATATAGAGATGGAACTGTTATATGAAGACAAGCTAAGGGAATTTGGGCTGTTCAGTCTGGAGAAGAGAAGGCTTTGAAGGGACCTTGTAGAAGACTTACAGTACCTGAAGGGAGCCTATACAGGAAAGCTGCAGAAGGGACTACTTTGTTGGCTTGTAGTTATAGGACAAGGGGCAATGGATCCAAGCTAAAAAGGGTGGATTTAGGTTAGATTTTAGGAAGAAATGCCTCACTATGAGCTTGGTGAGGCACTTAAAATGTTGCCTAGATAAGTTGTGAATGCTTCCTCCCTGGAAGTGTTCAAAACCTGCTGTAGTGAAAGGTATCCCTGCCTGTGGCAGGAGGGCTGGAACTAGATGAACTCTGAGATGCCTTCCAGAATCATCCTATGATTCCGTAACTGGTAGGAGAGATTAATATTCCCTGTGATGCAGAGGGAATATTTATTAAAGCAGTATTGGAGCAAATCCTTTACAAAGAGCCTCTTGGACATGCTGTCAGACAGCTGCTGAAATTCTGTGTGAGTACCATCTGCTTGGACAAGCAAGCTTTATGTGTCAAGACTCTGTCGCAAGCATATGCAGATGTCAGGTTTCATCTTCTGTGCCTACAAGACCCAAAAGCAGCATGAGGCAGAAGCCCCTGAGCAGATGTGTTCCTTTGTGTGATCTCACTTAGCGTATGCAGGATTTAATGCATTGTGAGAAGTTTTTCTTATCCTTCTTGCAAGAATTCCACGTGAACGTTCCCTGAACACTTGTGTTTCTCTTTATTTTTTGCCCTGGCTGAGTCTCAGGGGTGGTTTACTGGGCCTTATAAAGTGGACATTTCTCATCCTCCTCTCTTTATGGCAATTTCAGTCCAGCCAGAAAATGGAGTCACAACCATTGCTCACAGAAAAGCACATAGGAAAATATTCTTCATCCTGCTCTTCTCCTTTCTTCCTGTGGAAGATTTTTCTTCCAGTCCCTGAGTTGACTGCCTGGCCTGACAGCCTTGCTGTAAGTTCCGTGTGTGAATTTTTATGGAGTTTTGTCAAAACTGTTCCCTGTCAAATAGAATTACATATTTACTGGGTCACAGATTTCTTCCTGCTTCAGACTGAGTGGCCTGAAGAGAGAGTTCATAGATAAAACTCAGGTCTCCTGGGGTTTTTTTTGTGAATGCTCTGAGACTTAAGTTCTTGAGTTACACTTTACCCTGGGCAAAATTGTTGAATTATTCTTTGTATGAAATAAGAGTTCTTACCTATGAATGAGAGAGATAGATTCCTATCTTAGAATCATAGTAATGATTCCACCAGAGTTTTGATTAGAGGAAAGCCATAAGAAATAAAGGTAACTTTCATAGAATTAAGTGTGTGTGTGTGTGTGGGGGGGGAATTAGCACGGTTTCTGCCTCAATTTTACTTTATAGCATTTCTGTAATTACTGGGGGATGAGAGGTACACTCCTGAAGCCAGTTAGCTGAGAAAATGTCTCTCTACCCCGACCATGATAGCATTTTTTCAATAGCCATATGCTTAGCATCATTTTTTTGCATACTCACTCTCACTACGCAAGCTTTCAGAAGGAGGTATGGGTTAATTTGAGTTTATGAATTGCACCAGATTTCAGCATAGGGTACAAATTGAGCACTGCAATGCTTAAATCCTTCACAGAGATGGCTGTAAATGCATGGTGCCATCTGACTATAGCCACATTAACCCTGCATTGTACAACAGTTTCCTGTTTCCAAGTTTAAACCCATGTGTTTATTTGTCCATAGGATTATTTTGCTTACAGCCTTATACTTAAGAGGTGATTGAAGAATTTACATATATGCCTGCATGAAAAGAAATGTTACTTCAGGACCATTTTAAACACATGAGAAATGCATCCTTAATAGAATCTTCGCTAGTGGTCTGTGAATACACTTTCTGTAGGATTGATTATGCACTTCTGAGCTAGCAGGAAACATGGCATGCAAGAGTATATGACATAAAGAAAACTCTAATGCAAAAAGGTACAAATACGTCTCTGAACAGGGATGTTTCCTACAGGCACTTTTTGGCCACATTTTTGTTTTAAAAGGTGGTGGTACAGAAAAAGAATTTATCTTCTAAGCATTTGGTGTGATCAGAAATGCAAATATCTTTGTCACTGGCATTTCTGATGGCTTGTCAGATTTAGGTGTGTTAAAAATATTTAGAGAAACTACCTTCTTTTCCATTTGTTTCTAGGATATCCCTGAATTATCTCTCCTGTTTAAGCTTCCATTTCCTTTTGAGTCAAAAGAAATTGTCCCTGCAGCTTTTCAGCTGAATGCAACAACATGTCAGGGTGCTGTTTGGTGCTCTGCAGGATAAATGCACACTGTTCAACTGTCAATCACCTGTTTTTTAATAAATATGGTACACAAAGAAATTTTTCAGTCATATGCTACAGTATATGTCTACTCTGAACACTTTTTATACCCTCCCAACCCTCAAAAAGTAAAGCAGATTTTGATCGCCTAGTTGGGAAGGTGGTAATTTTGTCTTCAGTATATCTTGTGTTACTTGTCAAGTGTTAATATTCCCAGAACTTTTCTTACCAGGAAAGCAGGTAGGATTGCAAACTCTCTTCTTTCATTGGCACAAGCAATGACATTGTTTCATTGTCACTGTTTTTTTACAATGACATAGAAACAGGTGTGGTGTTAACTAACAGCAGAGGTACAGTGTATCCCAATTTAAGGAGAAAAGTTTCAAAAGCAGATTAGCCTGTGGATTATTACTAGATATATATTTATCCCATGCTATGGAAGATGGTACAGAGACTCATGAGATGCCATTGACATCCAGTGTCCCACATCACCACTTTCTGTAATTTTTATACCTTCTTATAGACCAGCTGCCCTTGCTGAGTAACTGTCTTCAATAAAATTGATGTGGCTGGAAAACTAAAAGATGATGCAGTGTCTTGCCTGGTGCCTGCCCTCTTATAGTGCTGAGTATGAAAAGGTGCAAGGCAAAGATTCCTTCCTCAGTCAGGGAGCCTGCCTTCTTCAACAGACCTTGCTTTGGTTTCATGCCATCAGACCCTTTCCAGTAGCTCTCTGCAGTTGCTAGGTTCTTAAGGTTGCTGCTGGGGTTTGGTCAGGATATTGATGTTGGTTATTTTCATAAAGGCTATTGCCAAAAGATACAGAAAAAATTAAGACACTGAAGTGAGAGTGGAATTTACTAGGTGGAATCTGTTACTAGTGAAGTTTTATAGAAATACCCCAGCAGGGAATTTGTACCACGGTCTTTCTTAAATACAGAAGTTTTCAGAAGCTTCTGGTTACAGACAAAAGACAGTTAAAAAGGAAACAATTAAATAATAGCTGTCCTAAAGCCAAGTGGAAATTTCCTTTGATACTGGAATTCATCTGTGCCAATAACAGAAGTTTACTAGGAAGAAGATGAAACAAAAATAAATAGAGGTGTCATGACTACTGGCAAACATGTAGATGAAATTTAATTGGCTTAGCTTGAAAAGTGAGTTTGCCATTGTAAATAGATTTTAACTTTTTCCACCTTAGTGCTGGAATGGAAATGGCCCTATGCATCCTGCCCTGGGAATAAAACTGTTTTTTTTTTTCTTTTGGACTTCTTCCCATAATCTACTATGTTGTTATTACAGCTTGAAATCACATTTCTATATATTGAGAAATAGTTTCCATAGCTATCACAACAAGGTGAAAGTATCTGCATCATGTAGTAAGTGTATATACTTACTTTATCTGAGCAAGAGTACCCTTTATTATTCATTATATAGAACACAGGAGATCTCTGAATTCCAATTCTGTAGAAAATTCTAAACCACGTTTCTGAATCTGTGCCCTTTTGAATGTTTTCTCATCATCTAGCTCTGAATTTTGTGCCCTGAAATGACTGCTCTAGTATTATGTAACAGGCATTCCCTTCTGAAGCTAATAAAAATGTCTCACTATTTGTTACTGTCACAAATTACTTAGAAAAATGACATTCTCTTCTTAATAACAATCTTCACTTCTGCATTTTAGAAGACAAGAATATATAACAATCACTGCTTCAGCAATGATGATCTACTTATCTTTCATTTCTCCTGTTTAGTAAAATGCTTTCACTCATGCATATACAGTCATAGAATGGTTTGGGCTCGAAGGGATCTTTAAAGTTCATCTAGTCCACCCCACCCCTGCAGTGAGCAGGGACATCTTCAACTACATCAGGTTGCCCAGAGTTCCGTCCAGCCTGACCTGGAATGTTCCCAAGGATGAGACATTTACCACTTCTAGGAAACTGGTTCCAGTGTTTCAACACCTACATTGTAAAAAAAAAATTCTTTCTTCTATCTAGTCTAAATCTCATCTCTTTTAGTTTAAAACCTCTTGTCCTGTCACAACAGACTGCTGAAAAGATTGTCATAAACTTTCTTACAGGCCCCTTCAAGTACTGAAAGACTACAATAAGGTCCCCTTGGACCTTTCTCTACTCCAGGCTGAACAAAATCGGCTTGCTGGTCAGCTGGCTTTAGAACTGTCACAAGCTTTTCCTCAAGGCATATAGAGTAGGTGAGCCTGAACAGTTAACACTAATTGAATAATAGTAAAGTTTTTTACTGATAAAATATATTATGAAAACAAAGTGTTGAAGGCAGGGACTCAAGACTTACAGGTTTTGTTTTATGATGATAGAAGATTCCTTGAAAATATTTTCAAAAGCAGCTAACCTATAACAAGTGAAATTGGTTATAATCCAAGGAGAGATTCAATGTAGTGTGCTTTTATTGGGATGAGGTGCAAGAACAAAAATTTTCAAGCCTCGTTTAAAGTTACTCTGTTCAGTGCATATTGAATCTACCTAAATGCCAAGCCTGAGTTTTTGCTGTGCTAGTGGAGCAGTCCTACCAATGTGTTTAGGTAGTCCTCCCCTTGGAGCATTGTGGGGGTTTTTTTAGTTAACATTGGTGAAATCCAGCTTCTGACAAAGGCATTGCAAAATTACTCTGAGTGAACTCACATTATCACTTCTAAGATCAAATGGAAAACACTAGCTTAGAAACCCTGGCATCTCATATAAAAAAATCTCTGCCAACAAGTGACTTGTCATCAGAGTTTTTTATTCCAATCTTCTTGCTGTTCATGTTGTTTAGATTTTATAGATTTTTTTTCAAGAAAAATTAATCCAAAATTCTTAATTTTTCACAAATACTTTTTTTTTTTTTTACTTTTCTCCATACTTCTGGAGCAAAATAGGAAAAATGGACAAGGAAGATGACAGGTGTAAAGAAATAAAACTACAGAAAACAGAGCTTCTAAGTCATATAGTTTGGAAGAATTCTTCCCAACATTGGCATTGTACATTTGGAAAAAACCCCAACCCAAAAGAACCCCACTCTGTGGAAAAACATAGACAATAATGGGAAAATAATGTTGAAAGCTAACAGCAATTCTCCTGCTAGGTAGCCAGTCAGCCAATGGTATGAGAGTGGGTTTCACTTTTGTTAATTAGTTTTTTCACTAAACAGCCTTTCAAAAGTGAATATAACCTATGAGGTGGTGTAGAGGAAAATCTTCACTATTTGCTAGCATTACAGTTATATGTAAACAAACCATTACTAGGCAAGTAAATACAACATAAATTGAGGAGACTGCACTACAAGCACCCCTATACACCCATGAGTGAAAAACTCCCATCCTCAATGACTTAAGTGGTACCTTGTATCTTTTCTTTCCATTTGCTGATCAGATGGTTCTTCTAGTAACACCTCCACCCACCTTTCAAACCTCCTTACAATACTAAAGGCTTTTCTTGCTTGGTCCTGTCTGACAGCATTACCAGCTTAACATAATTCAGAGGTGTAGTTTGATTTAACTGTGCAGCATGCCTAGTTCAATTCCTGTCCTTAGCAACACCTTCTAGTAACCTTGAAATCTGCTGCTACCTATTACAATGGTCTTCCAGTGCTCCATTAGCTTGTCATACAGTCCTGCTGAAGCGGCACTGGCTATTAAGGCTGTTGAACACATTATAAAGCCTGTAAAAACAAACTCTCTTTATAATTCCCCAGTTTCAGCTCAAAATCTAAGTTGAAACATAGTGAAGGATCATTTTTAGAGGAATTATGAGTGGATGGATCATGTCAAATAAATGCTCAGTGGCAGTATATTTTTATACTTTCTCCTCTACAGTCTCTTCATAGGATTTACTATTCAATATGATGAGGTTATGCTGCAGGAAAAGAAAGCTGGGGCTATAAATTCTTCAGTGTTTCTCTACCTGATTTTGGAATAATCAGCAATATAAGAATTGTGTGTTGTGGTCACACATGCTGAAACATATTTTTTTACTGGACAATATATATTGCAGTCATCACTCCAGCAAAGCCATAGCTATCATTTTATTAGCTCGGTTGAACTAAGCACTATTTAACTCAATTGTTTTGGGGGTTGAAATGTCATATACTGGTTTCCAGCACAGAACAGAAACTTTTCTAAAAGCTAGTAGAAAAACAATGTGATCTGCACTGAACATTTCATCACATTCTATGAATCCCTGTTTCATGGGTTAGTTTCTCCTAGGCCCTATGTGGAGCCTGATGGACTAGCAGCCATGTGTATTTGGTAGACTGCAGACCTGGTATCCTCTGTGTTCTTTATTACGTATTACTCAACCCTATCCACAGATATACTTGACCAAAGAAAGAATTATTTTTCAGTATTATAGGTCTCTGCATTTAAATGATTACAAGAAGGCAGCAGCAAATGGTAGAGGTAGTTGTGGATGATAGGAAGTGAGCCTGCTTGTGTTTCTGAGCACTAACATCACTTAATTCAATTGCAGAGCAGCAGTCATCTATTTGAAGTGAACAGGAGTCTGTAAGTGCCAGCTTATGGTCATTTTGCTGCTTTATTTTCTTGCACTAGTAGTGCTTTTGCAGAGGGCTTGTGGAACAGGGAAGAAATGAGAAACATGAAGAAAGAGAGAGGATCGTTAAAGAAAGTAAAAAGATAATTAATGGATATTAAAGGGGAGCAGTCAGGGGCCAATAAACCAAATATCCCATTAATAAGGAATGCAATTCAGTTACATTCTTGCCAAGGAATGCTGAGGCTATTCATGGAACTGTTTACCTGAGTATGTGTCTGTCTGTGTGACTGCTTGTTAAAAAAGAGTAAAAATGGAACTTCAAGGCAAAACAAACTTCTAAAATGCATGAAAGATTTACATACACCTGAAAACCATTTATAGCTTTAAGTACTAAATAAAAAGATAAGAGTTATCCTGACTTGTACTGTGTTTTTCCACAATGCAATTATTTATTCCCATTGTTTTAGTTAAATATTCAATTAGTATATAAAGGAAGTGCTTGTTATTTGAGTGTTAAAGGTTTAAAAATGGCTTATGTATCATATTTTAATCTGGGGACACATGTAGTTCTCCTTGTAGGATGAGTAACTGTTTGGGAAATTGTTATAAAAATAGCTTCAAAGAACAGAAACACAGCACACTAATTTAGAAGCCTCATGAGTGCAGTTTTCTGGATATACGTAGACAAAATGTTGACATTTATCATACCAGAGGTTTTTCCACATTTGGACAAATTGTTATTACTTGCATCCTAAGCAGGAATCATACTTCTAAGCATTGAACCTGCCCAAAAGAAACCCCAGACCAGTAAGTGCCTCAGCAATGCCAGTACCAATGCAAGTGGTGTTCCCAGAGTCACAGGCTCCTACAGACATCAGTGCTTTCTTCTCAATGCTGTACTACAGGACAGTGAGAGTTCCTACACTGAATGATATGAACTGAAGCTAAGCAGGGAAATTAAAGGCAAAAGTTTTTCTCTTCCTTTTTAGCTAGAATAATCAAATCATTTCAGTTGGAAAAGACCAAGATTGTTGAGTCCAACTCTACTAAGCCCACTGCTAAACCCTGTTGTTAAGCTCCATATTTGCGCAGATTTTAAACACATCCAGGGATGGCGATTCACCCTAGGCAGCTTGTTCCAATGACTGATGACCCTTATAGTGAAGAAGTATTTTGTAATATCCAATCTCATCTGTTGCATCTTATAATTTGTACTCTGACCCACTGAAATATCATCAGTCCTGCAGTACCTTCTGTAGATGCACAAAACAGCAATCTCAAAGTTTTTATAGTTACTTCAATGTATAAGAATTTGGGAAAGATGCAAAAGCTAGAAACAAGAATAGCTAATGATGATGAATACTGCAATCCTGAAGTTTAAACCTCGGGACAGACGAATTCCGCAACGAGTACCTTGGTGAATATCCTCAAGTTTTTAAGGTATATTTTTCTAGCAATAGTGATCTTGGTTCACAACTTTCAAAAATGTTTATCAATGAAATAATAGTGTGCATATCACAGAATGAAAACAGAGGCTAGAGATGGAAATGACAGCTTCAAAGCACACAGCACATTGGACTGAAGACCAGTAATGGAACTAGATCCTTGTCTAGGCTTCAATAATGTCTCTGCTGTTACCTTCTTATAAAACAGAATTCAAAAAGTTTTGGACCCAGTACTAGCACTTGTTCTCCATCCAGTTACTATCAAAGGCTAAAACAAGAGTGCTGACATTTTAAAGTTGTTTTAGACTTCCCACCATGACAGAAGAGAGCCTCAAACAGTTTTATGAACTTTCTGAATCTGAGTGGGAGCACAAATTATACAAAACACCTCTGGAGCGTCATAAAAGATGCAGAGGTGTCCAGAAAGGATTGTCTGATAACTAAACAGTATATTTACGAGCTGTAGCAATGTACTTGATTCCATAAACAGATGAGAAACAAATACAGCCTGTGGATACAGGATGCTGTTGATTCACCATTCACTCACTTCAGGTGGGCTTCAGCTGCCTCAGTGGTGTCCACAGATCAGAGACTGCAGCAAGAATCTGTAGACAGGCTTTTTTGACCTCGGGAATCTTTTTTTCTTGCATAGACAAGGAGAGGATATAGATACTTTATGTTGTACTTGTGACAGCTATATAAAACACTATAAATGTATGTTAAGTGCATTCTCTAGCCATGTGATATATTTAGTGGCAACCAAATAATAAATCTTGGAACTTCATAGGATATTCAGCTGTTGCCACACCCTACAACAGCACTCACATTATAACTGAAAAACATTAGTGACATTTTGAAAGGAAAAAAAAGATTTGCAATTCTGGATGTGACTCACAGAATGCTAGAGATTGGAACTAATCAGCTAGTACCTGACCCTCTGAAATGCCACTTCTACAGAATGGTCAGGCACCTTCCATGCAAAAATGAGTGAGGAATGAAGCAATGTGTCATGGTCAGAAACTCTCATTGCTCAGGCTCTATCCAAAGTCTTCAGCTGTTTGTGAAAACATGTTCATTTCCTTCTTATTTTTATCCCACTCATGAGAGCTATGGTATATATCATAACTTTGTGCTTTATGATCTATACTCTTCATCACTTTGGAGTCAGTAGATCATGGACATATTTGACTTGCTGGACATAGTTTATTTTATTTAGGGGGAAAAAAATCAAAGGCAGTATTTTGGCTGGACTTCTAAAGAAAAGTGCCTATAAAATATCTGTAAGCGTATGTGCCTCTCTATGTGTGTTAAGGTCTGGGGTGTGTTGGTGAGAGAAGGGAACATGCTGTATAGGTCTCTAGCTACTGAACTAATTCTAAACAAAGAAAATGTTTGTGTCTGAGATCCAGCCAAATGTGTGTTAGACATAGAATCATCAGGGATAGGAAGGGACCTAGAAAGATCATCTAGTCCAATCCCCCTGCCACAGCAGGACCCCTAGACCAAGTCACCTGATAAAAAACATTCCAGAGATCTAAAGATCTGAATAGCCTAAGGAAGAGTTGAGTGAAGTTCAGCCACCTATAGCAGTGTATGTGGAAATCTCTGTAGATTCCAGTTATTTAAACTTTCCTTTTGATCGTTATTAGTGATAATGTGCTACGTTAATTAATAATGTGATCGTGATAATAGTGACAATGAGTGATTTGATATGTTCACTATTAGCAATAATGTGATTAGTGACAATAAAGTCTTAGAATCGGTTTTAGACTCACAGGCTAATTTAAGTTGAAAGGCATTAGTCCAGTCCTCTGTTCAAAGCACTGTTGCCATGAGGCCAAGTCAGGTTACCTAGAGCATTACCCAGTCAGATCTTGAAAACCTCTAAGGCCAGACAGCATAGCTTTTCTGGGCAACTGAGATATTTCATTACATGACACATAAAACCTCAGAGTAACATAAATGCATTGAGTTAATTGAGTTGTGCTTGACTAATCAGAGAATGAAATGGTTAATTTACATCCACAAGTCCTAATGATTCTTTTTAATATGTTTATTCCTACTGTTTATTTTTGCATTACCAAAATAGAAAGGGAACAGCTATTCTCGTAGTCCTGTACAATATCTATTCTGTTTGTTTCTCCTTTGAATGAAAGGCAGGGAAAAATGTAATTTCTGTCATTAATTAATAGTAGCTGTTACCACAACAAAAATCTAGTTAGTGCACAAACAGGTTATGACACTTTGTGAAAACACTGTAACCTGAGGACAACCTCATCCTATATGACTATCAGTTATTCCATGCAGGAGATGGCAGGACTGGGTAAACATGAACTGCTGCTGAACTCTTTCTCCAGGAACAGACTGGTTCCTTCTCTTTCCACATTCACTACGCATGACTCCTTTTAAAAAGGACTTCTACCTGCTTTTTTCCTTTAATACCATATTTGGGGACAATGCCTTCCTTTACTTATGGAAAGTATGAGTTTTTGATAGATACTGACTAAAGGTGGTAAATACTACCAGAAAGTTTCATCTGTATAAAACATTCACCTGATATTCAAGTTCCCTTTATGGTTATCGCTTTGTCTGAAGAACACACAGAGCGTTGCTCAGTTGCCCAAAATGCTTCTTCCCCACATTGCCAGTTAGGGAGTCTATTATGTCTAATATTGGAATTGTATGCTATTTCTTAACTCTGTAACATTTATTTTTCACTGCATTTCCAGGTAATTTCTGGATTATTGAAGACATGGGTTCAGTAATCTCAAGGGAGTTGACCTTGAAAGTGTAAGAAGGATCTAGGGATTCACATTGACCAGAGACACTTGTCACGCACTATAAGATATATTGAAAGATCCCTGGAGTTTACTTTTATTGCTTGAATTTGAGCCTTGACCCAAAAATGAGATTGGCTACTTTATTGACTATTTTTTTTGTGTGTGGGGGGCTCTTTTTAATAGTACTGATTCACCATGAGTACAGGAAAAGTCACCTCTTTGGGTATAAGTCACAGGTCAGAGTTATGCCCTGAGGTTACCACATGGAAAAAATGAGGATCTAGAAATGGGAATGCAAATCCAACTATTGGCTAATAATACAAAAACACAGTAGCAATTGCCAGTGCCTTACGCTTTTCTTACTCTGGAAAATCCAGACTACATGATCTACCTACCAGATGGAGGTGTATCTTGATAGCATTCACGTGCAAGTTCTGAGGACATGCAATGTTCACAGAAACAAAACTTTTAAGCAGACCTTGGTATGTTGGAGCTTAACAGTGTTCTGAGAATCAACACTGGATTTGCAACTGTAAGGATCCACATAAAGTACAAGCTTGTTGAGATTTACCTACTTGAATGTCACTAATCTTTTGGTTTCTCATCAGCAGTAAGAGCACAGTAGTCCCTCCTTAAAGCATAAAGATATTGACAGACTAAGTATAACAAAGGTTATGAAGCACTTAGATAGTGTGATAATGGAGCTCAGAGCTGAGTGCCCATAAAGTCAGGGGCTTAAGCTGCCCATGATCCAGGAGTCTCAAAGTCTCGGCATTCTGGCACCTTATCCAGCAGCCTGCCCAGGAGCCAGCCAGCCAAGCCAGCAAGCAGCCAGGCCAGCAGAAGCTGATTAAATATCTCCTGGTTTCCATTATATATGGAGAAAACCAAACACATGCTTTAAGGAAAGATCAGCTTTCATCAACATCCAGGAATCTTTAATCACTTTTTTGCTAACTGTATTTGCTCAAACATGCATTGTTTCCCCTGATGCACAACGTGGCAAATCAAAGGTAGTTTTCTGACTTAAAAGTCTCCCTTTAATCACCAACAGAAATTGCTGCTGATGTTAAACCAGTTCCTACCTTAGTAGATTCACTTTTATAGACACTTTGAAACATTTATTTTCTTTGAAGCATTTATTGATGATAAAATAGTATGGCTTGGAGTGAGTCAAAAACTTCTAACATCACTCTTGTTTCTCCATTACAGAAACTTAGCACAACACTGCATTGAAGCACCTCCCAGGTACTGCTCTGTGGAATCCTTTCAGCATAACTGGGAGGAGGGGAAGCGCCCTGTACCCTTGGTAGATCAGAGGCACTGAGGCACACAAGGTAAAGGCACAAGCAAGCATGTGCTGTGAATTGAACTCAGACTGCAAGCCAGAGAGTGCAAATAGACAATAGAACAACCAAGTGAGAGAGTCTGCTGTACTGTGGAGTGGTTCAATAGGCACATATTCTCATACTTTAATCTTTGCCGGACACATTGAAATTGGCTCCTCTTGATACAGCTGCTAGGGCCTCAGCATAAAAGCTTTACACTGCACCAAAATCTGATGCCAGGTACAACTGAGAAAGTGGTCAGAAACAGAGGGCATCCCCACCACTGACAAGATTAAGCCTTTTCCTTAGGTCAACTGTGGTCTGTTCCTCTAAAATTTAGCTGGCGTGGCTGGGATTTTTCAGGATTTTTCATATTCTTCCCGGTATTTGACATGTGTTTGCTTTCCGTATAGAGAATGACTTTGTAGAATGAGTGTTACTCTGCTGAAACATAAAAAGCTAAATCAAATAAAACATTTATGTGCCTAAAGGAAAGGCATTTTAGTTGCATCACCTTTATAAATAGTCTATTGGTGTAAACAGTGAGGAAGTGGGACACTTTCAGGTTGAAAGGGATGCTGTGCTGACAGTGTTCCACTACAGAGGAAATGATTTGTAATGTTTGGTCAAAGGCAAAGACAAAGATGTCCATGCAGCCTAGTGCTAGACTGTTCTGTGTGCTGTAAACCATGGAACCAGTCAGGTTATTATTTTGCTAATTCATGTCACTTACTAGACATCACACCAAAAGACTACTCCTAGTGAGGACTGCTTTTAAATTTATTAGGGGAGACCTATCAGTGTTAATAGAGAGAAATACGAATCCTCATTTTTTTTCCTGTTGTAAACAGGCTGTACAGCTTTCTCTGTCAGCAGACAGCTATCTGGAAAGGATATCATACAGAACAAATGACTACTGCTCACAAAAATGCTGAAATACAACTAATTGATTCTGATCAAGTAGGCAGCTCTTTGATTTGTATAATTCACATTTGAGACTTTTAATAAAGCATTTATGTTAAATATTACATATAGACAAGTGGAATTAAATGTTGTTTTATTTCTCATTAGCTTTCTTCAAAGAACTATAATAGATTCATAGAATCATTACGGTATAGTAAATTGCTTTACAGTGAAATGCCATGTATTCACATAAAAGCTCTTTTTTTTTTCTGAAAAGTATAAGCAGTGTGGTCTATTAAAAATAAGCTTCAGCAATTTTGGATGAATTTCTGTTTTCCACAAGAAAATAAAAGGTGGGGGAAGGAGGAGGGCAGGGGAAAGAAAGACTGGTGTCCTGGCATTGTGGTAAAATGTTAGCCTAAGACTAAGGCATCAGGTTTCAATTCCTAGTAATTCCTTCACCTCTCTCTTTTTTTTCCTATATGATACTGGAAATCTTTCTCTACCTTATCAATTGTTTTGCAGATTAATTAAAAAGTATTTGGGATAGTGCAGTGAAGGACAGGCCAAAGAGAAATAAACAACTTTAAATGTCTTCTAAGGGCTGCCACTTCAAAAAATGGCAATGTAGGTATCACCTAAATTCAGACCAAACATGATAATCAGTGTAAATTGAAACACCACAGCCTTTCCCAATAAAACCAGTATCTGAGTTACACAGCCATTGGAGGCCTAGGCATCTAGCAAAACCATCTGAACAAACTTGCTAAGTGATTTACCACCTTGTGCTTCCTTGAGAAGTGCTGTTTCTGTGGTTTCCATGTCATGCACATCATCCCTAAGTCCTTTGTAAGAAGTCACAGTGATTGGGAAGATACAAAACTAAAACCAGACCTGTTATCAGCATGGAATCAAGGGAAAATTCACAACACACAAACTGATACATAATATGAACTGATGTTTTTTGCTAAAACTCTACTATACTCCATGTAGTATTAATGATGCTACCGAACCTTTTGAGTCCAAGAGCCCAACTAATTTTGGCTTAATTTCAAGGAAAAAGGACAAATTCAAGCTTGGTGTTGAACATTGAAGTGAGTAATCCCCTAACCCTAATTTTCCTTTGTCATCTTTTGTATAGCCCACAGATCTGAAGGGCAAATTAACATTATCTGTTGTGCAATAAAAAAGGCAAACTGTACTTGTCTACAGTACAAAGAAGATAAGTACACATTGATACTTCCAGTGTTGTGGGTAGTCGTTTCCAAATTGGAGCTTTTCTGGAAGCACCTAAATACCATCTGTTCACCAATAAGGTCACAAGAAGCAACTGTGAAAACAAGCGAACAGATTAGTATCTGACCTTCATTCTGCACAGCTCATTGGTGTTCTTTCCTTGACTGCAGATATAGATTTGNCATTGCCAGTTAGGGAGTCTATTATGTCTAATATTGGAATTGTATGCTATTTCTTAACTCTGTAACATTTATTTTTCACTGCATTTCCAGGTAATTTCTGGATTATTGAAGACATGGGTTCAGTAATCTCAAGGGAGTTGACCTTGAAAGTGTAAGAAGGATCTAGGGATTCACATTGACCAGAGACACTTGTCACGCACTATAAGATATATTGAAAGATCCCTGGAGTTTACTTTTATTGCTTGAATTTGAGCCTTGACCCAAAAATGAGATTGGCTACTTTATTGACTATTTTTTTTGTGTGTGGGGGGCTCTTTTTAATAGTACTGATTCACCATGAGTACAGGAAAAGTCACCTCTTTGGGTATAAGTCACAGGTCAGAGTTATGCCCTGAGGTTACCACATGGAAAAAATGAGGATCTAGAAATGGGAATGCAAATCCAACTATTGGCTAATAATACAAAAACACAGTAGCAATTGCCAGTGCCTTACGCTTTTCTTACTCTGGAAAATCCAGACTACATGATCTACCTACCAGATGGAGGTGTATCTTGATAGCATTCACGTGCAAGTTCTGAGGACATGCAATGTTCACAGAAACAAAACTTTTAAGCAGACCTTGGTATGTTGGAGCTTAACAGTGTTCTGAGAATCAACACTGGATTTGCAACTGTAAGGATCCACATAAAGTACAAGCTTGTTGAGATTTACCTACTTGAATGTCACTAATCTTTTGGTTTCTCATCAGCAGTAAGAGCACAGTAGTCCCTCCTTAAAGCATAAAGATATTGACAGACTAAGTATAACAAAGGTTATGAAGCACTTAGATAGTGTGATAATGGAGCTCAGAGCTGAGTGCCCATAAAGTCAGGGGCTTAAGCTGCCCATGATCCAGGAGTCTCAAAGTCTCGGCATTCTGGCACCTTATCCAGCAGCCTGCCCAGGAGCCAGCCAGCCAAGCCAGCAAGCAGCCAGGCCAGCAGAAGCTGATTAAATATCTCCTGGTTTCCATTATATATGGAGAAAACCAAACACATGCTTTAAGGAAAGATCAGCTTTCATCAACATCCAGGAATCTTTAATCACTTTTTTGCTAACTTTAATTGCGTATTTGGGATAGTGCAGTGAAGGACAGGCCAAAGAGAAATAAACAACTTTAAATGTCTTCTAAGGGCTGCCACTTCAAAAAATGGCAATGTAGGTATCACCTAAATTCAGACCAAACATGATAATCAGTGTAAATTGAAACACCACAGCCTTTCCCAATAAAACCAGTATCTGAGTTACACAGCCATTGGAGGCCTAGGCATCTAGCAAAACCATCTGAACAAACTTGCTAAGTGATTTACCACCTTGTGCTTCCTTGAGAAGTGCTGTTTCTGTGGTTTCCATGTCATGCACATCATCCCTAAGTCCTTTGTAAGAAGTCACAGTGATTGGGAAGATACAAAACTAAAACCAGACCTGTTATCAGCATGGAATCAAGGGAAAATTCACAACACACAAACTGATACATAATATGAACTGATGTTTTTTGCTAAAACTCTACTATACTCCATGTAGTATTAATGATGCTACCGAACCTTTTGAGTCCAAGAGCCCAACTGTAATTTTGGCTTAATTTCAAGGAAAAAGGACAAATTCAAGCTTGGTGTTGAACATTGAAGTGAGTAATCCCCTAACCCTAATTTTCCTTTGTCATCTTTTGTATAGCCCACAGATCTGAAGGGCAAATTAACATTATCTGTTGTGCAATAAAAAAGGCAAACTGTACTTGTCTACAGTACAAAGAAGATAAGTACACATTGATACTTCCAGTGTTGTGGGTAGTCGTTTCCAAATTGGAGCTTTTCTGGAAGCACCTAAATACCATCTGTTCACCAATAAGGTCACAAGAAGCAACTGTGAAAACAAGCGAACAGATTAGTATCTGACCTTCATTATGCACAGCTCATTGGTGTTCTTTCCTTGACTGCAGATATAGATTTGGGTCAGAACAATATCCTGAAACTGTTACTAACATTTCCTAAAAAACCCCACCACTTCTCAGATGTTGTTCTAACCAATGCTAACCTCCGCAAAGCAAGAAAAAGACCAACAGTTTTCTTTGAAAACTACATACCATCAGACAATGCTCTGAACACAGCTTACTGAAAACAAACAGTTGGATGTGTTGCCCTGGCCATATAGTCACCACTCCTACATCCACCTTCTGCGGGTTTGAACAGTAGCCAAAGTTAAGTAAATGGGACTGCTTTTTTCAGTTCTTGTACATTTATGCTCAAATATTTGTTTTCAATCCTCAGGCACGTTTGCTGAGAAAGAGATAATACTTAAGGAAGCTTCTAACATCCTTTCACACAAGGGTATTTCACTTGTTCACAAGTAAACTCTACTGAAGTTTTCTGTGATTACTCACAAAGGGCAATACAGCACAATCCGGGCAAAGCTGCTCGCATGTAGTCTTTCATCTCACGTCTACTTCTCACAAACTGCCAGTGCTCTTGAAGGAACATGACTTCTGAGGAGAGATCACACAGAACAACAAGGGCCTGATTCTTGTTTTAGACAATTTAAAACTGAATCCTGTCAAGTCTCCTATGCAAAGGGCCCCTTCCATTTGCTTCAAGCCTTGAAGAGGCTAATTCTCTGGTTCTCACTTATGCAAAACTCCCACAGAATAAGGCTGAAGGACAGCAGCACTGAGTTCCCCTCCTAGCTAAGTTATAGTGTCCAATATTTCAACACCAGTGGTCCTGCTCAGAAAACTGGTTTCTAAAATAAAACCTTAACTCCTCACTTTCGACTGACAGATAATTTTCTTCATGGTGAAATGAGCAAATAAGGAGTTAAAGATCAGGTTAAAATCAATACAGCCTCATAGCAACATTTCGTTCTTCTACCACCGCAAAGAGCAACTGTTTCCACCAGCTTATCAGATGTGATCAAATACACAACTGGACACATCAGAAACATAAAATATCTTCTCCCCCTTTTCTTAAGAAATGCTGTGTTTTTCTACTTTCTTCTGTATATTCTGTTAGTCAACTTAACAGAGGAAGCATGACCACTGTGTGAATAGCAGAGCTGAGAACTTTTCATAAGAAGTTAACACCACAGAATATATGACAAATTCCAGTCTTCAGCTATTACAAGTAATAAGATAACTCTGTAATCAAAAAAATAAATCAGCCCCATTTTACTTCCTTGAAGCATATTCAGAAGTTATGTGAATAAAATTATTATAGAAATCTGCGTTGACTGATTTAGAGGGAAATGCACTTACAAAAGGGGTACACTGCACATCTTTTTTAATGAGTATTACTTTGTACCTTGCTCAAAAGAAAAAAGATCCTCTTGAGGCACTGAATCAGATGAGTAACTGTGATAAGAAATAAATTAAAACCACTGAAAATGCCCTGGTTTAAAGAAGCTGCTGCACATAGATGTTCAGCATCTGCACTGATCCCTTTTACACATTTTGAAATGCAAAATGAAAATAGACTTGTTATTTCCATTGCTTATAATGACCACAGAATAATTTTATAGGGAAGAAATTACATTTAAGGCACATCAGTCATTCCATGTACACTTGATATCCACAAAAATCTGTCAATTAAGTTTCATTTCCATAGACTCCTACAAGTAAAAACAAAGGGGAAGGACTGTGTTTACAGGCAACAAACCTCATTTAAAAACAGTGCAACGGCAGTGTGCAAACAGGGAAACCACTCTAAATGAGTGACAAAAGCTGAACTTTATCTTGGTGGGAACACGTATCTCTAATGAAGCCATCCAGTAGCTCAGAGGTAGTAGCTATGTATCATACACTGCTTTAGTTGCTCTGGCATTTATACTTTCTTCAGATTAAACAAACCCGAACTTCTAGCTACATCATTACCTACAAATAAGATTAAGTTGTTTCAGCTCTTTTTGATATAACTTTAAACAGAATTTTTCAGTTCTTGATGTAACTTAAAAAAATTCTCCATTTTGCAAAAGAAGAATGGCTTTTAATTTCCTCCTCTTGGTTGCTATTTTTTGGCTCCTATTTACCTGTCTCTCATACATATTTGTACTAAACCATCTGTTATTTACAAAAGGATGCTCCTGGAAATAAGCCTTAGCACCCTTTCTTTTAGTGGTGATGGTCAAACAAAGTTCAAATCTTTTCATGACTTCAATGCTTATTTCAAGAAAGAGTCCATTAAGTTACTTTGAAAATATCTGTTTTTTTCTGTAGTGAAATCCAACAAACTTCTAATGCATTGAGTGCAATCATCTAATCCTTACTCCACCAGAACTCCCACTTGAGTTGGCCCTGAAGTTGAATTGTCTGTTGAATTAACACCAGAATCTTAGTCACTGACAACCTCCTTTTCATGGGTTAAGTGAACTAAATGCTTACTATAGAAAACTGATTAAACAAAGTGACTGTTTTATTACTTCTCCCTATTCTGTCAGAACTGAAGGAGTAAAGAAGGGGATATCTAATGATTCCAAGTTAAAGATCCAACTCAGCTGTTTCATGAAGCCTGACATGAAATTAAATTTCTGTTTTCCAAAGGGTTCTTTACTATGAGAAGGTTAATTTGAAGCAGATGCCGAATCTTAAGGCTATGGAAGGAGTGATACAAATAAAATGGAGCAGCATTTACCTTGCAAACAGAATACACATCTTGCGGCAGCACAGATGGAAAAGGCATGTAAATGCTCACCTGAATCTTATGGTCAGTAGTATATGTACAGACACCAGTCCCTGCCTCTCATTCTCTCTGTTACAGTTTCTGACATTTTATAAACACATGGGAGTTGTAGTTTGCTTTAATAACTCTTCAAATTCTTCTTCCTTTTTACCTGTCTTTACCCCAAACTCCTCTAAAATCATAAACTAGAAATGCTAACAGGAAAAGGGAAAGAAAACAATATTAATATGAACGGTTTGAAACAGCTGCATCTTTTGCCATTTGGTCACATAGAGAGACAATGTATGCTTCCCATTAAAAAAAACTATAAAGGATTTAGTTACTCTAGAACTGTAAATACAGAGGATTTAAAGACTTTAGTGTGTGGTGATTGATCTTCCTTGGAAAATCTGCAAGCAGACTGCCTCCAGCTGCCTGTCTGAGAGTAAGAGCAGCACATATTCAGCCCCTGAGATAAGAGAGAGAGACCTAAAGAGAAGGGGGGAAAAGTTCCTCAGAGCACATGCAAGTTGAGCTGGTTGGAAAAGTGATTTTTTTTTTACTCAGAAATTGTTAGGTGCATTCAGCAATTTTTTTTTTCACTACCTGCTCCAGGACAGCAAGGTGCTTAGGCCACCAGTCAGTGGGATGGAACAGGAATTCACTGCCCAGTGATCCAATCAGCTGAAATAAGGTCACAGTGTTCATGTGCTCCTTTTTCATAGTTCATGAAAATAGGCAAATCTCACAGGTTTCTCCCACAGATAAATCAAAAATTAGAGGAAGAAAAATGTTTCCCACCCAGCTCTATATGCAAAGATCCCCCCAAAGACAAAGCAAACCCCAAGCTTTCTGCTTGACTTATGCCCTGCGTAAAATCATGATTCAGAAGGTTTTAAGAGTACAAAGGTTTATTTAGAAAAGAGTTTGGATTGTTCTTTAGGGTTTTTTTGGCAAACACTTAAATCCTTTCCTAACTCAAAAGACTGTCAGTGCCTGCTACTTTGTATTTCCTTTCACCACATAAACAGTAAAAGCCAATTTCTTACAGGAACAAGCCCACCACAGGCGCCCAGCTGCTCTATTTATAAATACTCAAATCTCCACCAGCACTGCCTCTTAAGCCCTTCCTCTTAATGTCTCAATCTGTTTTCCCACAAAATTCCAGAGCCTGTCAAAACTCACTGCCTCCCAAACTCTGTGTCTTAGCCTATTTTCCTCTGCAAAGTCCCCATGCCCTCTGACAGGTTTCAAAGCCAATCATACCCCTCCCCATTTAACCACCCACACTTCAGCACCACTCTTGCAGAACCATGTTGCCATTCTGTACCATGGTGAATGCCCTTAACCTCCTCAGTGCTACCCTGTACCCCACAGTATTACTCTGTTTTGCTGAGGGGGTGAGCCCTCTTCCTTCTCTCCAAGCCCAAACCCCACACTCTCTTCCCTGCCTTATCAGCACAGCCTTCTTTTAATTCTACTCCTGCTCAAGGTAAATCCATCCCTCCAGCTCAATGCCAGAAGCTCTTCTTTTTCTTCTTAAACAGAATGTGTTTAAAGGACCTGCGGAAGTCCTGGTTGAAGATGGTGTAGATGACTGGGTTGAGGGAGCTATTGCAGTACCCAATCCAGAAGAAGAACTTGAAGAGAGTCTCAGGAACCTCACATGCCTCCCGGCAAATACCATAGAGGCTGTAGCTGAAGAAGAAAGGGAACCAGCAAACTACAAAGACTCCCATGACCACAGCCAGCACAAAAGTGAAGCGCTTCTCCCGGGCCTGGGTGACTTTCTTACGGCAGATGCTGCTACGCTTCCGGCGACGACGGTATGAGAAGAACTGCATGGAACGACTGCTTGTGCGGGACAGGCGGCTACTAGAGTGCTTGGATGAATATGAGTAGGAGAAGGACTGACTCTTGCTGGTTTTGCGGGGATGCTCCTCCCGACTCCGCCTCCGTCTACTCTCTGAGGTGCTGCTCTCCTCCAGCTCAATGTCCTCCAGCTCAGAGGCTTTACGCCAGTGGTGGACTGAATAATGTCCATTCTCTCCCAACGGCATCCTTAGCGATCTGCAGCCGCCAGCAGTGCGGCTCAAGCCATTCTCAGTCTGGGAGGACCCCTCTGGCATTGTACGCTTCTCAGAAAGGGTCCTGGTCCTTAGCTTGGCCACACGGTAGATGCGGATATAGACCAACACCATGATGAGGCAGGGGGCAAAGAAAGAGCCAATGCAAGAAGAAAGGATGTACCATGTCTCGTCATTGAGCTTGCACTGGGGAAAGACATCTCCTTCAGGGTCCCGGTACATGGAGATCAATGGCGGGAAGGAGATGACAGCTGAAATGAGCCAGACAGTTACAATGATGGCCTTGATTCGCCGGGGTGTTCGTTTGAGGTTGTACTCCACTGCCTGTGTGACTGACCAATACCTGTCGAGGCTGATGGCACACAGGTGGACGATGGAGGACGTGCAGAAGAGCACATCCAATGCCAGGTAAATGTTACACCAAGCCTTGCCGAAGTACCAGTAATTCATAAGTTCGTTGGCCAAGGAAAAAGGCATGACCAGGGTAGCCACAAGGATGTCTGCGCTGGCCAGGGAGACCAGGAAGAGGTTCTGGGGGGCTCTCAGCGCCCGACTGGTGAGCACTGCTATTACCACGAGCACATTGCCCACGATGGTGAAGACGATGAGGAATCCCACTAGTGCCGCCAGGCTGGCCACAGCCGCCGGGGAGTAGGGCGAGGGCGGCTGCAGGAGGGCGGGGGAGGGCGTGGGGGGGGGGGTCAGGGAGTCGTTGGCGGAGCCCAGGCTCGTGTTGACTACCAGCAGAAGATCCATGGCGGGTGTGCGGGTCGCCGGCGTCCTAGAGAGCCCCGCGGAGCCCCCGCCCCGCCCCGCCGCCCCGCCACC
>VZRI01012095.1:1393-24973 GCA_013397515.1 Upupa epops | reverse complement strand
CTCACAGACGGCGGCGCGCCCCGCCGCCGCGCGCATGCTCAGTGCCGCCAGGTGCGACCGCCGCGCCCGCCTCAGCGGAGCGCCCCGGCGGCAGGAAAAACACTCCGGCAGCCGGTACTGCCGGTTCTCTAGCACCGGGAGCAGCGGTCTTCTCCGCGGCGGACAGCGGCTACCGGGCGAAGCGTTGCTGAGGCGCTTTCTGCAGGCTCTGAGAAGAAACGGCCGTAGTTGAGGTCGCCCCGGCAGGCAGGAGCTGTCAGTGCCGTGAGGAGCGGTCCCGCGTCTCCCGGTAGCGCGGCGGCGGCTGGTGGCGGTGGTCGCCTGCGGTGTCACGCTCGCGCGCCAGGGGACGCCCTTGTTCGGCGGCACGAACCGGGTACCGGCAGATGCCGGCGGCGCCACTCCGAGAGAACGCGGGAGCTGGGGATCCGCGGTGGGCACCGGCGGTGCTAGGCGGTGCGTGAGCACCTTATGGGTGCGGTGCAGGTGCTCGCTAGGACAGAACCCGCTGCTCCGCTGTAAACTGGCTTGAGCCCGCACCGGGCGGGTGCTGGCTTGGCGGGGAAGCACCCGGAGAAGTCAGGGTTTAATCGTAAAGAATCGAAACACTGATGCTACGGGAAAGGATACACTGAGAAAACGCAGAATAGCATTTCCACTGTTTGAGCTTTCTCTAGGAAAACATATGAGAGACTGGTTCTATCAGCAGCCACAGGTAAGGGGCACAGGAGGAGGGTAGCTGCCCCCCTGCGCTCCTACCCAGCCAGCACCGGCACAGGTGGGATGGAGCCATGGGTCTGTTGCATCTCACCTGACTTCCACTCTCGGTGTGAGGGGTCTGAAGTACACGTTCTCAGAAGTTCTGATGATGTTACCTTCCTTTGGAAAAAAAAATTTGAGAACTGACAGCAAAAATCAAGTCGGGGCCACTCTTTCCTTAGCCGAATCTGCCCAGAGAAGAAAGTAGTTCAGTGTAGCTCTGCCCTGTACTGGTACATGGGCTGGAGAAAACCCACTGCTCTGCGCTGGAGAACCTGTCTCTTTCCAAGCCTTTTCTTCACTGGCTTTGTCTACATCCTCCAGGTCCTCATCAGGAGATTGCCTGTGGGACACTGTGAGATTAGGATAATGGTATGGTAATGAGAACAGCCGTACTTTTCTAGGAGATGATCCTGGTGTAAAGGGTTTTCGATTACAGGCCCTTCAAAGCAATGGTGCTGGGGTTTTTTTGTGCCATGTGGTAAAGAGTCTGCACTTAGGCAATACTGTGACAATGGTATTGTGACTTGTACTACAGGTTTAGCAGTGTTCTCTTCAGATGAGCCAGAAAGTGAATATATTCTCAGACAGTTTATTCACTTTTAATCCAAAATAATGTGTTCCTTTTATGCTGTGTGGTGACATTTACTGGCTTGCATGAGATGTGCTCTTTTTTCTCATTGTGATGCTGTAAAAGATCCAGTAAAAGAGGTAGATACCTACAGCAGAACTTGCAGGGCACAGCAGTGCTGAATATCAAGAGCTTGACTGGATGCCAAAGCTAGTACCAAGTTTTGCAGTTGCCAAAACTCCCTCACCATCATCCTGCTGACTTCTAAAGAGAAGAACTGGATGTTTTGCCTATGGGCATTTCCAGTCTGAGCAGCTGGTTTACGCCTCCCTCCATTGCTCCATCTGGATGCAGAAATGCAGTGTCCCTAGGTCTTGGGAGACTTGCAGTCTGGTACACACTTTCTACTCACTCCTGCCAGATTGTATTCTTTATAATGCAAAAATGTTAGTAGTGAAGGCACATATACCCAAGAAAACTTATCTTTCACTGCATAATGTTTAAAATAATAAAATACTTGATACCGTAGCAGTCCTCAAGTTGAAACAGAAGCTTGAGGCTTTGGGCAGTGGTAAGGGGTATTCTAATTTCAGTTACCTTTTTGGCTCAGGCAGTGCTGACTCCTCTATTCTCTGTTTGCATAGGTACATGGAGGGGATTATGAAGGGTTTGAGTTTAATATACTTAGCTCTGGTAGGAACGAAAATTCCTCTGGAGATTATAATTTAATTAATCTATTTTGTAAGCAATATACTGAGGCTTTTTTTTATCTAAATGCTCGTTAGCAAACACATTGTGACTACATACAAAAGAGAAAGGACACAATGCTGAAACTAAACATTATTAGGTAACGGATTCTATTAGACTGAAATTCAGAAGCAGTAATCACCTAAACAACCAACGTGCAACATACAGAACAAAATGAAGTAGAACTCTGACTCCTTCTCAAGTTCTCCTAAATAGACTGATAGAGCAGGCTCTTTAAAGCAGCCTGTAAAGACACATAAAGTTTAACTGAATAGGGGGGGAGGGGGTTAGAAAAGTTCAAACAGAAAGTAAATGGCACTTTTTAAACATGAAACCTTAATAACTGAAGCAGCTTTTTAATATTTGTGGTCAGGCCTTCATAGTTGCAAGTTTTGTAATGGTATCTATGAACTGAGAGGACAGGGTAGAGGAATTTAACCTTTGATTTGAATATATAATCTAACTTGATCCATCTGGATTTAAAATACAGTAACTACAAAATGCAAATTTACAGGAACAATTTGGTTTCAGGAACTGTCGAAAAAGAGGCATATAGCCCCATGATACTCAGTTCCCTTATCTGGGTAATTACTATGTCAGACTGACCAAGTATGTCTTGAAGTTGAATGAACTGGAACATAAAATAAACTTTCAGCTAATGATTTGGGGCTTCAGATTAAAACAGCTGAAGTCTTTCAAGGCTTATCTTTGTTCAGAACAAGTCAGTGCAGAAGTTTCATAACAAAAGGAATGAGACAAGGAAACGTCTGAGCAATTATTTGGCATTACTAGTGAGGAAATGTCAACTAGGATATAGAAAAAGTTAAGAATAAATTTGGTGCAAGATACCTATTTCTTGTTGCACTACTAAAGTTCTACTGTGATGCTGAAACAGTCCAATATATAACTCCACTGAAGCTAGGAAAGTAGTGTCTGAGGTTCCATGTATTTAACTGAAATGCAGTTTGCCTGAATAGCAGTATGTCACCCCAGCTTATGTACATGGGGGTGAATGGGCATATATATGAGAAATCTACCCTCAAGAAAACCCGTGTAGTCTACTGGGAGATATATCTTTTAAAGTAATCACAATTGTAACCATGCTATGAAATATGAATTTTCTTTTTTTTACATACACTCCCTCCACAGAAAAAATGTTAACATTTATATAGGAAATATATCAGCTTTCTTAATAAAGGGGGTGATATTTCAGCGGGAACTGGATTCCTTAATTGCCACTTGTGACTTTGAAAGTGTGGCTTAGATAAACAAAGGTTTATGGGACAGCCTCATTTACTACACATCTGGAAGTGCTTCCTCATCTCTCAACGTAAGCTTTACATCAATAGGCAAAATTAGGCAGCCTTATCAAGCATGGAAGAATCTGGCTGCTGAGAAAACATTCTGTACATCTATACACTTTCTGAGACACAATTTGTGCTATAAATCTGCTCAAGATGCCATGATCAATAGAAGGGGTTAGCTGAAATCTCTATGAGTA
The DNA here is from genome assembly GCA_013397515.1 of Upupa epops. Classification (NCBI taxonomy): domain Eukaryota; kingdom Metazoa; phylum Chordata; class Aves; order Bucerotiformes; family Upupidae; genus Upupa; species Upupa epops. Next base: position 21,395 of record VZRI01012095.1, on the reverse strand, counting down.
GTTAAGGAGATATGCTGCAGCACAAACCATATGATAGGAAAATGGGATAAGAGGTGGAAGATAACTAGCCTATCCTGAATTTCAAAAGAAAGAAACTAAATATAAGGAAACTGACAGTTATTTTTGAGGGGATTTCAGATCCTTCAAAACTTGAGTATTGTTACAAAGCATTAAGTGAAGACACTAACCTGTAAAATCCTGAAAGGATAAACTTTTAGTGTCCAAAAGTAGAGCCATATTTTCAAAAGACATGTCAGCCTGTTTCCATTGTGATGCCTGTGTCAGTGTCTATTAATTATTGAACCCTTTTGTAAGTCTAGGCATCAGCTGACATTTTGTTTGAAAATTTAAAATTTGGGCTAGTTATGTTCTTTCTTTGTTAACTGTGCCCTCCAAAACTTAATCACAAGGACATTTTAAATCCTAAAGATTTATTCAAAGCTTTCCATAAAATAGGAATGAATTTTTAGGAAAAGAGTATTACAGGAATTTTTCTCTGTTCACACATTTGTGTACATATTTTTATACATATCCCATATTCAGAAATATGTGAATCTAAGTGGTTTTCAGAAGCTACTTACTTTTGTTCAAAAGACACTTTTGAAGTTGAACATCTTTCGGTTATTTTTTTTTTTAGTACAATATCCAGCAAAGGAGAAAATTTCAGTGGAAATTAATGTCTTTTAAACTCATTTCTCTGTATGAGAAAGTATTTCACCAATGATCAAGACTAAATCAAAACCAGTTTATTCTTTAATTTTGTTCATTGATGTTAGTATTATGTTTGAGCTAAAATTCAAAGAAGGTTGAATTCCTTAATGCAAATTTTCTTCTATCACATATTTGTAACCCTTTTTCATGTTCTTACTAAACAGTGTCATTGTTGATAAGACAATAAACAGTATCAAATAATGTTATTCTTCCATATCCTGGCTCATTTCTCTTAAGCCTGTTTTGCTTTTATAGCAGGATGGCATCAACCATAATTGTGTTGCCAATTGTCATTGATTCAACCCTTTGGAAACAAACCTAGGGCTACCACAGAAGTATTTGTTTGATTCTCCTTATTACTAGACAATCATGAAAAATAGATCTATGCCCCCTCTCTTTCTTTTTTTTATTTTTAGTTCCATTATCCATACACATTTTAAGCCACCTTCATTCCTTATTTATTAAGTCAGTACTTTAAATAGCCTTCACAGACACCTGTAGTGATAGCCATGCCATTTACACAGGATCAGTGCATTATTTTTCTAGGACTCTGCAGCATATTTGAGGACTCTTACCCTCAATTTCAGTGATGGGGTTTTTTTAATACTGCAGGACTACTACACGGTAAAATGTATTAGCAGTACTTAGTTTATTGTTCTGAACTTACATGAAGCGTGCATTTATTTGCATTTTGAATGAGGTTATGCAAATTTGTAAAAGCTTCAGCTTCTAAATACAGAAAATTCTGTGTATATAATTTATCATTTCTGCTATTGCCTAACTCTCATTTATTAATTGCAGGACCTGTTTGGCATAAGAAAGCTTTTTTCATTACATATTTTCAACTGATTTAGTTACGAGACAGACTTCTACAAATTCTTACACCTCTGCTCCCCTTATTTATACTGAAATAGCCATTTCCACAGTAATGATAAAGTGACAGAATCTATTCCAATGGATTTTATTGAGGGTGAGGGAGACGATGCAGTCTTTGTCACTGTGGTTCATCATCTCCTGTTCATCTTCTGTTTAGTATTTTGAATTGCTGTCCAAGTGATTTCAAAGGGTGGTACTACTTCCCATGATAATACATTATTAAATCAAATCCCATGCAGTTCCGGAGAAGAGGTATTTACCAACTTGGACATTGTTCTGTGATGCTTTGCAGGAGGAATGTCTTGTCTGCACAAGATCAGTTAAAGGAAATGTCCTGCTTCCTGTCTGCTATGTTGACTTCAAAGTAGTCTTCAGACTGCTGAAGACTTCCATGGGAACAAAAGTAGATTGTATTATTCTGTTTCACATGAAACCTTAAAGGCTTGGCCAGATACTATGTCTTTCTATTCATTTACTTATATCTGCGCTATAGTGATTTGAACTGTGTTACATCAGCATTCATCTGTCTTTCAGAGGCTACTTTAAGCTCATGAAGTTTTAATTTCTTCAGGAGAGGCATCAAATGGTGCCATCTTTCACTAAGAAAACAAGGGACACAAGTGTTTGGGAAGTGTTCTGCTTTTTTCTTTTTTTGTTCCTCTAAACAAAGGTGAGGTTTGTTTTTTTCCAGTCATTACTTCTCACTGCACTTTCCTTGTTGTGGCTTAAAATCTCCAGTAAGTCTTTAAACAGTTTGATAAAATGTTATTATGTCTCCCTTCAGTGCTGCCATTTCTGCTTTCAGTGCCTGTCTATCAACAGTCTGTTTTATCCTTTTTTTTGGCTGATCTTTTTACTGCTTTTTCTTTGCTCCAGTATTTCTATTTTTTATTGTTTACATTTTTGTCCATAACATATTCAGTAAATTTAACATGCCCTGTCTTATTTCTGTAACAGCATCCCATATGGCATTGCTAATCCACTCTTCTTTCCCAATTTTAATAAAGAATAAGTTCTGCTGTATTAATATAGAATACTATAAATGGCTTCCCATGCTTTTTGTGTAATGTCTAATGCAGTTTCTACCATATCTGAAAGCTCATTTGAATGTTACAATTGAAAATCGTTCCTTATATATTGATCCATCATTTTAGAGCTGTTAATCTTTGTTGCAAATTTTTTCTGGTATTTCTTTAATTTTAATGGATATTATGTATAATTGATGTTTGTATGCCCCCAGTGTCTGTGAATTTCATCATACACAGAAGAGATGATAATCTTTAGTAATGCTATTGGGAGGTCCAGCACTTCTTCATGTAAAGAATATTACTCTTTTCCTTATAATATTAATTTCTTCCAGTTTGATATTAGATGGCAGTCATTTTCACACATGCACTTAAAATATGGCCAAGAGTTCTGATCATATTATTTCACTTCTTTGATGGCTTGAGACTATTTCCAGCCTATATTACAAGTTCTATAATCTGGAAAATAGCCCCAAATTGGTAATGAAGTGTGACTTCTTGCAGGCATTACTTCTCTGCTACAGCAGTATCTTGGTACATTTTATGCAGTCCACTGGAGAATCACTTGCAGATCAGAGATGTGTTTAACATTTTGCTGTCTGTTTTGGATTTGGACTCATGCATGTAAATAAATTATGCATGTCCTTCTGTGTTCTGATGAATGACGCCTTATATTTAGAAAATGCAGATAAGTAAATCTGTATAAATAAATGTCAGCAAAGTTTTTAAGTGAAAACGGCTCATTAGAAGCATCTTACAAAGCAGAAAAGGTGTCATAAAAGTAATTTGTGTAACTCATTCTTACTCATGTTTCCAGTAAGAAAGACAAAGCAAAGGAAATATGAAAAGAGGATGCAAGGGAAAGACAGAGAAAGGTGGGTCTGATGAGCCTGAGTGACAGGAAGATGGGACTAGCCTCTTCTCAGTGATGCCCAGGACAAGGGGCAGTGGGCACAAACTTGAACATAGGTGGTTCCATAAGGAAAAACTTTTCCTCAGTGAAGGTAACAGCACTGGAACTGGCTGCCCAAGGGTTTTGTGGAGTCTCTTTCTCTGAAGACATTCAAAACCTCCTGGATTTTGTTCCTGGATAATCCTACTTAAGCATTGGGGTTGGTCTAGATAATTTTCAGATATCTCTTCAAACACCTATTATTCTATGATTTTGTGCTGGAGAGAGAAAAGCAGAGAAGGATGAAACTGTTACTTTCATCCCCTCTTTACAAAGCATCTAAGGAGTATGGACTCATGCTGTGTTTTTCTGATACCCATTTTTTCAACATTGCAGTGTGCAGTAGTTTTTACATTTGTATCTAGGTTAATGGCAATCATCAAGATAATTAGGTAAAACATTAAAAAATATGTTGTGTGTCTTTAGAAACAATTATCCACTGAATGTGGTAAACATAGGCTCTTCCAAATAAGAATAGTTTAACTCAAATGAGATGCACAGCGAGTACTTAGCCTGCTATTTATCTGTCATGCAAAGGAAACATTGATTTAAAGTTCACAGCAAGTTCACGAAACCGAAAAGGCATAACTTGCTGGAATCATTGATTAGCAGTAGGAAGATCATAATCAATCAGAAACCTATGGTATCTGTTACCAGTCCTTGATTGGTTTAAGTTACTACAGTTACTAAAATGGAAGCTGGTTTAGCATGACATTTAACATTCCCTTATTTGTATTCTAGTCTGTCCTGGGTTAGAGTGAAGGACTAGAATCGGTCTGGGTTGGTGCCTGCAATTCAAGTACAAAAACTAGCTTTCGCTGTGAAGTCAACAGGCAATGAAATTTTGCTAAAAAGAAAGAATTTATTGAATCCACAACCAAGAAGAAAAGCAAAAACCCTCTAAATAAGTAAAAAAACCAAACCCCCAAAAAAGCAAAACAGAAGCTGTATCACAGTGCCATTACACACAGTGAGAGAAATGGGAGATAACTAACGTATCAATCTTTGGCTTCAGATGAGAGCCCTGGGAAAAAATACACTCTAATCAGAGGGAGAATTTAGTCATCCCCTCCATCGATAGAACTCAGTAGGGCTCCTGAGGCCCTCTGAGGTCATGATGCTTCTGGAAATGTCCCTTCTCTAGTTCTTTTGCAGGCGCCAGCTTCCCCTGTACATCTCAGACTTGCTTCTAACTCCTCTTGCCTTGGGAGTTCTTCACAATGTGACTATGGCCAGCAGATCCTAGTCCTGATCTTTGAGGCTGTAACAGCATCTTAGATGCAGGAACAGACACTGTAGAGTCCAGTTATCTTTCTGTTTGCCAAAGGATTAAGAGATTAGTCCCATCTGCTCTTTTTAGCACAAAACTTCAGTCTAAGCAGAAGGAATGTCAAAAGTCCACCTTAGGACCCCTCTCTCCCACTCATTTCAGCTTCTTCCCTTCTCTCAGTGGCAGAGCTGAGATACAGCATCTGTGTTAGCCCCATGGCCCTGGTCACTTGGGGCTACACATGGAGAGGACAGAGGCAGCATGGTGCTAGTGATGTGGAGTCATGCCTGTTGTGGTAAACAGGGCCTGCTACAGGGCATCTCTCTGTGTTTCTTCCTTTTCCTTCTCCCAAGTGGTTACAGCTCTGAGGAAGGAAAAGGGTTAAGAGCTCACCACCTCCTTGGCATCTTCAAAGATGAGCACATTGCCCGAACAGCGAGNCCTTAGGACCCCTCTCTCCCACTCATTTCAGCTTCTTCCCTTCTCTCAGTGGCAGAGCTGAGATACAGCATCTGTGTTAGCCCCATGGCCCTGGTCACTTGGGGCTACACATGGAGAGGACAGAGGCAGCATGGTGCTAGTGATGTGGAGTCATGCCTGTTGTGGTAAACAGGGCCTGCTACAGGGCATCTCTCTGTGTTTCTTCCTTTTCCTTCTCCCAAGTGGTTACAGCTCTGAGGAAGGAAAAGGGTTAAGAGCTCACCACCTCCTTGGCATCTTCAAAGATGAGCACATTGCCCGAACAGCGAGGAGTGGGCTGTGGCAGGCAGCTCCATGCTTCAGTGTCTCACTGACACCAGAGCTGGGCTGGGAGAATTGGCTATAGTCTGAGTGCTCAGTTCCCTCAGTGTTCTAGCCATTGGGGAAGGAGGAGCTGTGACTGGGTCCCCAGTGGTGGCAGAGCCATGGTGGCCAGGCCAGGCCCTTTTCCCCCCCTCCCTGAGGTGTGGGAGGGGGTGCTAAGACCCAGCAGAGCTCTCTGTCTGCCAAGACACGGAAGAAGGGAAGAAATCTGGAAGTCCACTTTCCTTTTATGGTCTCTGTCTACCAATCCACCTCTGGGGTCAGGTCACTGGCCCAGGAGTCTGATGGATGACTATCTTTAGTTTCAAAGTAAAATGCATTTTCGGCATAAAAGCGCAAAATCAAACACCTGAAAATTTGTCAAATTTTCATACTACAGCATAGTCACTTGTCATAGCCGACTAAGCACATAACTAACAATATTTCAATCTTGAAAATAAAAAAACCAAGCCTCACAAATAGGTCGTAAAAAGAAAAATAACCATGCTGAAGGAGTTTTATTAATACTGTGCAGAACCAAAAATTAACTCTTGATTTAGCAAGAGTACTTATGGATGCCTGGTTCAGAGCTCACTGCAGAAACCACCCCTACTTAGATGTGAATGCTTATTTAATATGTACCAGCATGAACATTAAATACCAACACATGCACTGTTACTATAAACAGACTAAATACCTCTAACATTTTTCAACTGTTTCTCCTCTTAAACAGATTCATATTTCTTCCTGTTCAAACGTATTTTGGTGTCCTCTGCAAAGGAACTTGTAAAACATTCCTGTCTCTCAATATTGCCCTCCTAAAGCTAGCTTTCCTCTAGGACCACTCTCGGGCTCTCAGGGGAAGACACAGGCATAAGTAATGACATTGCAGCGTGCCAGGGTCAAGTGTAAGCACTCAAATTGTCAGCATGGATTACCCAGAAACAGTCTTACTGCACCTATTCAAGGAAATCAATTCTTCAACAGTTTCAGTATTTAAGTGAGAAATCACTGCATAGCAAATTCTGCAACCATGCTTGACAGTGCAGGAAGCATCCTGCAAGGAAATACCAATGCATCACAGAGGGTTTTTTTTCATTTCTCTCTTTGTTTCATGATCTGTAATCATGAAGCAGTCAGATGTTCTGCTTTATGCTTATATTAAGCAATTCCAGCAGGTGCAGATCTTGGCTCATGTCCACCACAAATACTTAGGATATAAGCAAAGAGTCTGCAAAGAAGGGCTTTCAGAAGCACCTGTGAAAACACATTTAATCATTTATACAATGTATAAATGATTAAATTATATCACATATTTAAACATATATAATGCGATATTATATCATATATTTAATCACATATATAAATGATTAAATCACATATTTAACTATTTGCCTCTATTATCATTCTCCATCAATTAACTCATTGTCAGGTCAGCACTCTTGTTCCTTCTTATACTCTGATCACTTTGTTTTGACACAACTGTCTGGGCAGGAGTAAACTTGGTTCTCTTCTGACTGCATGATGGAGACAGGCAAGTGTTCATTTTTACTGTTTATTTTAGTTATATTCATTTTCAGGATTTCCTTAGAATGTGTATTAAAAAAGAGTGGGTGAAGTGTTCAGAGTTTCTTCTACCAGTGAAGGCTCTATTATCTGGTGTCAAAGAGATCTAGTGAATGACAGACCGGGACACTATCTGAAAAGATGTTGTAGAGAGATTGGTGTTGGTCTTTTCTCACAAGTAACAAGTGACAGAACAAGAGGAAATGACCTCAAGTTGACCCAGGCATGTTTCAGGTTAGGCATTAGGGAAAACTTCACTGAAAGGGCTATCAAGCACTGGAATAAAGAGGTGGTTGAATTGCTATCTCTGGATATTTTTCGAATGTTGTGTAGATGTGGAACTTCAGGATGTGATTTGGCAGTGGGTTTGGTAAAATTAAGTTAGTATTTGGACTTGATGATCTTGAAGATCTTCAACCTATATGATTGTATGATTCCATGGTTCTATTAAAGGTGAGATTCCCTTCTTATCTAGAACTATAGAATGTCCTTAAAGGTGACCTCAGATTAGTTAATTTAGTTTAATGAGTGAAAAATACTTAGAAATAAATGAAAAATAACTAAGGGTAGTTTCTGAAAGAGCAAAGAGGATAATTTCTCGTGTGTGGAGGCTGGCAAAATTAGTCAATCTGTGGCCTTTGATGACTTTATTTAAAACTTAGTCTTCCTCTTTTTGAGTGGCTATTTTCAGCTCTCAGCTGTTGGTCAGCTTCTCGCAGGTGAGCATTTATAGCAAACTCAGCAGTCTGACAGAGCAGCCTCCAGGTAATCAACAATCATTTAAGCAAATAATTCATCTTTCATTTAAATCAAATGGTTTTGGGCAGAAGATGGGAGGACTCTGTCCTCTCTCATGTTAGAGGACTTGCTGCTGTTTGCTCCAGAGGTAGCCTCAGGAACAGGGCTGCCTGGATGCTCTCTACTAAAATCCAGCCCCATGCAGAAAACAAGACTGTAAAATGTTCACAATTTGAAGATCACTGTGTTTGGCCATCCCTTCAGACCTAATTACTTGCCAAAACACACTGTGTGCAGAGTGGGAATTAATATTAATTAGGAATCTTCTTGAACTGCAGGTTACAGCCATTATAGGCAGAGGCAATGATTATGACATTTATGCAACTCACATATTTAAAAAAATGTAATTAGAACAACATGTACACCAAGAGGCAGGGTTTTGAAGAGGCTAGATACAGATATTTGTTCCAGGTTAATGTCAGCCTAAATTGACTGCATTCCACAGGATTTGTCCTGGTTTATACTGCAGCATGTGTCTAGAGAGGAAACCCCTTTGTGTATTTCCACATAGTAACGTGAAGAGACAGAGCAGGGGAAGTCAGTCCACCATACGTTGTTTTGTAATTCTTAGAAGAGAACAAAGTGATGTGGTATGCACCAGCTTACTCAGTGTTGGAGACTGTTCCTTAATGATTGCAGGTTACAAGAGAAGACACTTAATTTAGGGTTTGCAATAACAGTCTCGGTGTCTGCCAAGAATATTTAATGTTCCATGTATATATGAGAATGCAGTGGCCCCTGCTGTGACTACCTGTGAACTGTATGATTAGCGAAGTTTCATGGACAAGGAGTGACTGATAAAACATATGCTTTGTTACACTTGGCTTGTTACCTTCTTTTTTTATCTTTGAGGCTTAAAGGAACAATTCCAAGAGCAGATTAAAATATCTGATTGTGCGACTGGATATATACCTTTATGGAAAATATTTTTAAGAACTAGATTACTGGTATTGCAGCTCTAAATTATTTTGAAGACATACATAAAAGGAATATAAAATATATTAAACTGGAATATGAAGAGCATTATTCATGGCACTCTAGGTTCTCAGCTTCTGAAGAAGAGGCAGTTTGTTTGCAAGTATTAATGATGGATGTCTATATATTTACGAATTGATTTACTACTAAAATTAAGAGTGCTTACCTATGTTTTACATTAACTTAAAAGCAAGAGTCAGGTTGCCATTTTCATTGCCATATTTCGTTGTATTTCTAACAGATGTTCTTAACTGCAGGCAGTACTGCTTTACTCTTGACATACAGTCTTAAAACAGTGCATCTCAAGTACTTCTCGTTGTTGACTAATATGTAAAAAAATCTATATCCATCATTATAAAATAGGAAGAATTATTTTAGAATAGCCATGATAAGCCAGTTAAGTGTATTTGTGCATGTTTCAGGAAGCTGGCAGTGAATTGTAGTTGAATGTATCCCACTGTCTTGTTTTGAGGGTCTCAAGGAGAGCACTGAGTGAAGAAAACAGTGAAAATGTCAGCAGGCTGTCCTTCATGATTTCAGTGTCTGAAAGATAATAGAATGATACCCAAATATCTTCAGTACTCCTGGATTTGAAAACTCTATGTTTGTAGAATTCACCAAATAATAAAATCTGAAGTATCAGGGGAATCAATACTGCCTAACAAATAAAGCTATATATTTCTAATGTGAATAAATCTAATCAATATTGTAGAGGTATCTTATATTCATCAACCTTTTTTTCCATTAATTGTTTAGTTAGCACAAAATAAAACAACTCAGAATTTGTAATAGATAAATCAGCACAATGAAGCTGTTCCTGGATCTCTAGTGTTTCTTGGGGATGGATCTTGGGGATGTTATAGATCTGCTGCATTCATTTTAAAAATTAAGGATCAATGGAACAAGTCCCCTGAATTTACTGGAAAATCAACTAAAAATACTTTGAAGAAGCAAAGCAACAAGACTTATGAACCATTTTCATGCAGAAATAGTATTTCTGAAGTGTTGATGTTTTAATATCCTTCGCAATCTTCAGTAAACCCACGGACAGTTGCATTTACTGGGACTACTTAAGAAGAAAAAGTTCTTTAACATAATCTGGGTAGTTTACTTCTTGAGGAGAAAGATAAAAATAAATCACAGCCAAGACAAGGAGATGTAGAAGTATTCATGCAATGCCTTTATAGAATGTGTGGTAAGAGAGATTGTTCCTTTTTGTAAACGTATTCAGTTAGTCCTTACTGTCCAAGTATGTTACTCAAGTCTATCATTGTATTGAATATGTAATCAATATTTTTTGATTAAAGTTCAGCTACTGTGGCAGCCCTATGTTTAGATATACTTTGCCAATGTAAAGGCAAATTAATCAGGCCTCAAATAAAAAAAATTACATATTGTCTTTGAAATAAAATTTATTTGTTTCAGTCACAGAATTAGAGAATCACAGAATGGTAGGGGTTGGCAGGGACCATTGAGGATCATCTAGGCAAACCTCTCTGCTAGATCAACTAGAGAAGATCTCTCATGAACATGTCCAGGTGTTTTTTTAATGTCTCCAGAGAACAGAGTGATATAAAGCTGTTCTATTTTAGTGACTTGCTTTAGAAAAAGCTATAGAAATAAGTATATTTCCTGCAAAACACCATAGTACTCTTTATTATCTATCACATATTTGTGTAACTTTGCTTACTTATATGGTAATATGGTGGGGTATTGTCATTAGTCAGAATCAATGATTATCCATTTATTTCTAGCTGTGCTTTGAGGTTTCAAGATATGTGGTTGATTCTCTGGCAGGGGATTTTCTATGGTCTTAGGTCAATATTTTTATGTCAGACTACTTACTACTTTATTGCCTGTTATGTAGATAAGGTGATATTTGAGTTCTTGAGAATCTCAAAGACTGTTAATGTTTTTGTCATTTTGTTTTTGCTGCAATGGTTCATAATGTGAGAAGTGGCCTTCTCAAATCTTAGAAATATTTGCTTACTTGACTTTAGTCCTTCGACCAAGCTACTTTTTGCTCTCAAACAGAAGACTTAAAGTAGAGGAGCTGAAAATCCCCATCGTTCCACTTGCACGCAGCTGTCTGTCCTTCAAGTAAACCCTATGCAGTAGAGAAAATGGGCTGTGATAACAAGGAATCTCAACCTCAAAAACCCCAAACCCTGCACTGTGTGCAGCTGGATGTGAATGCACATGCACTTACAGGAAGAAGGACAAATAGTATCATCAGTGAAGGAATATGACAGAATAAAATGCAGCCGTTTCCCAATTCTAATTGAATTTCAGCTTCAGCTTTTCAGGCACTCTGGATTTTCTACTTTTGTTTTGTTTGCCAAAATCTATCCGAAAAGCCTTTCAAAAAGCATTTAGGTAGTTAAAATCATTAAAATGACATCACACATGTTCATTTTCTCAGAAATCATAATTATTCCAGCAGGTATTAGTATGGTTTGTCTTTGCACTTAAAAAAATGGAGGAATGTTCACTAAATCCAGATCTAAATCATGGTACTTTTTGGGTAAAAATTTGGGTTGGTTTTTTTTTGGTTTTATAGTGATTCTCCAGCAATTCATACTTAGATCAACCTTTTGTTTTGCAGAAGACATTGCAAAGAAAATTGTCATCTCCTCAGTACATTGTCCCCTTGCTATCTTATATAAAAAATTTTTCCATACATAGGACATACGGAAAGAACTAAGTGCTTTCACCAAGTCTGCTGACCATCAGTTCAAAGTAGAAATGGTGTTGACATAGGAATCTTGATTATCACTTGCCTGTCATTCAGATTCTGCCCTGAAAGTACTTTTATTTAATCATGTGTTAACCATAAAGACAAATAAATATATTAGGCAAATTGTATTTAATATTTTAATGTCTCAGTTGATTTTCATTACAGCATTTCTCTTGAGTAGTATGATAGATAGCATTACTAAGTAGGAATTGGGATGCATTAAACTAAATTATTTATCCTCATGTATGGTTTTTTTTTCCTGCATAAAACAGAACTGGAGTGTTTACTGTTCCTCAGAGTGTAAAGATTAATTAAGTAATATTTAAAGCACAAAGATGGAAAAAGTCATCTTCAGCTTCATTGGGGAAGGTAGTGAGAGGCAGTAAACTCGTTCTTTTCACCCTCCAAGCACTGAGCATTGAGGCTGTCACATGACATTGGTTTTTTTTTTTCTGGTGGGAGACTGCAAATACCCAGGTTCTTGTAGGGGGGTGTGGAGGGAAACATTTCCTCCTTGGCTTTTCTCCCCAAACTTGGCAACCTCGGGAGAGAGAGATAGAGAGACTGGGTAGCAGCAGGTGTCTGCTTTAGGGAAACGTTACTGATGCAGCAGCACAGTGTAAAAGTGAGGTTGCTTTAAAAGAGCCTATGTTGTCTCTCTGCTGGACTCTTTTTTTTTCTCCCCGACTGCCTGCGGACAGGCTGCTGCAGATAAAATGGAATGAACTCGGATTGTGAAGTAGCTTGTGGGTTTGGTGGACATTCTTTATGACAGGTTTGGGTAGATTTTTCTGATACTGTGGACTTTCTTACTGCCTTTGGTTTTTCTATTGGGGTGTTTTTGGTCAGACATGCTTCTTTTTATCTTGGTGGGGATGGGTTATGCAGTCTTATCCTTGCTCTGTGTAAAGACTGCTTCCTGCTGATGGCCATGTTCCTTTGACTGGGTTACAGAATTGTCAAAACAACCCTTTTCAGTGTCATTAAACATACAGTAATTCCAGTAACAAGCTCCAGTAAAAGGAAAGGTTGATAGCTTTGATCTACTGGGGTACTAAACCAGTTGAGAGTGGAATATATTGTATCTAGCTTGATGATGAAGTGAGCAGCTAGTCTCTTCCAATTAAAGAGCTGCTTTTTATTCCTCCCACATACTTTCACTGACCCTCTGAAACACTGCACATTTTAACTTCAATGCTGTAATTCCCAACAGAATGAGCCTCACATCTGCAGAGGCCAGCTCCAGTGTAGAATAATACGAGATGTGGTAGCCATGGTGCAGGTATAGGGCCCACTTGCACTGTGGGACATGTGCATCCTTGACTCTCTTTACCCATGAAGATGCAGGGCTGACCTGTACTCCTGGAAGCTCTGGTAAATGTTTTCCTCAGAAGAAAAGCAATGTGCTGCTTGTCAGAAGTTTTTAGGGGGGTTCTCACTGTGCTGTGTTGCTGTAGAAATAACTACTGATGTCAGTGAGAAATTATTTCCATTTCAGTACTACTGGTTCAGGCCTTTGCAATCTTGTACTCATGACAAACCCCCATAAACCACAACTTTCTTTTGCCCTATGATATTTTCAGGCATGTTCGAAAGAAATTAATTTGAAGTGACTCAAGTACATCTATTAATTTTAGGACATAACACAAGCCATCATGCCAGGCAACTGCAGTTATCCACTCTTTTCATTAAGCATTGTGTTTTACACAGAAATAAAAAGAATAAGAATTTTCATGAGCACTTTAGGGACTGGGGAAGAAGGTTACCTTTCACTTCTGAGTGAAATTTATGTAAGATTTTGCAAATGGTAAAGAATGTCAGGAGCAACATTGAAAAATGTTGCTGATTTTGTGAGATAGTTCAAAATGCAACCAGTTTATCTGCCAGCAGGTAGTCAATTTTTCAAATGATACAAACCTTGAAATATTACGGAAAATTGCTTCAGCTAGTGGGAAATAGATGAAGATGATTTCATGAATAAAGACCAGATGATCAAACTTGTCAAATGCAGTGGAAGACCCTTCTGAATGAGGGTATTGCTATGCATGGCTTGTGTACTGACATGGTACTGGCTCTTTCAGGACCCTGTCTCCCTGAGGACACTCAGGGATATTTATTAATTCACTGAAATCTCAGTGCACTTTAGTGGGATGTCATGGAGTAGATTTTTTGATTCCTTAATTGTAAAGGACTCTAATCACTACACTTGAGTAGTTTCTTCATCAATGGATTAGAAAAGAGAAGAGAAGCGTGACCAGTAGGTCGAGGGAGGTGATCCTCCCCCTCTATTCTGCTCTCATGAGACCCCACCTGGAGTACTGCGTTCAGTTCTGGAGTCCCTAACACAGGAAAGATATTGAGCTGTTGGAAAGTGTCCAGAAAAGGGCCACAAGGATGATTGGAAGGCTGGAGCACCTCTCCTATGGGGACAGGCTGAGAGAGTTGGGCTGTTCATTCTGGAGAAGAGGAGACTCTGGGGAGATCTTATAGTGGCCTTCCAGTGCCTGAAGGGGGCTACAGGAAAGCTGGAGAGGGGCTGTTTACAAGGGCTTATAGTGGTAGGACTAGGGGTAATGGTTTCAAGCTGGAGGAGGGTAGGTTTAGCCTGGAAGTCAGAAGGAAGCTCTTCACAATGAGGTTGGTGAGACGTTGGACCAGGTTGCCCAGGGAGGTTGTGGATGCCCCAGAATGGCTGGGGGTCTTGAGCAACCTGGTCTAGTGGGGGGGTTGCCCCTGCTCATGGCAGGGGGATTTGAACTAGATGATCTTGAAGGTCCCTTGCAATTTGAACCAATCTATGAATCTATCCATCTAGTACAGGCAGCCCACAAGACAGATAGGCATTGCAATCAGGTATGTAAACAAAAAATCAGATCTTCCAAAAAGTTGAAGTAACACTTTGGAATTCCAGCATTTCCTTCAAACCCATCATCTGAGGACAGAGTTAATGTAAGTGGGGAAAAGATGATGGGAAGCAAAAATACAGTGTTTTGGGTTTTAGCCATGAACTTGAGACAGTCTAGTAGATCGGGAGACTAGAAGGAAAAACACCGCTAAAAGTAGTTGAGAGAAGGAGAAATGGATGATAAAAGATAAACAGTGTCCTGAAGTACCACTGAAAATGGCCTGACTTACAGCTACCTCCATAACAAATGAACACCCAACTTTTGGAAGTTAAAAAACTTCAATACAGAAGGTATGGGAGGAAATGGGGGGTGGGGGTGGGGGTGGAAGCAGCTGGCACACAACAGTCACTGCTCAAAGCAGAATCCTGCTGGCTCTGGGTTCACCTTGAGAGCAAACACTTTAATTCTGCTCCAGATAGATGTGCTGAGCAATGCTGAAATGCAGGCAGGAGACAAGCAGCTGCATAGCTCAAAACATGTGGATGGGACTACTGCAGCTCCCAGAATCCTCACGACCCTCAAGCAGTAAATACAAGGGAAAGTCCTTTACTTTAAGGAACCAGATGCAGTTTTATGCCCATGAAGAAGCTGCTGGTTAAATATTTGTTGATTAGTAATTTGCAGCTTCAGTATCCTGAAACTTTATGAAAAGCTTACAGAAATTAATTAAAGCATTTTTATTCATTTTACTGAGTTTCCTATTGCATTTTAATCACTGTTATGCTTGACCTGTGTTTTTGTAGTTGTGGCTGGATGTGCTTGGGCTTTTCTAAAAATGAACATAGTATTTTTTCCTCTACTAAAGCTCAGAATATAAGGCTTTCAAAATAAGACTCATGAAGTTGTGCAGGTGTATACTAAGACAACTGCAAGGTATTTAGTTTCCTGTTCATAAAGTAGACATCTCTCCTATTTTATCTAGATTCCAAAGATTGTTTAATATGCTCTAATAACCTTATCCTCACTGCTGAGTATGGCTTCTAGAACTACAGAATATCCAAATAAAAACAAATCCATGATAGTGTTTTCCATCTTTGTGGCTATGACAAATGATGCATTTAGTGTACTGATGCTGTATTAGTCTGGTCATTTAACAAAAGCACTTTGGCACTTACTCAATCTTAGTGGTCCAGATGAGACCTGGGGAATTGTTTGCTCAGATGTTATAAAGTGTCCTGTGAATTAAAAGGAATATGTTGGGCAGATCTTTTCCTTAAGGAGCCCAGTGGTGTTTCCTGTTTAATCTATGACTTTATGAGCATAATTTAAAAATCCATAATAAAAGGCATTTTTTTAATGTTCTCAGGTGCCTCTCATTATCATGTTTCTACAGGAAAAACAGGAAAGGAATTGACACACAAACCCCCAAGCCTCCAGCACAGACTTAGGTCTAGGCAACTGATGACACAGTCACTTCTACAAGGTCTGATGCAGTCACAGTAATTGTTCCTACCCTCTTGAGGGTTTTACAGGGTATTTCCTGTTCAAAGTCATTTAGATAAACTTAACGCTTGACTTTGCCCAACCAGTAAGGTTCAGTAGACTGGCACTGGTTTATGTCTTTTAGCTTAGAGTTCATGTGTCAATACCACATGGGATTTGACATTTGGTTCTGCATATGATACAGACTTCTAGAAGTGCCTTCAGTAAAAAGTTAATTACGCATGACTTAAAAATTTCTAGCGTACTCACCAGATGACACCCCCCATTAAATCCTAGCACAGTTCACAAACAAAATTCTGAAACTAATTCTCCTTGATAGCTCATATCATCAGATGTAAATGTTTTAAAGTATGTACACGGAGTGGCAGGAGGCATATTTCAACCAATAAAGTTTAGGCCAAATTGGTTTGCACTACAAGAAGACATGAACCAAAATTTGTGAATGTATAACATTGGATTTCTTTTTTTTTTTTTATGAGGGAGTTTGAATGGAGTGAAATCTGGCTTCACAAAGTTTTGGTTTGAGTTTGAAACATGGGACTGAATTTCAGTCTCTTAAGTTAAAGACACAGGTATAAATGAAAATTGGTTAACAAAAATACATCCATTGATTCCCCCATCTCAGTTCCTATACTTGCTGGAGGTATGGTTTGGTTACTGATGCTTATGAATGCTGAGCTTGTAGAGATGTTCATTAAGAGCAAAATGAATGCTGTAGAACATGGTCTCTATGTATCTTAATTTGGCCTCAAGTTGTGTCAGAGGAGGTTTAGACTGGATATTAGGAAGAAGTTATTTATTGAGAGAGTGATTATTGAGAGGGCATTGGAACAGGCTGCTCAGGAGGTATTGAGTCACCATTCCTGGAGGATTTAAAAAACAAGTAGACAGAGCACTTAAGGCCATAGTCTAGGGGTTAGGGAGATGTTGGGATGAAAGATGGACTTGATGATCCTAGAGGTCCTTTCCAGCCATGATGATTCTATAATTTAAAAACACCTCTTCTGAGCCCTTTTACATTCTTGAATGTTTATGTGAAACAGCATACCAACTGTTTTGCATACCATTAGTCTCATCTATGTGTGCAGGATCAGAGCCACAGAGAATAATACAAATCAGTGCATCATTTGTAATTACAGTCTACCATATAAATAAGCCCTCAGTAGTCATCATTAATTTTAGATTAAGTAAAACATTCTTTAAAGTAAAAATCTTTAGACTTGATGGTCTTAGATGTCTTTTCCAAACTTAGTTGAGAATCATTGAACAATTATGTTAGTTGTACTGGAGTTCTTAATTTAACAAAATATTTGAACCATTAGAGTGAATACAAAATAAGATATGGATGTTTATAGACACATACTATTAGTATTAGACTCCAAACTACTTGCAGAAAATGAAATCTCCCAATCAGCTCAAACCATGTAAATAATGTATTATCAGTTTTGAAAGTTTTCAATAATGGAGACCTCTCATGGCCATCAGCATATGGATACAAAGAACACAAGATTTTAGAGAGAAAGAATATCTTTCATTAGACCAGCAGATATTGGTGGAATAAAGAGCAAAACTTTCAAATACTTCAAATTTATCAGAGCTATATGAATAAATCAGCATTTTGAGTCAGTCCAACACTAATAATTACATCAGAATCATAATTAGCAACATCAACTTTAAAACCGGCTGTTGCCCTGAAATGAAAACTAGCATTTCAAGGATCAAAGCAAGGTGCTGCATTATGCTTAGACATTGAGAAGTCTGGCATCTCACCAGAAAGGGGGGTCATACAAGGCTTTGGAGACCAGTATTTTCAATAATAAAGAATATACAGTGGACTAGTGTTTCAATACTGAGGGACTGCTACCTCTTGTTCCAAAGCAGTTTCCCATCTTCAGTATCCTTCCTCTGCAGTTCTGCCAGTAAAGGCTTTTATCCTAGTTGCCATTATATGGTGAGTTGTAGTTCATTTATATATTTGTTTATTTATAAAGGTAGCTGAATGGTGGTCTATTGCATGAGATCCCTGTGCACATACAAATACAGCCTACATTCACTGCACTGAATGGCCTTTATCATAATCATTCAAGTAGTTATTCCTTAATTTTACCTCTGTAATGCGCTATTCTGCAACATTACTGTAATGCTATAATGAGGCATGCTAAGAACCTGCAGAATTTGGACTGTACCAAGTAGTGCAGAGTCCTGCAGTGAGGGAGGAGAAGTTGTGAACTTCACTGAAAGCAACTTATTTCAGGCTGCCTTACTTATTTTTTACGGGGAGTGTTAAAATGCTAAGCTGTTATTATATATACCCTCAAATTCTGTGATTTCTAAATTGGGTGTTTACTGTTTTGGAAAGGGAAATTGCTGATTTACAGAAGAGGGCTCTGAGACAAACTGATCACTCAAAATTATACCTTCTCCAAAGTATATTAATTATGTCCAAGACAGTTTAATCAAGAGTGAAACAATTAGACTATGTTCCTTAACAGAATGCCAATACTGGAACTATGACTTGGTTAGGGAGTTAGACTGATGCAATGTAGACACTTCTGTTCTAGCTTCAGAGTTCAGTTGTTCTGCAGAGGCTGATGTATAATGCTCTGACTACCCAACGTTGCAGAGTGAGTTGTAACTTGAGATCTCATGATAAAAGGAACATTATAAACTCAGTATTAGCATGTTTAAAATCTTTTGGAGATGTAGGAAGGATAATCTAAGTATATTTTTCCCATACTTTGTTTTAACTTTTTTATTTACACAGATTTATATAGTGTAATTTATATGCTCTGATATCAGATTGTGTGTACAGATATCAGTTGGATCAGGGCTCCAAGCTGTAAATGCAGGACTTGCTTTCTTTGTGCATTTTCATGTGCCCAGATAAGAGCTTAGTCTCAGCCATTAACTTTAACAGTTGGCTTCATCTTATCAAGTGTAGATGTCTGCGGGCATTCAGGTAATCCAGGGCTCTTCTTTCAGTCAGTGGGCAGAATCAGTTGCTCTTGGGATATATTTATCTCAACCTAAAATAAGCACCTATATTTGGCTAGATAACTTCCCTCCATTGTCCAGAAATTGGATACCTATGGATTGGATACATAGATACCTATGCCACAGGTGTCGTAAAAGAACTGAATTCACTTGAGTCTATGTTGTTACACACTAGTTAGTGAAAATGATAGCTGTTTTGTATCGTGATTTCAGAGCCTGTGTCAAGACCCAAAGCAGAATAGTTGTAAGGTCACAGTCTGGTAATGCTTGTCTGAGAAGAAAACAGGAAAAGAAAGACACTTCTAATAAAATTCAAAGTTAAAAACTACTATGTAAAAAATAGAAAGAACAAATGGATATACATCTGTCAAAATATATTTCAGGAAGAAGAAAATAATTTTGCTGCTGCTCCAGTGGATGAAGCATTAGTCCTCCAGCAAAGATTGAATAGAATAGATTATGTGCTCCACATTTAATTTTTTAATTTTTATTCAAGCTATCACTGTTAGTAATCACAGAATCACAGAATCATTAGGGATCGGAAGGGACCTCAAAAGATTATCTAGTCCAATCCCCTTGCCATAACAGGATCACCTAGACTGAGTAGCTCAGGAACAGATACAGGTGGGTCGTGAACATCTCAAGAAGGAAACTCCACAACTCTCCTGGGCAGCCTATTCCAATGCTCTGTTACCCTCACTGTGAAGAATTTTTTTCTGATATTGATATGGAACCTCCTCTGTTCCAGCTTGCACCCATTGCCCCTTGTCCTATCACCACATGACATTCTGAAGAGCTTGGCTCCATCCTCCTGACACATCTTGCATATTTATGGACATTAATGAGGTCACCTCTTGGACACCCTCCAAGCTAAAGAGACCCAGCGCCCTCAGCGTTTGCTCATAAGGCAGGTGTTCTAGTTCCTTCACCATCCTTGTTGCTGTACGCTGGATGCCCTCCAGCAGC
>VZRI01012094.1:0-76858 GCA_013397515.1 Upupa epops | reverse complement strand
CTTGCACCCATTGCCCCTTGTCCTATCACTAGATGACCTTGAGAACAGCCTGGCTCCATCCTTCTGACACCCACCCCTCACATATTTATAGACATGAATGAGATCAACCGTCAGCATCTTCTTCTCAAGCTAAAGAGACCAAGCTCCCTCAGCCTTTCCTCATAAGAGAGGTGTTCTACTTCCTTCATCATCTTAGCTGCTCTATGCTGGACAACCTCCAGCAGCATTGTGTTGTTCTTGAACTGAGGGGCCCAGAACTGGACACAGTACTCCAGATGCGAGTTTTACAGGTCTCACTAGTGCAAAGTAGAGGACGAACCACCTCTCTCCATCTGCTAACCACTCCCCTTCTGATCCACCCCAGAATGCTTTTAGCCCTCTTAGCCACAAGAGCACATTGCTGTCTTGTAGTCATCCTGCACTAGGACCCCCAGGTCCCTTTCTCCAACACTGCTGTCCACCAGGTCAGTTCCCAACCTATACTAGTACCTGGGGTTGTTCATGTCCAGATGTAAGACTCTACACTTGTACTTCATTAACAGTTACTTCCACTTGGTTATTAAGACTTTCCAACTACCTGGCTATTAGCTTATAATTTTGTCACAGGTAATATTCTATCATACCATTAATTTTGAGTCTACTGTTAGTAAAGATGGATGGCTAAAGGTTTTGTGCGTAACTGAGTAAACTGATTTTTTTGAAGGTATTTGGTAATACGATCCTAAAGAAAAATTACTACATACAAGGTTTAGAAGGAGAAAACCCTTCAAAACACAAAATACCCAACACAGAGAAACATGCTTTATTAGTTCCTATGCACACAACCACACTCAGTGCCAATATTGGTTTCGTCTTGATAAGGATTATTAATCCAGAGAAGCCAGGGAGATGGAAATAAAGATCAGCTTCCTTCTGAACTCCCATCCTTAAATGCCTTTGCTAAGCCCAGGGAATGGTTTTCTGTGGAAAGTGTTACCTTTAGCAACATTTCAGAAGCTACTCTTTTTGACTGCGTATCCATGACCTGCAGGACACCACACATACAAGTATGAACACCTACCCTTAGGGTAGAGTTACAGGGAAGTGCAAAGGAACAATTCTACACCCAACTGAGGAATGCTTACGTTAGTTAATTAAAACAAACTTTTCTTCTGTGGTTAGTGTAAAAATGTCTCATCTTTTAAAGCCCCAGGATGCTTGAGTAATTCCTTTGCCTACTTCTCAGATGCACTTTGCAAAGAATAAGAATTAAAAAATTTAAATAATTTATGTTGTTTAACTGTTCCAGAAAAAAGCTACAAAGTGTCAATTAATACTAGTTTGAAGGCCAACTATTCTGTGCTGCCTCTGTTCAAGCACGGCTATCAGCAGCACACATGTGACAGGGACCCGCACCCAAACACTTCAGTGCATACAATCATAATCACTCTTCCATTTTTACAAACAAAATTCCTTTCCCCTCTCACAAAAGAAGTCAACAATCACACATAAGAATCAAGAGCACAGGGAAACAATAAGAATAGTAAAGCTATTTTGCAGAGGGATCAGCAGCAAAAGCTGACAGCTATCTATCAAGAAAGAGGTACCGTACCTTCTCAACATCTGACAGAGATGATAAAGAATGGTTCTGCAGAACTTCTGGTGCTGTGAACGCTCGTACGTCTTGTTTGGAGATATACTCATCAGTAAATGATATGCTTCCAGATGGAAGCAGCAGTAGAGACCATGGAGAAATGATGAATTCCAAAGCACTAGGATTGGCTGTATTTGAAAGGAGACACACAAAAAAAAATCAATGCTGAAATTAAAGCAGCATTTTTTGGTGGTCTTTTGGATGAGTTTTTATTTGTTCAAAAGACATGTTTAATATCAGTCTATACATTATTATGGGAATAGATCATGCTGCCTTCTCTACCTATGTTACTCCACAACCACAACCACCACCTCAACTTTAATCAGACTAAAGAATAATTTCTCCATTTTTTTTTTACTACTTTTTGCTGTTATTCATGACAGCAAACTAGCAAACTCAGGAAGATGATTCAAAATTACTCACAGTCTCTTCTATTCTCTGATTATTTAATTTATGCTACAGTTAACATAAAACAGACCATGTTTATATCATTAAGGATAGTTCCTACAATAAGAGGACAGTCAACTCCTATACTAATACAGCACTTCTGCAACAGCAAGGGTCTGTAGAGAGAACAATCATAGAATGGTTTAGGTTGAAAGGGACCTTAGAGGACCTCTCACTAGACCAGGTTGCTCAAACCCACATCCATTCTGGTCTTGAACAAGTATTTCCAGGTCTGGAGCATCCATGGCCTCCCTGGGCAAACTTGTCCAGCACCTCACCAACCTCACAGTAAAGAACTTCTTCCTGAAATCTAATCTAAATCTACCCTTTTCCAGGAAATAGTCTTAAGAATAGCTGATATAAGATAAATGCTTTGGGTTATAGAAGTATTTTTTCTGCCTAAATCAAAAAATACATATTTCAACAGTGAAAAGGAAAAAATAATTCTAGGCAGCAGTGGAAGTGAACAAAGGAAAAACCCTAAATCTTATTAAGGCCACTCATTCAAAACAGGAAAACAGGCGCTGAAATTGGAGACCTAAAACGACGAAGTTTTCTACTCCACAAACATTCATTTTGCCAGCTAGGTTTCAGATGGCTGATAACAGTGCTGCCAATCATCTGGTGACAGACCTACTGGAAAAAAAAACAAGAAAAGGTGGCAAGTGAAGGAAACAGGCCACACGCATAGAAGACAATAAACCTCAAACTCTACCTTAAATGTAAAAGTTAACTAAGACAAGAAAAAGAGAAGACATTTCCTTGGGACACAACATTTATTTCATGTTAAAATACTAACTTTTTTTTCCATGGGCATAGAGACAGCTGCTCTGCTTTCTGCTACATGATACATGTATCCTCAGATCTTTCATGTATTTGAAGGATAAGGCTTTCTTCTCCCTCTACATAGTAAGCAACAATAGCACAATAATAATTTCCTCCTTCAGCTCCACCACTGACATTTTCCACTCTCCTATCAGCTCAGGAAGGTCCTACAGTATTGGTTGCTAGCCAATTATCTTGTAATCTAGAATATTTCTAATCTCCCAGGAAACATATTAAATTACTACCTGAAAGCATCAGATGCAAAAGGACATAACAAGTAAATTCAATTTCTTCCACCTTCTCTTTCTCCAAAAGGAGGTAGGAAATTGCTTTTGGGCTTTCGACATTCTATTGAAACTGCAGCAAAATTATATTAATACCATGGCAGTGCCACTGTCCAAACTCAGTGGTCACAAATTTCCAAGACTGAAGCTCAGAAAGCAACCCATCCTTACCAACGTGGGCAACGTGTTTCAGCTGAGAATCCATTAATTGTTTTTTCAGTTTTAACAAGCACATTTTTCCTAATATATCTGAGTCATTATGCAGAATTTTGCTTTAAATAGGAAGAGACAACTGAGAGAGCCAACAATACAGAAATGGAAAGCTCTTACTTCAAGAAATTACTTCAAATTGTTTCAATCATCTGAGAATCAAAGGAGTTTAATAGAGTATTTCTAATGGATTTTAAAATGCCAGTATGTTTTGCTGAAAGGCAGTAGTAGTAGAAGCAGCTTAGGATTCACAGTGCAGAAGCACTACCCTCCTGCTGCTCTGTGTTTAAGACACACATGAGAAACTCGGGCATCTTGCCCCTGCAGAGTGCATTTCATTGGTCCAGCTTTCTGCCCTGGATCCAAAAGAACTAAATGATGGATGCTATGTCTGATCATGTTCCCTAAACCAATTTAAGCTCTCACACAGCTCTCCTGAGCTCCCAGCCCCACCAAACATTCTAAAGAAGTAGAACCAAATAAGAACAATATATCTCTCCAATACACAGGAGACATATCTCACGGTTTTTCCCTATCCTGCTTCAGTAAGTAAAATCGCAAGGGACAAGGCAGTATGTTACATGAACCTACCAATGTCAACATAAGCTAAACTAAATAAAACATGTAGCTCAATGAACAAGCAAGCGTCTTTCTGGTTCTAGAACTCTGCCAGTGTGACCTTCAAAATTTATCAAGGCATTACAAATAAAATAAAATCCAACTTAACCAACAACCAAAGAAATGCATTGCTGAGCTACTTGAACCACATTGAATAAGTCTAGCCAAAAGAAACTCTAAATTTTGCGCAAACATTCCTTACACCACAGCACACATTTCCGTTCTTCCCCACATCAATTCAACTGATCCCTAGCTACCAAAAGATTTAACCTGTAATCACACTCTTTAATTGGAACAACAAAATACCTGCTTGATACCACAGCAAAACGATCAGTCATGTTCAAGGTACGGTTTCCGTGCAGTTTGTAGCAAGACGCTTTGCACTCAGCAAATTACATTACCTCTACATACACCTTCTCTTAGCATGGCCAACCTCAAAACTGAAGTTTGGAAATACCTCATCTTACGGAAAAGTCATCAAAAACGTAACTTTAAACACCACCTATAGCAATAGTGGAAATTGACCTCAATCAACTGAATAAGCAGATGATACTTCGCACTATATCTGTAGCAAAATATAAGAACTGTTATCCATTCTCACGGTAACTAAATTCACTCATCTTCCTGAGCCCACTGGAATTCAATATATGATTCCAAGTGCTTTTTCTATCCAGTAGGCTTTTAAATGTGCAAGAGATGCCACACTTCTGACTTAACTCCAGCACTATGCATGGAGTTTAACAAGGCACAATAAAATAAAATAAAAAAATTCACAACATCATAAGAGTACGTCCAGGTAGGAATTCCAACTGGATCAAATAGGGATGGCAAGCAACTTGCAATTCCCAAACTACACACACACACAGGCACCTTCAGTTGTGGTTTTTCCTACTTTTAAGGCCACAGCCATTAGTGGAAATGGTCAAAAGTCACACATATTTGAGCTCTTTCATGACACAAAAGAAATACCTTTAAAAGGCAGGGAACAACCCGAAAACACACACAAGGTTTTTAAGGCTTGCCTGTTTGCTTCATTCTATGGCTTTCCCTTTGACAAGTAAGATTTCTCCTTCTGCAAAGGAACCTGAAAGTGTTTATATTGAGGTCAGGCTGGAGGAAGGCAGATCACTACTCTGTGTCTGGACCAGCCAGGGTTGTGCCAGGGCAAAGAACCACTTAGCTGTAAATCTCTCATTGTGAGCTGGTGTAGCATGTCCTTGCATGCCTGGTGCAGGGGAAGCAGCACAGCAGTGCTTCTGCTCTCTCCCCCTTGGGCACAAACAGAGGGGACTAAGTAGAAGTTCTCATGTGATACTAAGCCACTTGGAAAACAGCAGCAGAGGATAACTGAAATGGACTCTTTTCTGAAAATACTGGAGTAAGAAACAGTTTGAACTGCTTTTGAGATCATCCATGTTGTTCATGAAATGCTCCCTGAGTGACAGATCACCACACTACACTTTATCTTTTCCTTGACCACAGTAAATAGAGAATTCTGGAAAGAGCACAAGCAGTAACTGAGCCTCACAAAGTAGGCAGCGAGATGTTGAAAAAAATTAATCAAAAAAACAGAAACCAGTCACCAAAACCAAATGCCTCTTTCCTTCTAAACAACCAAAACATCAAATGCTACCAGAAGCACCCCCTAAAACACAATATCCTTCTTCACAGCCACACACAAATTTGCAAGACAGTAAATTTGTACAGTCTCTCTTTCTTTGCTTATCCTGTCTATTATCCAACTTGGCTTATTTCCCCCCTTTTCTTCCCACTCCCCTTATAAAGGTCTTGAAACACAAGGGCCTGCCATTATCAGAATCCATAATACACACTTTAGCATTGAAACAAGCAGCCTAAGTGACATATGAAGTCTTCCCACTTTAAAGTTTCAATAAATCACTTCCAGTTAAACCTACCAAATTAGAGGGATGCCTGGTTTATAATGGTCCTTACGTTTACACGTTCATATTTGAGATACTTCAAAGACATGTTCCTTTGACCTCGCAGAGTACTGAATACAAGATAGGACTTGACTGACACAACTGATGCACCCTCTCACCAACAAATTAGTTACTGCAGACAATTCAACGATGTAAGAGAAGGGTAGGTCTGGTATCAGCCTTTTCAAATCACAACATCACTAGCACAACTGATGTCAGATCTGCAATTTAGTACTACATACTTTCTCCTCCATTGAACAGCTCGTAACAGACTGAAAAGATAGCTACTAAAGTTTACCTTCTGTATCAGTGATTAGCAACTAGGCATTTGAGTCTAGTCTTTTGTTCCTTATAACAACTATAATCAAGTTGTAATTTCTAGCAGTTCAATTAGAATTGTACAGACAAAATCATACACATTTCCATACCATACCACAGCTAATTCAGTGACTCGTATGTGATTAACTGTGTCAAATACAGGTTTGTCGTTCTGTGCTTATTTCATTCAGTGCTTTGACAGATAATATGACAGACTCACTAAAATACATGTAGAACTTTTATAAATCAAGGAGTTATAAAACCTGTAACAGAAGCTTGTTTTGGGCATTTTCCCCTAATTTCCAGAAACTAGGAACAACCTAACTGAATTACACATTATCAGTTGATGGATTAATAGCAGACTCTCAACTTCAAACACACTCTACCAGAAGTACATATATAGTTACTTGGGATGGCAATTCCTTTGAATGTGTGAGGTTGTTGGACTCCTGAGAGGAAGATGCCAACAGATGGCAATTAAGAGATTATGGTTTCCATGGCCAGCTTATCCCACTCATTTCAAAAAAGTTGAACCATAGACTGTTGAACAATATGCCTTATTTTAATAATGAAAACACCAAGACCAAAAAGACTTGTAGGTTGATTTCTTAGTGAAGTCAAATCTTCATTAAAAGATGCCTGGTTACCTTAATCTTGCTGCAAAGCCTGTCAAACTCAGCTACAGAGCAAAGATCTTCTGTTTGGGTGTATCCTGAAGCACATTTCACCAGAGGGCTATATCCCAGGTTAATTAATATCACACAATTGAAAATAGTTTGCTTAACGATCAGAAAAACAATTCAATAAAACAGCTTCATCTTGAAGAAGAGACAGATTCTTCTGGCACTGATTTTA
Source organism: Upupa epops (assembly GCA_013397515.1). Taxonomy (NCBI): domain Eukaryota; kingdom Metazoa; phylum Chordata; class Aves; order Bucerotiformes; family Upupidae; genus Upupa; species Upupa epops. The sequence goes on along the minus strand of VZRI01012094.1, from coordinate 69,728 downwards.
TCTGAGTTTTAATTTTGGTCTTCACTTAAAGAAAGTAAGAGCAGAAGCTTCTGCCATCTTAGCTGGCAAAAATTTCCCAAACCTTAAAACACATACGTCGAGTCCTAGAACAAATTTCTATTTTGTGCTTTCATCTTTCAGTACGTTTTCCTCTGGAGAGAAGCTGACTGTGTTCTCATTCTCTACACTTGCAAGTGACCTTCACAGTAATTAGGATCTGTCTTTTCTGCACTGCTCTCACACCAAGAAAGGGCGAGCTCTGTGGGGTGGAAATGTTGACCAGTCTATATCTATAGCTTAAGGCCAGTTGTATAAGATTCAAAAAGGCCAAGTGCCAAGACCCTGCACTTGGGACCTAACAACCTTATGTAATGCTACAGGTTTGGGGAATGGTGGCTGGAGAACTGTTTGGTGGGAAAGGACCTGGGGATATTGATTGACAGCTGGGTGAACATGATCCATCAATGTGCCCAAGTAGGCCAACAGCATCCTGGCCCATATCAAAAATAATGTGGCCAGCATGACTAGATCAGTGATTGTTTGCACTCTTAAGTGGTGAGGTCATACTTGGAGCATTGTGTTCAGTTTCACACACCTCAACATAAGTAAGATATTATAGTGCTAGACCAAGTCTAAAGAAGGACAACACAACTGGTGATGGGTCTGAAGAAGCAGCCCGAGGGCTGAGGAACATGGGGTTATTTAGTCTGAAGAAAGGGATAGTGAGGGGAGACCTTATCACTGTCTATAACAATCTGAAAGGAGGTTGTAGAGAGATGAGTTTTAGTCTCTTCTTTCAGGTTAACAAGCAATAGGGTAAGAAGAAATGGCATCAAGTTGTGCCAGGAGAAGTTAATGTCCTTCTTAATTAAAAAAAAATTCATAAAGCACTGAAACAGGCTGCCCAGGGAGGGGGTTGATTTGCCATCCCTGGTTATATTTTTTGTATCTAGATACAGTGCTCAAGGACATGGTTCAGCAGTGGACTAAGCAGCGTTAAGTTAATGGTTGGACCTGATGATCTTGAAAGTGTTTGCCAACCTAAATGATTCTGCTCTATAAACAGCAGCAGTAATTTCAGCATTCCCAATAGGGAACACTTATTACCACACAGAGCAGTGGTAAAGGGGGAAAAAGGAAATCTGTGTATCTTGTACATATCAAATTACCCACAATTAGCCCACCAGGAAATATTTTGGAGAAGCTGATAAAATTTTGTATTTAAACTGTTAAGTCAAGCTTGATCAGAAACCAGATGCCATCATGGCAGTTTCTGCCGATATCTGCCTTGTTTGAAGTCTTTTTGACTATACAGTAGAGACCACTTTGAAGTTCTGTAAGAAAGAAACCTAGTGTCTGACTTGACAGATTGCCTACAACAAATCTTTAAAAGTTATTTCATTTTACTTTTTGAATTTTTTAATTCAAATTTTTTTTTAATTTTAAAACATAATAAAAACCTTTAAAAACAACCCCAAAACAAATTAAAGACTGAATAGTGATGAAATTGTAAATCCAATATATGCACAAATGCAATGGATTTTTCCTTCAGTAATGAGTATGTGCCACTTGTGTAGTAATGTGACAAAGCAATGGCTGTGTTTGAAGTGTAAGATTTGGAATGTTCCTGAATAAAACTGAGTTAAGTTTATATATGTATGGTTAGATATAATTAGATGACCACTATACATTTGCTGAAATACTAAGATGTATCACAGGATCATACAGTCTCATCTGCTACAATATAATTTACCTTGCGTATGTTCAGTTACACTTTTCCTGCCATAAAAAACAAAAAAAAAAAAAAAACCCAAAGATCTGCAGATTTTAAAGAATGAAAAACATAAGTAAGTTTTCAATGCTTAAACCTGGTGTAAAAAAACAATCATTAGCAATATTGCAGATGCTCAACTTAGAAACTACAAAATTGCTGGAATGGGAGACAACAGAAACACTATGAGCCATCACGTTCCTCTCAGTAGCTCTACATACTTTGCAAACTGCATTCTAGAAAATGACACATAACCAGCCCTCTAGTCAAGTTTTCAGTGGCTCACCTTTACCTCACTCGAGACTAAACCTCTGGTTGTGACTGCACTACACCCATTTCTACCCCTCCTTCAGAGCCAAATGGTCTTAGACTTACATATCCTTTGTTCCATACGTTTGCATCTCATTTCAACGAGACTGATACAATGCAAAGACTCTGTGGTATCTTTCTACCTAAGTGAAGTTGTTTCCACATGAAACTGAATACGTCATGGGATCTGACAGAATGTGAAATGATGGTTAAGAACTTCCTTTGAGCTGAGGTGCAGCTAGACACTTCACCCAAAATATAACCTAGGAGCAAGTTACTATTTGGGATTAGAGCCTAAGAAGAAGAATGGGGGTTACTTATATGGCATGTAAATATAGCCAAGACATTTCCAGTTCTATACTGCGAAGTTTTAAAAATTCTTACCGTTTCTGAACAGTTCTTGAAGGCTCTCTGCACTTTGATTTAAAATAGCCCATATTTCCTCTTCTTGCAGTGGCCCACCCCGAACCTCCAGAGCCTCTGCCAGTGACACATGCATGTTACCTGGGAAATAAGACAGACTGATTTAAGAATATGAGAGTTATTTCTCCTTGCATGTAGTATACAAGTAGTAATAATCCACATTAAATTTACTCACAAAATTTCTCTAACAATCATTTCAGAACTACAAAATATTCAGCATGACAATAGAGAACTCTGAGCACCTGCTATTGTGAAGGACAAAAAGCTCAGGCTAAGACAACAATCATCTCTATTAACCTAGTAGGCTGTTAGATCACATTCAACAGATTGGCACTAGTCCATAGGCAAGTAATCACTGTTTAAAAAAAGGACAGAATTATTAGTAATTACGGGTTCATTAATGTAAACCAGTTATTATTTTGTCAGGTTCAAGTCAAAGGAAGTGTTAGGAAAGGAAGCTCCTCTTCTCACATATTTTCACTGTGCTGTTTATATTACTTCCATGAACAAATAATAAGCAGCACTGCAAACATGCAAGCAAGCTAGCCGTGGAACTCATGGAACTCAGAGCTATCTCCTCTGTTCAACTCCTTCATACATTTAAGAAAGTAAAGTAATTAGCAGGTCTCTAAGCAGTACACCTCCAGAAAACAAATACAGACTTAATTCCTCAGCTACAAAGGGTCAGGCCTTAATCATTTTTCAAAGAGAGAAGCCATTTTGACCATCACACAGTATGATACTCAATTGTAAAAAGCCAAAACCATTTTGAAAAGTAAAAAACATATTCCTAAATATTCTGACAAAGTCAAAGCTTCATTATTTCATTCAGCTCAGGAGCAGAGAAATCACATGCAGGCTTGATTACTTAACTTTCTATGGAGACTAAATGTGATCAGACTGCATGCTCATGCCAATTCATACTGCTGATTGAGGTGCACCTACAGCCACTTTTGTCTCCATGCTTCTCTCCAAAGTCTGAACAATAAAATCTTGAAGCCGTGAGCTACAGTAAGAGCCTAAGGTATACTGACAATCATCAGTGAGAAGTCTGCTAGGTATAAAAGGCTCCAAAAGTTCCACAAGCAATTCATGTTGTCCCAAGATCAGTAGGTGCTATCAACACCTTTAAATGACTCAATATTACCGCCAGAGGTTCCTCCCTCTACTTTCCAGTCAACTAGCCAGAGCCTCCCTATTAGCATATAGTCCTGGCTCAGATGAACACTCATGGATATTAATCTCACAGGGTGTATGGAGGATAGGTTGACAAGCTATATTGAGTTTCCCAGCTGTCTAGGCAGTTTAATTACTTCTATATTTTCTTTACTTCTAAAAAGCCAGTTTTCTAACCTTATAAGGGCAGCATATGTAGCTGAATATCCTGTCATTTCTAGCTGAAAACAAGGGCTTTGAAGATACCTGAAGTACAGCTAGAAGTCTATAAAATACAATTTTAAAAATTACATCTTGGGGTGAAGTTCCTGGGAAAACACATAGCCAGAGACCTCAGTCTGTAAAATCTCCCTGCTCACAGCCATGCACCACTAGTTTAACACACTGAAGCTGACAGCAGAAGTGCCTGGCTCAAAACACTGCTTCCTCAGCAGTTTGACTGTGATAAGCTTTTCACAAGGATAAACCTGTAGGAATTAGAGTGTTTGCAATGCACAATTCTTCCAAATTTGCTGTCTCCTTAGATTCTGGAAGCCATCAACAGCATCTGGTCCTTTGTGAATACAAGAACAGAAGCGCTAAGTGCTCACAACATTCAAAAGCTTTAATTTTTGTGTAATGCCTACCCATTTTGGTAAGTTGAGACATAATGAAAGTATCAAGTAATTTAAACAATATTGAAAGACAGACCTTGTGCAGATCAGTTCATTACCCTTTTCCCTGGGACAGCATTATGGTGTCATCTTAATATGAAAATGACACTTAGCTGGAAACTGGACTGGGAGGCTTACAAAGCTAAGCACATCCTATTTCCACACCTTGCTTCACAAGGCGAGAAATCCCAGTGCAGTCATGATCAGAAGGCACATCAAACAGCTACGTGGGTTGAACTCAGCATGAATTGTGAAGGTGTGGATTCCAAAGACACCCGAAAACCACACAAAATCATAGCACAGAACATCCCAGAAAGAACACTCACACAGCAGAGAACAAGACAATGTAAGAAGGCAGTGGACAAATTACAGTAGTTAAAACTAGAGAAGCACAGGCATGAACATTACTTTCAAGCTGCTTTCTCTAGGATGGAATTTACTCCTAGTACATGCAGGAACACCACTTCCACAGGAAAGGAGTTGCGCCGTGTGGAGGCAACTGTCTTTTGCTCCAGGACAAGAGAGAAATTCAGGTGTAAATCATTTGTATTAACAAGCCCTGAGTGCAACTTCTCACCCTTCATGCCATTACGCCCTAAGCCATACAGACAGCACAGTTCCAAGTAAGAATGGTGCTTAAGCTAAAGGCCCCTCCCATATCTCAAACACTTCATTTAAGAAGCCTCTTTACCTCAAGAGGACCAACAGCCAGCATCTCCTTCTAGGGCAGACAGCCTATACACTCCTTGATGAGTGGGATGGGCTTTTGTCTCCTCCCTGTAAAGCAGGCTCAGTAACGTTCTCGCCCCTACACCCTGCAGTCCCAATAAGCCGTGTTAAAAACACACCTACAAAGCACCCAGGCAGTGCCTGCATGGTGCATAAGGCAGCCGGATATTCTCAGTCCAAGGTAAGAGGGTGCCTACGTTTAGCCTGTGTGGAGGCTAGCAGATTTAACGAGAACAGCAAAACTAACCAAATACTAACATAAAATCCAGAGCTATACTCAGATCAGCATACAGAAGTTCCCCACTTCTCAGCAAGCTTCTCCCTTCAGAATGAGCTCAAATACTTCATATGCTCGAATTTCATTTCCTCCAAACACCAACTACTTTTCCTATGCTTTTTAAATTTGAAATTTAATCTCTCCAACAGCGACCAAGAATTAGGAAAAACTTAATGACCTATTCTTTCAAAATAGTACTGAATTCTAACCAGATGAAATATTATGCTACTCCTATAACTGTGTTTAAAGAGTATCATACCAGTAACTTTGTCAGAAAGTTTCTAAAGCCAGACTGAAAGTCTAAATATTAAACTGCTTCTGCTTAAACATTGTTTGAGAACTTTGTGGTTTGGTTTTAATAACATACATACATACATACTTTTTTTTCCTTACATTCTGCATCAGCATTTTTCCCTGTGTTGCAAATTCAGAACCAAAACTTGAAGTCAAAAGTTAATAACATCAGCTAACTGAAGTGCCTGCAGTACCTAATACTTACTTGGTATCTCACTGTAATACACTGCCAAGGAACAGTGATCAATTGCTCTGGTCGTACACTCTATAGATTTTTTTCAAGATGTAACAGAAGACACTGGGAAAAAAGTCTAGTGTATCTAAAAATTATTTCTAGATAATCACATAAAATACTCCGTTATAAATTTTTATTCTTTGACTATATTTAACACATCGAAAATAGACAGCAAGAATGTTCTATGTACATGAAAAATATTTCCTGTAATGAAAACACCTTATTTCTCCCATAAAAAAACACTGACAGCTGACTTTGTCTGACTCTAAAAGAAGTATTATTGCCCCTTTGCTCCACAAGTATACTTAGGCAACAACTGACACAGACTTCCCTTTCTTATCCTCACTAGATACCAATGCCTAAAAGCAGAACAATTCAATTCTGTAAACAAGAATCTCTTAAAATTCACCTTTCTAAAAATTTCACCTTTTCAGGAGCTATGATTAGCTCCTAAAACTAAAACACTTGACACTTTTATTCAGCGCTTACTGTTAAGTGAAAGCAGTCAATATGCACAAATTACAGTAAGACCAGACCAATACTGGAACAGTTTTGAAAACCCTGGCTTCTTCCACGACATCTAGAGTCATTATGATGACATGTTAATTTCAGTACTATGCATTTATATTGATCCACCTCCTACCTCTCTGGAGAAGATGTAAAATTCATCCTTCAATTCATTTATTCTCAACAATACTGGTGCTGAAATTCTGCTTGAATGCAGAACTCTGGAAGCCTCTAAAAACTTACTTTCAAATAGCCACATATTTAGTTAAGTGCATATGAAAAGTGGTTCCCTATAGCTGTGTCCAACTTGCACACTGTCCACAAAATAAAGCACTGTCTGAAAATACTCAAGCAGTTGAGCATGCCAATATACAACATAATCAAGTCAACTGTGCTTTAAATCTTTTTTTTCTTTTAGAATCTTACTCTCAAGTTATTACTGCACATTTTTGTTCTTATTGCCTTGAATGATAAGGACCATGAGCATTATTTTCACTTGTCCTACAGACAGGAAGAGGGGATAAAAAGCTAAATCCTATCTACCCCTTTCATTCAATCAGCTACCTAATAAGCATTATTCCTCTCTCCTTCATTTTGAAGGTCTGCAGAGATCAGTACTGCCCACCTGAGAATGTCCTCACCCCCAGCTGTGAAGAGATTAGCTCCCTCCACTCACATTTCTCCTTCTACGCACTCTTTTTCTGACCTGTAGTCAGCCAGGATGAAAATCCACCAAAACAGTCCCATGTTCCTGGGGCAATCTTCCAACTGTACAGAGAAAATGTATTCAAAATTGCATCTCCAAGCTGATAGCCTGCTGCTTGAGCTCAAACCCCCTAAGTAAAGGAAATAAAATTTGTAATAAAACACAAAGAACAGGAGGACGCTTCCTACTAGCTTTTTATGTGAGCATAAAGTGATGCTCTCTCATGCACTGTTAGAGACGAGATGTTATCATTCCCCCTTAAATCAGTCTAATATCCATTCCCACGTCTGGAGACAGAAGAATGCGATACAAGAATCTTGGCTCATAGCTCCAGGGTGTTTATTTTACTAGAGAAGTGCTTGCTTTCTTTCGTAGAAGGTGCAAAGAAATCAGTTTCTGGCATTGGACTGAACTTCCAATGGAAGACAAGCAAGGGTTACTGCCAACTCCCTCACTAGCTTTCCTGTCTATCACCAAAACCAGATAAACTTGTTTTATGTGAGGTTACGTGCAAGACAAACTAGTATATCCAGTCCAAAATGTATAATAATGTGTAATAATAATGAAAGTAATGTTTTCTAGACAACTGTAAAATATTCTTTTATATTAAAATTGATATTCAGAAGAGTATGTAATTAACACTACAAAGTAAGCTTAATCCACATAAATTAGGGCATGACTTTCGTATCCCTCTCTTAAGTTTAATTGTCTGGTGAGATCTCTGGCAACTCCCTTATTTGCTGTTGATCTGCTCCACCTCCGAGAGGCGCATCAACTTGGTGTGTTTCTCATACTTGCAGCTTCCATTTTAATTGCTAAGTAGAAACAAAGGATCTGTGATAAAGACAAACTTTATAAATGGAAAAGCATAAATTCCAGGACTGCATGATAACTTGGCAATAAGGATAGCATATCAGCCTGTATCTTCCACTAATATCCTTATTTAAGTGTAACAGATGTAACTTCTCTAATGACACCAAACCACAAACAAAACACATCTTACTACTGATATCATTTGATGATGTAATCAGGTACTATCACATACCTTCACTTATGACAGACAAATTCCAGACCGTGCAACAGTCTTGACAAAGAGGACTTCCTTGGTGTCCTTCCCCACTGCTTTTTTTTCAGTGACAGTAAAGCTCCTCATGAACTGCAGTGGGGTACCACAAATGTTGCTAGGTCTGTGTGGGTCACATGCACTGTTGCCACAGCAAGGAGAGACCACGCTGAGAGAAACTAAGAACAGCACCTACAGCTTTAGTCCAGCAGCTATTCCATTGTTGCATACAAGAGCTACACATTCCTCACATTCTATGAAGAGGTCATGACTAAAGTCTGTTCTTATTCACTTGCAGCTCATAGCCCAGCTGAAGAGAAAGAGTAACACATACATGATTAAAATTAAATAATGCTTCCTAGTGACTCCACAGTAAGTAACTAAATACCACTCCCATCATCTGTGGCATTTTAGAGGTACCTGCAACTAAGACAATGAGGCTTTAATGAGCATGTCAAGTAAGGAGATGCAATTGTACAGAACAACCTTTTCATATCACTAAGAAGATTATTTTCTTATCATCAGCCCCCAAAGTTTCAGGATAGTAACAATCAAATATTTATCGACAAGCAATAAATTGTCATTGATTAGAAACTCAGTGACTCTACAAGAAGTTTCATTGATTCAGCAAGTGAAAGTTAAGCCAGTATTGATCAATAGTTAACTTACCTAGTGGATAAATGTACTCTAGAATGAGTTTTTTAAAGCTTAGTTTAAGGTCTCTCCTGTGGTAACTGACTAATTTTAATTCATTAGATAAATGTTCTTGTACTGAGCGGTTCAGATTCTGTTAGATAACAATCTTTTTCAGTTTCAGTAATACGGAACAGTACTTGGATTTATAAATTCCTCTTCTGAGTACAACATCTCCTTATAACAACATAATAACCAATAAAAATGAAGGCAGCACAACTGGATCAACAAGAAACTACGCAGTACTGATGACTTTTAGATAGTGCTGAAATACCATAATGCATAAAAGTACTGAAACAAAACATTTGTAATAACCACCAACCTTAGTAATAAAAATACCAGGATTATAGCAGTGGTTTACAAATAAACTAAAGTCAACATATCTTAACAACTACGCTGACCTCAACATATTTTAATCCATATTTTAAATTTTAAAATTTAGAATTTGGTTCTATACATTCAAATCCGATCATCCGTCAACAAACAGCTTTTGCTGTTTTTACAGTCGATGAACTGCATGGTTTGCTAATTTTTAGATTCTTCCCACTGTGGTCTGACTACCAGACATACTAAAAGAAGAATTTAAAAGAAGAGATATTTTACCACCACACCAAAATAGCTTGTTCACATCTAGCACAATCTAAAGGTAAGGCACTTGTGTGAGAAATGTACCTGTTTCAAAAACGATTCTAGTTTGAAAGCAGCACTCCTGCATACTCACAACAGCAAAGGTCACACTAGTAGCCACGAGCATAACTTGTGTATATAAACCTCTACTACTCAAAATAACAGTTCATGTTAACAGCTGCTTCATACATCCTGTCTAAGAAGGAAACAACAACAGAATCAAAAAATGTCAAGTAACAGAACAAGTATGAAAGTATCATCAATCTGAAACAACTTTGAAAGTAACATTCCTACAGTGCTGCTGCTTTGCCTTAGGCATTCACAGGCAACCAAGCTGCCCTACTACAACAACAGGATTTTTAAGTATGCACTTGAGACAATATGAAAGCTAATGAACTTCCAAAAGAATCACCTCACCCTACCAGCGTGTCTACTAAAGTGTATTGGTATACTTTTGGGTTTTTTTGGCCATGAAAATTAAAAAATAACAATGAAAAAAAGTTAGCAAGAGTTCTCTTCAGGAATTTAGTTACTACATATAATCCAAGAGCTTTCTTACCCAGTGCCCCTGCTTATGACTCAGTGATAACATCTGATTAGAGTCCACTTACTGACAATTACTGATGGAAACAAACCATCTCCTGAATAACACTCTCCTCAGCCATGACCCTCATTGGTGTCTTGGTTCCTGATAGCTGTCAGGAACAATACTGAGGCAGCCCAAAAGCTGGTGAAGAAGTGATCACATTCTCAAACTTCAGGATGCCTGAGGGTGCTATCCATCTGGAGGGTCCATCTCACACAATTTCCTCAGACTTTCCTGATCAACACAGTAGTAGTCCCAGTTCCTTGGAAACTTAAGACTTCAAGAAACTGCCTGTGCTGTACAATACAGGTAATATCACAATAATAGGACTTGCCACAGGGGGGGAAAAAAAAAAAACCAAAACGTGTGCTGTCAGTTCAGTTATGGCTTTTTGATTATTTTCTGGAAAAAAATAACAAGAGAAGGATTATACAATATAAAGAATGGAACAACATGAGATCTGCAGCTTGATGACAACAGCTACCTTCCCTGTGAACTCATCTGTTTGGGAGTAAACCTATTACACAAGTGAGTACTGATACTTATTGTCAAAGTCTTTATTTCAAATATCATAGTACAATGCATAAGATTTGTATGTTTTTATATGCCCAAAATCACAACCAGAAAGATATATGATATATTGTCCTCCTGTTAGGTGTAAAACCTGTGAAGAGATGTATGTTAAAGAAATCTTAAGCAGGGGAAATCAGTGCACAACTTCATAGAACAACTTCACACATTTCAAGTGAACTACCTATCTGATGATACCCCACTGTCACACTGAGATATGAAAACCTGCACGCTCTCCAAGGGAGTAGCAGACGTGAACAGGCAGCTATATGACTGCCCTTGGAATAACTTCCTACGGAAAGCAATCAGAAACACAACACTTGATAAGCTGCTGCCTTATTCTCCTCAAATAAGGACAGACTGATACTAAGGAGATGAGAAGCACTGGCAAGTGAGATGACATAGCTAGTGCTCTGAATTTTATGTCAGCCTCCAGGAAGGATGTGCTTTTTACAGTGCCTGTCCAAACAAGAATGTGTCCCCACACATATACATGCATAAGCATATGTATGTGGTATGCTGCTACCAATCAACATAAAACTGCATGCATATAGCTCTTACACATGAATCAGTTCAATTTTGGCCTACATTTCTGCTGCAAAGCAGGAGAAAATCCCTGATGGACAAGGGGATTCGTAAAGAGGCAGGAACACTTACCTATTTTGAAAAGTCAGTATCAACTACCTCAAAGCATTGTTAGAGAGTCTCTAAAACCTATTAAAGGTTTTGGCCAAGGCAGATTTAAACTAAGATTCTGAAAGCATTTGCAAGAACAGATTTGACATCACCAGATGGTCTGCCACTGTGGTAACAGATTTCTACTGTCCAGAAATCATCTCTTCATTCTGCACACATGGTATTGCAAGTGTAGCTCTAACAAGTTTTAAAGGGTGGAAGTGTTTCCTAAGAAGCATTCGTCATTTGTTCATACATGTGTCCTAGTAAGAGGCTTCACAGCAAGTTCCCTCCATAAGTAACTAACTTAACAGAAAGAGTAACCTTTTCAACCACTACTTCTTAAAAGCTCTTAGCTGCTATTCATGTGATATGAAAGATTCTTCTTGTTCCTGAAGCAATGCCTGGTGGAGGAACAGACACTTGGAAATTGACTAATGTTGTCCTTGAGGAAAATACATCTCCTTTTCACATCCAGTAACTGAAAAATTGCCAATGTAATGAAATTTAGGTAACCTACCTACATTGGCCAGAATTCTCAATCATCTGCTGCTGGTGCTTCCATGCTTCAATATTTCTCAAGCTTTCAAGTTTAAGTTTTCTGTTATATCTATCCATAGTAGGATTTCTACGCACATACCAACATCTTGCAAGTACTTGAAAAAACAGTATTTTCAAGTCAGACTTTCTTTATCCATCCATTTCCTGCAACCAATAACATATTGAGGTTCACCTACTGTTTGCCCATCTGTTCCACTCAACTTTGTAGATGCAGTGTAAACCAAATATTGACAACATTCCTGTCCATGTGGCAGCTATCATCATGTAGAATCTTAGCAAAGATTCTACACAAAGTGAGTTTTTTGGTCATGGATGCTTGCTTTTTATGGGGCTCTTTATGGGGGTTGAAACCTTCCTGAGCAGCGTATACCATCTAGTTTAAATCCTGCAATTAGGAAGTCTTAGCTCTGGATTAATTAGTATACACAGCCACCTGAAGATTTGGAATGCCTATGGCTAGGAAATCACAATCTTGCTCTAAAAACACGAGTTGACAGAGCTGTGTAGCAAAATTACAAAAGCACATAACTGGTTAACTAGAGTCTCACAGCTTGTCATTCTCCACACACTTCAAAAATGCATATAATTATATACCACATGATTCAGTATTCTGGTTACAACTTAACAACTGTAAATTGACTATACTACCCCTTGAACAAATTTCTAACACACGCCCAATTTATGATTCATCTTAAATTCAGAGGCTATGCATAATTTATTCAGTCCCACAGCCACAATATTTGCCATGTTTTAACTGTCCTCCAAGGTGATATGCTTTTCCTTTTCCTTCTACATGGGAAAACATGACACTTCTTTCACAAGAGGTTAATCTACCTGTCATTGCTGCCTAGTTTCAAATCCTTACCAAGCTCAGGGTTTCTGAGCTAAGAAAGCGAATAGAATTGAGAGTGTAAAAAGGAGCCTCACCACAAAGACCATAAACTTCACTATCATTTGACAGCAGTATGTAAAATCTGCAAGGGTGATTTACAGAACTATTAACTCTACCTTGCACTTAAAACAGACTGCCTGATCTATAGTAGAGTGATAACCTATAACTAACAGATTTGATTTAACATCATGCTCTAGAATGGACAGTATCGCCATCTGATCATTACCCAAGTTCCATACTATGGAGTTTACAGGACAGAACAAGCTGCAGAAGACAGCACTGCCAAACAAATGGGAAAAACAAGATATCAGCACCATGTCCCATAACATAATGCCAATCCCAGTGTTACCCAAAAGGTGTCAGGGGACTTTTGCTTTGTCTGAATGAAAATACATTTCACATTAGCAGAGTTACAGTACATTACATATTACACCCTTGGCTGCATAATAAGGACAAACTATCAGAAACTTTTCCTCTACAGGCCTAGAAACTGAGAAGTGAATCATGGCATCTTATTCTATGAACATTCCTGTGAACAATAATGGAGAGCTGTCAGACTGAGGACATACTCAGATCATGCTCATGTAAAAGTTATGTACTGTACTGGAATGGAACCAAGCACAATGTTGTATTGACCTCTGAAGCCACTGTCCAAGTGAGGGATTAAATCAAAGTAGAATAGAAGAATAATGTTAATAGTGGTTGAATCTTCTACTGAGTAAGCTGGACCACAGGGAGTTAGACATGTTAAAAAATGTATCAAATTTGGCTGCCTTCTCAATCAATTTGATAATTCCATTTACAGCAGCCTAACCTCATAATTCTTATTTCATGGAGACCTTAGGAAACACTAACTAGAACCACAGAAAAAATAAACAGAAACAACAAACTGACAGAAAATTATTTTCACTGCTCCAGACAACCATGACCTCGAGTATTCTACAATATGGTCTGTATACAACATACCAACCTTTTCCATGCATCGTTAGCACCTCTACAAAAATACAGATTTTACAGTACCTCCATTTTAGTCAGATAGGAAAGAGAGAAGCACAGAAATAAAGCATGTTTGCTCAAAAACACAAATGTACTTGTTTTAACCAAGGAAAAAATACCCAATGTACCAGAAAAAAATAGCTATTAGGACCATCACAAAATTTCACTCATAGAAATGAGTTTTTAAAAGCATTATAGGTTTTTAAGCCATCCTTGGCATCTAAGTATTCCATGGACCATTACTAATCAACTACAGAAGAAAAAAAGATTAATTGAAGAGAAAGCATTTATGTATTTTTATGATTTGGCTTACACTACTTGTCATTTTTCAACACCTCACCCCCCCGCACAGTTTTGTCAAATGGAAAGAGAAGGAAACCAAGTTTTCACCACCCAAAAGCCACATACCATTTACAGTTACTTCATATCAAAGTGCTTCCAGGTCTCTAGATCCTGAGCTACACTAATCCTTTGAAAACAGTCTGAACAAGTATACCTCAAGATTCCAAAAGTATTATACAAAGCATTTGCTGTTATTAGATGCAATTACTTCTTGGCACAACAATTGTGGTGTTTGGGTTTTCTTTTAAACTGACAGCTATAGCCTACTATTGAAAATACACCATAAGCCCTGAAACAAATGTTGTCTGCATAAGAAATAAATTTATACATGAAGTCTGAAGAGACAATAGATTTTCTTCTACTTTTCCAAAAGTACTGAAGAGAGAAGCAGAACAAAACAGATTTTACATCACCACCACATTTTGCAATGGCGATTCACAGTATGATGAGCAGTTAATTTCTCTGACCAAAAACTTANGGTAGACCATGGCACTAAGTGCCACATCCAGTCTGTCCTTAAACACCTCCAGGGATGGTAACTCTACCACCTCCCTGGGCAGTCCATTCCAGCATCTAATCACCATTTCTGTGAGGAAGTGCTTCCTAAAGTCTTTTAATATTCAGAAAGCAAAGGTCATGGGAGGGACAGAATTAGTGAAAATGAAAACACACATCAGAGTTCAGTGAATGTCAAGCACAAAAATATTTCCTGTAACATTACATGCTACATATCCTATTCTGCACTGAGCAAGCACCAGGGGAATTTCCATATATAGCGTTAAATGCAGTTTCCTGATCGATTCTCTTTAATACTCGATACTGAGAGGCAAATTACAGTGTCTGACGGTATCATAAAACTAAAAACGTTGCACTGAAAAATGGTCTTTACTATTCTCTGCTTATTTGAGCATGCACGGCCAAAAAGCACACATGACAAAACAGCACATTCTTGTTTTGTTTTATCAGTATCTGATGTTGAGGCAAGCAAGAACAAAGAGAATGGCTGCCATCACTGCATAATGTTCTCAGCCCTTAAATAATGTGTTTCTTACCTGCATGAGAAATAAAACTATTTACATATCTACAAATGGGTTTCATTTTGCTTTCCATACAATACCATTTAAAATTATAATTATTTACATAATCTATTTTATTATTCCACCAGGTATTGTATTTCATTTTCCTCTTTAACAACAATGCTGGAATCAGAACTCTGCAACATCACCAACATGCTCCTGTCTCTTTGCCCCCTCTTTCTGAGCAACGATTTTTACCCTAGAATTGTATGCATGAAATTAACTTCCTTGATAACCTGACTACCCATCATCTAGTTCCTTTGTAAGAGGTCCAAAGAAAAGGGATAAGAATTCCATGTCAAAAAGTATGAAAAAAACAAAAAGCAATAAAGCAATGAACTGCAGATTGAACTACACAGATGACCTAACTGCTACTGAAATACACAGACAGTAAGGCAGTTCCCCATGTCTGGATTCCTTTGATTTCCTAGAGTTCTTCACTGAACAGCAAGCCAGCTGGTATGGACACACATAAGCTTCAATAGCAGATCACAGATTTACTGAGCTTTTTGAGAAAAAAATAGAAGTTCAAGTAGTTTTAAGTTTTCATGACCTTCCTATTTAATTTGGTATTTAGAAGCCTAAGCAATGCTCAGTACAAGAACAACTGTACCAGATCATACCCTCTCTCCCATCATCCTCCCAATCACTTTCTGAGCTAAAGGTTTATGCTGCACAGCCAAGTCAAATACCCACTAATGGTCTCTGTTCTGCTCGTTTCTCTAATCCCTTTCTGAACAGTTACACTTTTACTCCACATGACATTTTGGTCCAGAAACACAGCTGTTATTAAGCAGTTCACAGAGTCTTTCCTTTTGTTTGCTGTGAAGGTACTAACGTGCCTCCTCAAATTGCACTAGTAAAACACAGGCCAAGAGTCTGGAAGGACCACTAATGCTCTGCTTTTACCAATCAACTGACAATGTTTGCAGCTACAGAAAATAAATGTTTGCTTCCACCAACCTCTGCTGTGTAACAGCCACAGTAACTAGCAAATTCCAACAATAGTCCAACATACAAACCACCTTCTTTTCTGAAGATAACACATGAAAATAAAATTACTAAATCATACTAAGGAAAACCCCAGAAAGGGTTTTATTGTTTTGCAACAAGACAACAAAAACCTGCCTTTAGGTTTTCTTCCTTATATACCACATTCCACCAAATAAAAAGGGAGAAAACTGTTCTTTCTGAAACTGCTGCCAATAGATTAAACCAAACTTGAGTGCTTATGTAATATGGTGGTAGAAAAACCTACTGGGAAAAAGAAAGAAAAAACCCCACAGTGTTAATTCATACAATATATCACACTTTCCTGAAGCACTAGAATCTTATAGCAATTATTGGGAGCATTTTAATTTGACATAACTGAGCTTTGCAAAGCTATTTCAGAAATCCAATTCTATACATTAGCCCATGCACTCAGAGCTCCAGGAAGATTTGTCTGTTCCACATACATGATAACCTAACTGCAGAGCTACTCAATAAATGAGTCTATATTGTTGATGAACCCAACTTTCGTAACTGCAAGTAAATCCTTATAATCGAATAATCTTTCAATTCTTTAGTAAGGTCATTCCAGGAATTTCAATGATAGGGAACACTGAAAAATTAAGCTTTACAAAATTTAAGAGTCTGAGCAACGAGCTTGTTCTGCCAAGCAAAACAGCTTGCCAGATAAACAGCATTAGAAGAAACCTCTTAATGGAAACACAAGTCTCATGTTTCAGGGTTTCCTCAAAAACTTTGTGTCAATATCTTCCCAGACAATTCCCAGATTTTGAGAGTTTGAACAACCTTACAAATAAAATAGGATGAAACAGTTCTTTAAAAAGCCTACCAAAAAACCCAGGAAAACACACGAAAAAACCACCCCATACATCAGATAATTATAAACCCTTGTTTACAATAACAGTGGTGAAACACCATCCAAATAGGTGGGAGGTGGTGGAGGTCTCATCCCTTGGGACATTCCAGGGCAAGCTGGATGAGGCTCTGAGGAACCTCATCTAGGCAAAGGCATCCTGGCTTAGTGCAGGGACACTGAACTAGATGATCTTTAAAGATTTGTTCCAACCCAGTGCATTCCATGATTCTCTTCTATGATACTATGACCACTAATCCAGGACACAACGCAAGTACAAAGTCCGAAAAAAATCATTCCACCCTTTACCAGGGGAAACCTCAGCTCACCAAGTCTCCACCACAAGATCAGGAGATGATAGGGGGATTCTGGTAAGGCCTATAAACCAGCTCAGAGCAAACTGAAGGTACCCCAGTATACCTGGAGTAAGTTCACTCTGTTTTTCCACATCTTCCTTTTTAACATGCATGCACCGCCAAAACATACTGTTGGGTTTTTTTTCTCAACACTGTTTTCACAAGCTAGGTAACAGTCTTAGACCTTTTTTTTTTTTTTTTTTACCTCAAGGTCAAAGTCATCCAGTATACCTGCTGCATAGTACACTGTAGATTTGGTAAATTTCTTCCTGCTGTAGATGCAAGCCATTTAGTATTACATAACTGTTGTCCCTGTGAGACAACCCTTCTTTTTTCTTAACAGTCATAAATAAAGATTATCTGCTGTTACACATCGATAAGGAAGTCAGATTTATCAGTTCAAATATCAAACACCAGCATGTATAAACATCAAAGTTCCTTTTACAGGAAAATATTATTAAAATTCTCATTTTCACTATATTTCAACTTAAAAAAGGTATTTCAGTGCGTTCACTTGATGTTATCCTTTTTTTGCTGCTCCTTGTACAAATTTCTACAACTAATCAATAAGCTGACTTGCTGTACTTATTTCTCCTACAAACTGTGGTCTAAGAACGCAGTAAAGACAACTGAAGACAGATGATCTTTTAGATTTCTTGTGTATGAAGGATGGACAGAATTCTTTTCCTCCTGAAAACATATCTGAGATGCTAAAGCTCTTACTGGAAAAGTGCAGAAAGAAAGAGCTTATTAACAAACCTCTGATTAATACATACAGAGAAGCAGTACACTCTTATTGCCTGTAAGCCAAGTTAAATAAGTACAATTTTGAAACCCATTAAAGATGAAAGCAAACTGGCTTCAGAAAAAAAAATAATATACCTCAACAACTGTAAAATATGGCTAAAACACACTAAGGCATTTGAAATATCATAACAAAACCTCTGAAGGAGAAAAGACCATTTATCACCTGTTGAAACATACCATTTAAGGAAGTTACCTATAGCCTTTAATTAGATGGCTGAAGGGTTAACTCTACATAAACCTTACCATAGGTGCCCAGTCAGCAACGCACAGCACAGAGATGTCTCTCAGAGTAACGCATGTGCTGTTATTCACCAACATTAAAAACTAAAATGCAACATTTGTACCACTGTACCATTGATTTACTTGCTGGGATTTAAATTCCCTAGTTAAATCACTAAAGGCAAATAAAGCTCAGCACTGACTTGGAAAAAGCAAGCTATTATTTCATAGATCATAATCCTAAGCACTGGGAGGGATTTTCAAATTAGTGATTTTAGAATGAAGGGAAAACACCCACTCCCTTCCCCTCTCTAACTTTTCTCTTCTCTGAAACACTAAATGATGCAAAGAGAAAAATGGGTAAAATTAGTAATAACATTAGTAATAACATTCTGTTGCACTTGATGAATTCTGACAAGAGCAATCAATAAGACTTTTTACAGGACTGATACTCTCATGAGCAAAACATCAAGAAAATTTATATAAAGTTTAACTGTCTATATATGACATGGATGAAAATCTAAAACCTTATTTTTCCATGCCTTTGGTAACATGCAAATTGTTCATCATTTAAACCAGGCATGACGTTGCTATGAAGCACAACTATTTCTAACAGTTTAAGTTTCAAACTTATTTAGCCTCCTCTTCAGTCAATTTAATCTTTTAAATTGATCAAACACAGAAACAGCAGTAAAAGTCAAAAGCCCAATCAATAAAGATGGGACATATTTAATACCAAATAAGATGGTTTAGAAGTCTGAAATTCTACAGTTAGTGAAAAAAACATTGTCCTACACATTCTCTGAATAACAGCTGCACATAAAGGCTGATGTGGCTTTATGAGTCAAGTCCCATTACCTTTGTTTGGTGAGCCTAAGAAAGCCCTAGAACCACCTGCATAACAAGCCCAATGGGGTTTTTTTATTCCTTCCTTGAAGCCACTCATGTCTGTACAAAAATTTGAAAACAACAGTAGCAAATCTATACATGCTACTGAGATGCTGAAGTCATTAATATTAAAAAAGGAAAGAATCCTTATCTAAAACAAAATTAAGAATTAGGAACAAATTCCTCTGCACAGAGTGAGTAGCAAATAACAGTGTCTGTAACCCTTAAGATAATGAGATAAGCCACGTACTGTCTGTACTCATTAATGACTCAGAAAGACTTTGCACTCAGTTCCCTGTTTTTTTTCTGGTAACAGATTTTGAAGAGCTGACCACCACCCAAGCACCACACTAGACTATAACATCAATAAAGACAGAATAAAGAATGGACATGAGACTCAGAGAAGCTTACATCTCCAAGCATCAGCTTTACTGTAAATATGATTTACATTAACAAATCCTCATGCCCCTCAATGTAGATTGTGAAACAGTCACGAACTCAGAGAACATAACAATCTCTACTATGCTATAAATATATGATTGCAATAAACCAGTATCATTTAGTTTTATACAGAACACAACAGCAGTCATAAAATCCCATCATTTAACGATATCCTGGGACCTAATGGAAATGCTAACATGATGTGGCTGATAGGCGATACATACTCTGCAAAAACTGCTTTTACAGTTGTTGTAATACTGCACAGGAGAAGCTGGTCTTCCCAATGATGTATCCAGTTAAAGTCTGCTTTTCATTGTAATGAATGCTGCGTTCAACGTGCAAAACACGAGGAATTTCTATGAGCTAACTGATTTCTCCCTTCAACAAATTACAAAGCAATGAACTAAATAGGATTTCAGGGAAAGGAAATAACCTCTGATTAAGTTCACTTAACTTGAGAAAAGAGAGTAAATCAGGAGTTTTTTCCTATTAAACTCTGCATCAATTTCATTCTTACAGCAAGCATATAAACAACCTGCAATGACATCATTCAGAAAGTCACATGAATACATTTCAGCTCAAGATCCATTCTTCTCTAACTAAAAACAGACGTCAGATTTGCTGCTTCTGGGATACATCTATGTGCAAGCACCCAAACCCAAATACCTACAATACACAAAAATACTCAGAATATACCACCACCATAGGAAAATCGTTTTCAGATTCATACACAGAAATCCTAGCAACTAAATAGTATTTTCCCTCCCAGATCTCTCCCACGGATAAGAGTAACTAAATTGGTGAAGGGCCTAGAAGGTAAGCCCTACAAGGAGAGGCTGATGGAGATGGGTCTGTTTAGCTTGGAAAAGAGGAGGCTTAGGGGTGACCTTACTGCTGTCTATAACTACCTAAAAGGTGGCTGTAGTCACGTGGAAGTCTGTCTTTTCTCCCTGGACACTGGAGACAGGACAAGGAGTTACAGTCTTAAGCTCCATCGCGGGAGGTTTAGACTTGACATTAGGAAGAGGTTTTTTACTGAAAGAGTGATCCAGTTTTGGAACGGGCTGCCCACGGAGGTGGTTGCGTCACGGTCTGTGGAGGTGTTTAAGGTTAGTCTGGATGAAGTGCTGAGTGGCATGATCTAGATGTCAGATGTTTAGGTTTACTTGGTTGGTTTTAGGTTGGACTGGATGATCTTTAAGGTCTTTTCCAGCCTTATCATTACTGTGATACTGTGATACAGACAAATATTCTTTACTAAGACACAATTTTAAAGAAACAGAGCTCTTTAACCTGAGGTGGAATACAACCACAGAAAACCATCTCCTAACAGAGAAGCAGCACACAGAAAGTCTTTTCATCTCGGAGTCTACTGAAAAGAGTGATGTGGTTTTTGACAACAACAGTTAATTCAGGAAGAAATCTGTGTTCATCTCCAAACCCATGCACTGACACCTTTATATCAGTTTTTCCTCCCCTCCTCTTTACTTCGAATTTTGTAAAACTGGAGATTTAAAGCTCCCCTCTCTTTTCCAAGTGCCCCACCTGGCCAAATTTAAAGACAGTTTGAAGCAGGAGAAACAGCTGACAACACCTGGATGACAGACTACTCTATCAACCACAAATCCCTAATAACATTCAACAATCCTGCAAAACTTGTTTTTCTATATAAATGCCAGCAATCAACAATCAGCAGCTTTGATACTAGGTCTCCTTTAATTCTTTACATGTTACTTGAAGATATTTCTGTAACTTATTAAATTTATTCATAAAGAACAACAGATGAAAACCTAAGTAAAAAGCCTTCTCGCCTCTCGCTACTCTTCCTAAGGACTTTCATAAACTAACTAGAGCAGATCCCCATCGTGGCAACTGGATTTCAAATTCTCAAGGCATATCATTGTCCCAAACCAGCCTACTCAATTCACTCCCTTTTATGAAAGAATTTTAATGGATAATGACGCACAAAAAATATGCCTAGTTGCTCCCCAGGTATTTAAGTGGCATAGGAGAAACAGAAGTCTGCACAAAATAAAAAAGGCACCAAAGAGTTGTCTTCTACCCTTCTCATCTCCCAGCCCCACCTCCTCCTGTAGTGTAGAGAAGGAAGCTGGGAAACACTTAGCTTAAAAGTTCCACCCTTCTTTACAGATGCACATATTTCATTAATAGCTAACTGCAACATACAACATTAACTTACTGTGGTATTCATAGCTTTCCATCCATGCTCGTCTCATGGTAAGCAACCACTTGGAACAACTGCTTACAGGTATTTTTGCACTATAACTCACTGCTCCCAAGCCTTATTTTCAAACCCTTTGTCTCACTGAGTAGCTCAATTTAAACAGTAAAATTCCTTCCAGTTTTTCTGTAAGCAGGGAAAAAAAGAAAAAGGATTACTAACAGAGCAGTGGGTTGCTAACCAACCTTTCTCTTAAATAGACAAAATAAAGCAATATGTACAGAATCACAGAATGGTAGGGGTTGGAAGGGACCTCTGGACATCATCTCGTCTAACCTCTCAACTAGAACAGGACCTTCACCTAGAGAAGATGATGCAGAAACATATTCAAAGGAGTTTTTAATGTCTCTATTCCACAGTGTCTATGGGCCACCTGTTTCAGTGCTGTCACCTTCATTGTGATAAAGTTTTTCCTTATGTTTAAATAGAACTTACTGTGTTCCAGTTTGTGCCCATTGCCCTCCGATCCTGTTCCTGGGCACCAAGATGACTCTGGTCCCATCCTCCTGACACTCACCCTTTATATATTTATAAGCACTAATGAGTTAGGACATTCCTCAGTCTTCTCCTCTCCAGACTAAACAGAACCAGCATACTAAGTCTTTCTTCTCACCTTTTTTTAGGTTTAATGGACTCCTGGTGAAATCACTTTGAATTTTACTGATATCATCAAAGGACTATAAATTCAAGGTTTGTCACCTGAGTAAACTGGAAAGCTCTTCAAAAGAACATAATTTCCCTTTAAGAGTTGACCTTACCCCAATGTTAGAAAGTCTTGACAAGTACTCTGGAACAACCACTAGAGAGACTCTTGAGCATAACTTCTCCTTAACAGTGAAGGGCTTAGAACAAGGGAATGCTTATATTAACCAGGCCCTCTGGGAAATACTCTTATGTTTTTCAACATACAAATAAATATTTGAAACCATTTAATGGTTTCAAAGTACAGCAGTATTTAGAGATTTTGGTGGTAAAGAGGAGCTTTGTTTAACTGACTGGTACTTCAACAATAAACTCCATTTAAGAGTCTGCCCAGTCTCATTTTATCTTTCTAATTACCTCTCTTGTAGAAGAGCATACTATTAAGGTTTGCTGATTAAGATTTGAAGACACTTTGAAGATTTATTGTACTACACAGATGCTAATTATTATTGTTCATGCCTGCATTCGGTTGGCAGGAAAATAGCCATGTGCCAAATAATTTCTGCTCCACATGCAGAAGTGAAAATATTTGCTGTGCTGTGCTCTTTAAAAAGTTAATAGTCAAAGGCCTGCAGCCCCTTCACTGAGATAAACCAAGGAAACACCACCTTCCTCTCCACTGGAACACTCAAAAGCAACATTTATGCCTTGGTAACTTCCCACCTGCAGAAATGCCATTTCCTCCCTTTCCTAGACTTTTTTGCTACCTCCCTTTGAGGCACCCATAATGACAATACTATGCACAAGTTATCACAGGTGAAGACAACCAGTTACAGCGGTTATTTGCCACTCATCCATATCACAGTCCATTTATACTTGCAAAGCCCTGTGAAGCTGTGAATAAACTACTGGATCCCATCCTCTCCATACAACCCTGAGGAAAATATGTGATGTGCTGTGCACTTAATGCTTAGGATTCAGCCCACCTTCTCCCACAGATACTTCCTTCTTTCACGTATGCTCTTCCACTCATCCACTCAAGTGTCCTCAAGTCTGGTTCTTACAGACTCCAACTGCATTCAACAGTCTCATAACAAAGAGTTGGGTTTCTTTTAAATTAAGCTGTTGCAAAAAAACACTCTGTGATACAACCTGTCTCCTTTTACATCCACTACAATCAAACGTATTTTCTTTCACTAAAGGAGGGGAAAAAATCCCACCACATTTCACACTCTGAACAGAAAAAGAAAATAATAAAAAATCTAAAATATCAATACTAAACCCCTCATCTGTAGAAGGTTCAATTTCTTTATCATGCAACAAACAAATATCTGACTGTGTGAGAAATATATGTCAAGTGCTTTTCCGGGTATCAGACAGGAATACTACGCTAAAAACAATAACACACCTTAAAAAGTTCAGACTGTACATTTTTCTACCTTTTGCTGTCATTCTTTTTCTTTTAAATTATTGCTTATATTTTTAAAGCTCTTCATGGAAAAACAGGCTTTCTGGCAGGTAAAGAACACATCCAGATGAAATACATATGCTCTGCATGAAAGCTGCACAGATAGGTTCAACTGATAGCTCAAGGACTGGCAACAAACAGTGTTGTAACTTTGCTATCAAAAGATTCTAAGACTAGATTTACTCTTTCCTCATCGGTACTTCTTGCACAAGAACCAAACCACTTGGGTTGTTTTCCATATTCATATCTGTATCTCAGTTGATTCTAACTCTTGCAGAAGTGTCTTCAAAACTTACGTCTGGTCATCCAAAGCCAGATGTGCACAGGCAGAATATCAGAGACCTAAATGCACAGCTTTAACACCGAAACCTATCCTGCTCTGAAGTCATTACTATAAGTATTAAAATGTCATCTTGTTACTAGCCTGAGTCCATGGGAATGAATGACCCTGGAGTCAAGACACCTGGGAATGTATGGATTCAGTGACAGCTTTCTCACATGAGGTTCAGTCCCTGGAAGAAAGCCTGCATATTCTGGTCCAGTTTCACCGTTCTTTTCCTTAAACACGTTCTCCTCCCACCGACAGGGCTTAATGAACTGATCACAGTTACTGCTCCAGCTAGTTCAACATGCAAAGACTTTCATATTCCCTTCTCCAGAATTCACACCTTAATAAAATGGCTAGACACAGATTAGCTACAACCACCCTTACAATTTTCATGTCCCACATTTACTTCTGATCCCACCTACAAAACCAAACCAGTTCCCAAATGTTTCCCCAATAAATAGGAGAGGTACAGAGCACAGCTCCTGGCGGTTCCCTATGAAGTCACTGGCTTTGTTGTTTTAAATATGCAATTTAGAGAGAATGACACAATCTAGAATATAAGAGAGATTATCCTGCGGTCTGCGGAGGTGTCGATTGCCAGGAGATAAAAAGCCAATGAAACCACTCCGTTTCTCATCGTCGGCCAACAGATTTATACTTTTTCTGTTCTTCATGAGGCAGAAAGTTCCCTTCTTTCTGAAGGGAGCCGGATGGGAGCTTTTGTTCGGTTCGCGCACACAACTCGAGCTCCTCGCCGCCGCCAGCTGCAACCCCAAAGGCGACCCAGAAGGTGCGGTGCGAGAAGCGAAATCACGCTCCGCGCAGCCTTCGTCTTCCTCTCCTTTTCCCCTCTAACGCACTCTAAGGCCAGAGCTTCTGCCCCAAGCTAGCACCGCAGCGGCGTGGACTTAACCCTACCCGCACATCTCCGTCCCGTCCGCAGGACCGGGGTTTGACCCTACTCTCACATCTTCGTCCCTCCCGCAGCCACCTCGGAGACACGAACTTGTCGGCCGCTCCAGAGACGCCAGTCGCTCACGCAGAGCTCGGAGCTGCGCCTACCTCCACATCAGGGCTCGCGGAAGGCTATGACTGGCGCCTGCAGGGCAACGTAGGAGAGGAGCGGGAAAGAAGCCAGAGCTGTGCAGCATCGCCGTCCGCCAGCCCCGCGCTCCGCTCCCACGACATCTGCGCGACAACCCGATCGGCGGCTCCCACTTCCTCTCGTCCCTTTCCCTCCCCTGTACGCGGCCGCCGGCGCCCGCAAGAACCTACCACGGCCGCCTGGCCCCGATAGCCCGGCCCGACCTCCGCGCTGCTTCTCAAGCCGCTGCCCCTGAGGGCCGCCAGCAGCACGGAGAGGCGCCAGCGCAGCCGCCCTCCGCCCCCGATGGCCACACCCCTCTCTCCTTCGCTCTCTCCCTTTGCAGCGCCCCCGGGGCGGCGGGGAAACTGCTGACGCATGCCCAGCCACGCCCTCTCCTTGAGCTCCTGTCCCGGCCTCTGTCTCTTTTCCCCTTTCAGCTCGCGGCTGGAGGCCGGACTAGGTTGGTGGTGGGGTGATGCTTAATGAAACGCTGATAGCACAGCTTGGGCTTGGACCTCCAAGCGGGCTTTTCGGGGATGATCGTGACGCTGGCTGCCCTGGGCGGTTGAACCGGCATTCTGGAGTCTCTCTTAGAGGACCCTCGTGGCCTCTTGTCCACTCTCTGTTCTTGAGGGCCTTGAGGGATTGGGGAGGCCAGGCAGGAACCATCCATGAGAGACAGTTCCCGTTACATTTGTGGGGGAGGAAAAAAGCAGCCAGTGTTGCACAAAGCAAACGTAAGGCAAAGTTTTCAAATATGGCCGGTTGTGCTTAGCGTGTCCCACCAGTGGTAGTGAGGGAAGAGTTTACTTGGCTGGGCGCAAACAAGGCTTTTAATACGGCTTCTTTTCGCTTTTCGGATGCGATATCCACTGTGGAGACGCACTGACCCCTTGTGCCATGGGGTTGGAGCTTCTCCGGGGGGCTACTCGGCATCCCCCTCTCTTTGTTGAGAGAGACTGAAAGTAGGCACAAGAGGAGGAAAAAGCCATTTAGTCCGTTTTAATTTTACTGACATCCTAGATAAGGGTCTAAATTCAGGCTACGTGACAATGAACTTTTTCAGAATTAGCAAAACACAAAACAACACCAAAAATTTTGTGCAAACAAAAAAAAAAGTTGTTTTTAAATAAATAAACATGTTTGGCTGTAATTTTCATAACTAAGTACCAATTCCTTTGTAGTACCAAAAGTATTAAGGACTCAATGTGAAAGTGAGTCTGGCTAAAGTAGTAGCATTGCTGTGTGTAAGAGGTAACAAAAGTAAATACAAGTAGTAGAACTAATTAACATTTTAAGAGGCTACAGTATTCTGAGATGTTGTTAGTTATGTAATTTAAATATTATTTTCTTGTAACACAAGTTCCTTAAGTTGATAACTATCTACTTATGTTTTAAGGTGAACTGAACGTATTCGTATCCACATTTCCTACAAGACCTCATTTTGGTCTCTGTACACTTTCATACCTTCCATGCCGAGGGTTCACCTTTGTATTTAAGATTTGTAATTGCTATAAGCCATGTTACTGTGTATTCTTTTTTACTGTATTTGAAGATGGGGCACTGAAAGAACTTTGTGGCAATATGGGTTTTTTTTCAAAGATACCTTATTAATTCAAGTAAAGAGAATGGGTAAAGTGAGACTTGCAGATATTTGAAAACCCAACCTACATAGTAAGGCCATATTGTATTTGCATACTAGACGTATGAGACAGCTCCTCCCCAAAACGTCACCTCTCTTAAAAGACTGCAAATTTGATTGTAATTTACTTTCCTCTAAAGAAGATTTTGTTCTTTGTTCTTCATTATACTAATAAGCATCTGTTTGGGACAGCATTTTCCTTAGTCTTCTAAATGCAAATGAATGCCTTAACAATTATTTCATTATTTTGAAATTAAAGATCTTCAGCCTTCAACAAGGAAACTTGGAGGTTGGAATCAATGAAAAATATCATTTCCATCTTCACCCAGTGTGCATTTTACATGTAATAAATTCAGAAACTTGCCTTGTTGACTAGAAGACATTCTGCACAAAGACCAATGCCCTGGATTGCTTCCACTGTGGGAAAGCACAATGGCTTGTGTCAGTATGATACTTCTGACATTTGTCACGAATGTTTATTGCAAAGATTGGCAAGCTAGTACTTCATTTAATACATTCCTGAGTGGCTATTTCTCTAGCTATTCAAAGTTAGCTGCCTCCATGCTAACCAGACTAACAAACTAATTTTTTCTCTGCAAAGAATGTCTGGCAAATAAATATGCTCCAGTTAATCCACCATTCAAATCCTGCATTGTTTACTCATAGCTTTTGCTTAATGGAGTGCAGCTTTGCTTTGGAAAAAACAAAAAAGCCAAATTACATTTTCTGCTGTTCCTGCTGAAACTTCCTCAACAAACAAGTGTGCCCCTATCTGTCTCTATACTAGGCGATTCAAGAACACCTCCAAGTTCCTGGTTTGGGATGCAAGTCTGGCCACATCTTGACTGTGTATAACAGCAAAACTTGTACATTAACTAGAACCCTCCCTTAATCTCATGTTTATGGGTAAAACGGAAGAATCAATATTTGTGTGGCATGCTGCAGTGTACAAGTAAAGATCTATTCAAAGGAATGCTTGGTCTGAATATTCATACCTTGGCACTAAGGAAAACAACAGAAAAAGAAAAAAGCCCAACTTAACTGCATCATAGGGCAAGTCATCCACAAGTTCTTAGTCTACAAAGCACCTTCTTTTTGAGTTAAATTGTACTAGAACATTATTGTAGAGTTCCAGAATGGTTGGTTTGGAAGAGACCTTAAAGACCACCTAGTTGCAAAGCCCCATCCAACAAGGCATTGCATGGTTCTGGGCAACCTGTTCCAATGTCTCACCACCCTTACAGCAATGCATTTCTTATATCTAACCTAAATTTACTCTCTTTGTGTGGAGAGTGTAATTGAAGAGTGGCTTCAGGAGAAAGGACATGACATAGCTGAACTGGTACCGAGAGCATGAGTCCCAGAAGGCCTTGCAAGAGAGCCTGAGAAACAGAGCCTGAGAGCCTGCCTGAGAACCTGCAGCTGAGAGCCTGGGAACCGAGGACACTGTAACCTCAAAGTAGAGTGATAACCAGGGCCTTGCAATAACAAGATGTGCTACGAGGGATGTAGCTGTATAAACAGAAGATAAGAATGTAGTTGCTAAGGGTGGGATAAGGCTGAATGAGCTAACCAATAATGAGCTCAGTTTCTGCAATATGTATGATCCTAATTAGCAATGGTATAAATGTAGCCTTCTGATTGTAATAAAAAAGACTTTCCGATCATCATAGGATGGTGTTTGTCTCCCATGGATCCGACAAATGGCGACATCTTTGAGCTTGAAACCATTACCCCATGTCCTGTCACTACACTCTCGATCTTTCCTGTATGCTTCCCTTTAATAGCTGCTATAAGGTCTCTCCTGAGCCTTTTTGTCTCCAAGAAAAACAGTGTCAACTCCCTGAGGTTGTCCTCATATGGAAGATGCTTCAGCTGCCTTATAATTTCTATGGCCCTCCTGTGAACCCACCTGAGCAGGTCCATGTTTTACTTATGATGGGAGCCCCTGAAACAGACTCTAGATGGTTATGTCACAAGAGTGAAGCAGATGGGGAGAATCACCTCCCTTCACCTGCAGGGACACACTTTGTCCCTGAAAATATGCCACTGGGAGTATAAAAAGCATGAAGCCCAGGATACAATTTGTCTTGTGGACTGCAAACATTCATATTCAGATTTTCATCCAGCACCATCCTCAAGTCCTTTTCCACAGGGCTGCTTTCAACTCAGTTATCCCCTGCCTGTATTTGTGCTTGGGGTGAGGAGTTGACCTTATCTTAAAGATCCTAGGAAAATTACAAGAGTTGTTCATAAAGCAGCAGCAGAAAGAAATAACTACCACAAAGATTAAATCTCTGTGAAAAATCAAATCTTAGTACAGTGACTGACTAGTATTTTCACATGTGACAATTCATTTTGGGCATCTTCCAGTTTTGATGTCCAGACAAGAGCCTTGTTTTTGAAAACTACACAATGTGGTATCTGAAGTTTGGCAGCTTGATTCACAAATGCCTTTGGAACTAAGAGACATATTATGTTATTTGGCTAAATGACAGTAAAGAGACAGGGAGAATGCTGCCTACAAACATTCGACAAGACTGAATACCAGTGAGAGGAAGTAAGTGGTTTTGGTCCCCATCTGCAATGAAGTCCATCTTTGTAGGCTAATAGCAGTGAGTTTTAAAATGTGTTTCTTGGTTATGCAATTGCAGAAAAGAGGCCTGAAACATATCTGGTAATGTATTTATATATGTAACACATAAAACAGAAAAAGAGAGAATTTCATAAAGAAAATATTTTATACTGTAAGACTTACAGCTCTTGAGGATAACCTTCAAGAAGATCTAATTTACAGTAGCTAATTAGCTTTAGATACTTAAAACCAGACCGGTTGAAACTGTAGTAAATACACAGTACAGAACAATCTTGCCCAGACAGAAACTGCTTGTTCAAACAGGTCCTTTCTACTTTTGACTTTGTAGTCTATCTTAATGAAGGTTTTGTTTGGGAGTATTGCAGTCAAGAGTTAAATCAGAGCAGCGGAAGAGAGACATTAAAATGTATAAGGGAGAGTAGGAGAAAAGAAGTTGCGTTTATTTGTGATTTGAAATGAAATGTAGGGTCACAGAGGCTGAGAAATACACAAAGGCTGTCCCAGAATACAGCCTATTTTGAAGAAAAGGCTCTCACATCCACAGTAGCTAGATTTTATAAAGTAACAGACCAAAGTCTAGACAAGTTGTGGCAGAGGGAGGGAGTGCAGAGAAGAGAATTTTTTCAAAATTGTAGTGCTTTTATAATTCCATAATTGACCCCTTTCAGCTGATTGGGACAATCAAATTTTCCTTTATTGCAGCCTT
Source organism: Upupa epops (assembly GCA_013397515.1). NCBI lineage: Eukaryota > Metazoa > Chordata > Aves > Bucerotiformes > Upupidae > Upupa > Upupa epops. The sequence goes on along the minus strand of VZRI01012094.1, from coordinate 39,281 downwards.
CCGACACCTAAAAGCATTTCATTTGTTTCCAGCAAATGAATTGCTCAACTGCTGCAATGCAACTGAGCATCATCCTGTGTGCAAGTGATAGTAGAACTTTTGCTGAGCACACCAAGACCTTAAGCAGAGAAGACTTTGATGTGTACACATGGCCACTTTTTATGCTGCAGTGATCTTCAGTATGCACCTGTCAACAAGAAATTCACCTCACCTATTGGTAAATTCTGTAATCTGAGGCTCATCCTTTACCTCTGGTTTTAATGTTCTGGAATGAAATTTGCATGGTGAGAGTTTTATTAACAGAATGTCAGTTGGCAATGAGTCTAACATGTAGATCCAGCATGTACAGTTTGTGCGCTATTTTGTTGCACTTCCAGAACTATTGAAATACCTAAGGTTACTCACATAAATGTTTCTGCTTAATCCAATAGCACTTTTCTGAGATGGTACAAATGACTGGAAACCAAGGGTTCTTTTACTAATCCTTAAGGATTGCAGAGTTTTGCTATTTTTCACCAGCAAGTATGTGCATGTTCAAATGTGTTGTCTTAAATCTAATTGGAAGTGATGGGAACTGAACATGTTAGTTGTAGTACTTTCCATTAGAAGGTAGCAAAACCAGTAGACTATACAAATCAAGTCTTTGTAGGAATTTCAAAGAATTTTTTGAGGTTGCTGTCATTGATAACATACCCTGGGGACCCAGGTTGTAGCAACAGATTACCAAACTCTCTGTTCCTGGAAATAGTATTTTCTTCATGCTTTTTATATTCCCAGTGCCATATTTTCAGGGATGAAGGTCATTGCTTTTTTCAGTGGCACTAAAGCATACATAAAGAGATGGTTCACACTACAAGTAAGTAAATGGCTCAGTAAAAATCAGAATAACCATTGGTGGAGAGACACTGATGCAAACTATCAAATCATTAAATGCTTTGAAACAACTAGCAAAAAAAGGCTGAAGGTAGACTCCAGGACAACAGAGTGAGAGAATCACACAATTAAAGGAATTGAATCCACATAAAAAATACTAAAAGAACTATTAAAATGTCAAAACAAAAATAAGAACATGTATCTAATGCCTTGGAAGTATTGTACTCCCTTTAATGGTGCTATAATTCAATTCCATACTCAGCAAAATCTCTTTTGTCTGTAAATCTCTTGAGGGTATAATTCTTTACAAGAGTACCAAAGTAATTACATTGAAATCTGCGAAATTACTCCAGATTTACATTGATGTTACAGTGACTGTAATCTGACTCTAGAGGGAACAATTCTTGTTTCCCCTACCGACTCTGTAAATTACTGTAACTAACATTTCTACTAATATTTTCCATAAAAAGCTGTGAATAAATATGACATAAATTGTTCCTAAAAAGGCCTTTTGTTTAAGAGTAAGGATTCTTCTAATACACTCTTTTAAACTGCTGTACAAAACAGAGCTTTAAAACAGCTATGTGCTGGGATAGATGATTATAGTTTTATAGTCAGACTAAAGGGACTGACTTCCCCCCCAGAAGTGACAAGCTATACATACTGTTATGCCCACTGCAGCAGATCACTTTTAGTGTTACCTGGATAACCGCACATGTCTGTGCATTTGCGCAGGCATTTTTTCACATCTCTACCTTGCCTTCTTAATTGCTTATGATCACCAAGCATTTCATGCAATGTTACTTATAATATAATTAATTACTAATTATTCTTGCTCTCATGGATTCTATATAAAGTGTTTGGAATGTTTTTTTTAGAAAAAAAGACTTCTTTTTGAAGAAGATAATTTCTCACACAGAATACATGGCATCCCTCTATTCTGGAAAATATTATCTGCAGTAATACATTTACCAGCCACTCTGGCTGACTTCTGTAAGAATTGCCTATGAACATCTGTACAAATTTCAAATTTACTTTGGTGATTAGAAGAATTGCATTGATTAATAAAAATATATAAAGTTTTGGACATTTCTATCCCATTTTCTATTTAGCTGTGCCACCCTGCTCCTAACATTTTACTGCTTTGTTAACTGGGAATTATTTTTGAAGTATGTGGGAGATGAAGAAGTGTGTTGGACAGTTTTTTTAATGTTGATGTTGTATTATATATTTCCATAACTGGAAATACTAACAGAGTTTACAACAGTCAGTAGCCCCAAAGAGAAGTTTCTTTACTATCCCCTGGCCATAAATTACTTTCAGAACAAGCAGAGACACAAAACAGTTTGCAATAGAAATACACTCTTGGAAAAATGTCTTGCTTCTAAAAGCCAGGTAATTTTTTCATCCCGGTTAAAGGAAACACATGACAAATCATGCCAAGAGTTAATGAAATGTTTAATTTAAAATTCTGTCTTTATAATCTCAGTTACGTATTTTGATGTGTCATTCTATGCCTGATAATATTTTGAGATCTGTAAGTCCTGCCACTTGAGGGTTTCAAAACAAGTCACTATAGTGATACGCTAAATTGTACACACTTGTAGAGAAATAATATTATTCACATTTCAAAGAAGGAAAAACAGAGGCATGACCTTATATATTCAGTGTTGCACAGGAAACTTGGTGCAAAGTACTGGACGCTTTAACTTTCAGTCCCACACTCTTCCTACAGAAGAGCTAGTAGTCTAGAAGGCATCAGACTATTGCTTAGTTTCCTGGAGGGCTACATATAGCCATAGTTATTAATCTGTTTTCATTTCACCATGTTTCAAATATGTCTTCTACTATTTTAAATTTAAAACATCCCTTTTTCTTCCTGCAACTGTGGAGATTGTTAGGTAGAAGACTACCATTTAAATTTCAAAGGGCTTCTCTGTGAAGCACTTCCTTATGGTAGAACCACTAGTTATGGTTTAAATGAAATCTTTACCCAGCATATTTGGAAATTACAGGGCTTTGCACATAAACTCCAGTCAGAGAATAAGAATGTTCTGATCTTTTGAGTAATTTTCATTGTTCTGAGGTCGCAACTCTTTGGCTTGATACTACTTTAACTATTTTACTCATGCCACCTAAAAATCAAAGAAATGGTATTCATTCTCTTTATTTGTCAGCTTGTTCAGAACCCAAACATTAAATAAACTATCACATGAGTTATTACAATACAACTACTTTGCACTCATGGAATTCATCTTATTATGCCAATTACAGCCAGTCACAATGATTAACCATACAATGATGGCTGAATCCATTAATAGGAGCACTAGCAATGCAGAATGGCCTGATGCAACAGCATGTGCTGTTACCTTCCTTCACACAGCTTCATTCAATTTGAAATATTTTTTGCCAGTGAATCATGGCAGCTCAATATCATCAGTGAATAGAGACAGAGGCCATACACCAGCAAAGCTGAATGTTCCTGTATCATGCATCTGAAATAGCATGTACACCCTGATCAGGTAAGGAGTATTCAGGGCGTAGCTGCTCTTTCCTCCTGCTTTCCTTCTTACATGAAGATTGCCAATTAAGAGTAAAAGCTGGGACTACATACTTGGCTAATGAACTGAATATGCATTGCAAATGCAAGAGCCATTAAGTGGAATCTGAGGTGCTGGGGCTGTTGGTTGTGTGCTGGGGGTTTATGAAGGAAGATGTGCACAGGAGGGCTGGGTGTAAAGCCTGTGGTATGAGAGCAGGGCTGTGTCACTGTGATCAGAGCGTCGGTTGGTGCAACATGAGGAGCATGTCAGGGAGGTGCCAGAAAAACTCTTACTTGGGAACAGTGCTCAAGGCACAGTGCTTGTCTGCCAGGTTGGCAGCATCTCTGGAGGCAGCATGCCCATGACAAACGTACCACTGGAAGGGAGTAAGTCTACTAATTTAAGTGTCTGCTTTGTGTCTAGACAGCACAGTCTGTGCCATGACATTTGAGTGATAATAAAACAGGCACCAGTGAGTTGCTACCTGTCTGCTGTTAAGTACAAAGAATAATCTCATTCTAAAATGAAAATCCTCACAGGACTTCATTTGACCTTCCAGTACCTGAGAGGACCTATGTGAAGGCAGGGGAAGGTCTGTTCAAAAGGGTTTGTATAGATAGGACAAGGAGCAATGGGTTCAAGCTGGGAAAGAATAGATTTAGCCTGGGTATTAGAAAAGAGTTGTTAAACTTGAGGGTGATTGATTGCTGGAATGGGCTGCCCAGGGAGGTGGTGGGAGCCCCATCCCTGGAGTCATTTAAGGTCAGGCTTGATGAGGCTCTGAGCAATCTGACCTAGGTAGAGATGTCCCTGCTTGTGTAGGGAGGCTGGACTAGATGACTACTGGAGGACCCTTCCTGCCTGGAATGTTTTGTGATTCTATGAAGGAAATTTTTTAGGGTTTTTAATTCCCATTTAAGCAGCAAGTATGTACATTTTCTTTCTTCTGATAGGATTTGATTTTGTTGTCCACATATCTGTGTAATTTATCCCATTGCATGGAAACAAAAAATAATAGTGCCCTACGGAAGGTACAATTACCATGAATGCAAAACATGGTATATTCAAAGGGGTATATTCAAATTGTACACCGTACCTTCACAGAAAATCATAACTATATTACCAGATAAAGCTAGATTAAAAAGAAATATAGAAGTCATCATTAATAAAGTGCTTTTATTACTTGCATTATATTATTGTATAACTACAAATACTTCATCCCCTGTGGTACATATCCATACGTAGGTCTATCTAGGGCCAAAACTGCTATACTGCCACTGTAGAGAATATTATGGCATGTGTTTTTCCACAACATATTTTATGACTCTCATGTACTGTAATTCCACAGAGAAGTACCTGGACAATTTCAACAAATGGCAGGCTATATCTGGACTTGGGGATGGCACAGTAGTAGACTTTCTCGTTACTGAATTTTTGTGTGTTGTTCAAGGAAAGCTGATCCTTTTTCATCTATAGACTTGCACAGAGGTCACCCATTTCTTGTTTTTTCTGACTACCTGGTATTCTGTTTCTCTGCTAATGTCTGGTTTACTTTTTCTGTCATTCCCTAGCTGTTAACTTTTCACTTCAGTGTTCAAAGATTGTTCTATCTTATCACTATCTGCCCTTTCTACAGACGATTGGTAGTGGAAGATCCTCTAAAGAATCAGCAACAAGGATTTTGGAGAACCTGAGCTTCATGTGGTACACAGCAGTTGTCCAGTGACAGAGGGTCTAGAGTCAGTAAAAACAAGATGTGAAATGTCATGACTTTGACAGCTTCCACTAGAGACTGAAGGGGCATATCCTTCCATGTTGATGGGACTGCATTTAGCCAGGGATGAAATGGGAAAAGTGAAGCCTAATCTAAACATGCCTGCCATGTTGGGAGGCTTGCCCATTAAACAGCATTTTCATGGTGATCTGGAAACTGCTAGTATTTTAAGAGTTTGAGTGACTATGACTTAAAAACTTATGGAGATTACTGACTTGGAAGCATCATGGAGGCAGAAGCTAGCTAGCTTTCACATAACTATTAGGAGGAATAAGGAAGACAAAACCAAAGTGCAAAAAGAGATGTTTTGAAAAATAATAAAATATTCAATGGGAATGCAGCCAAGTGGAGTGTGATCATGTCTATCACTAACTTACCTGGTTTGTGTGACAGTCTAAAATTAAGCTTATGATCAGGAGGTGTAGCATGCACTATTGATTCTGATGTTGGCTAACATCCATACAGCTGTATGTGTCTGGGGAGAAATGACTTTTCTATTACAAGAAACTATTTGGTGTCAATTATTTCCTTTACAACTTTTAAATAGAACCATTTAATAATACATTATGTACATGCATAAAATAAAATATGAAAGAATATGGGGGTTTTAATTATTTTAACATGGATTAATTTATCATTGTTCTATAACCATAGGAATACATTATGTATGAAATCATCAGGGAAAATATTCACATTTTTTTAGACCTGTTTAAGAGTGAGGGTAAAAACAAGAACATAAATTTCTCTGGAGATCACTGAAAATCTGAAGAACTTATCTTTTCACTCTTCCTGGGAAATAGATTAGCTCTTTTGAAAACAGTCTTTAAAATTTGTATTCACTGCTGGTATGGCTGCCTTACACCGACATAGGCAGTGTATTTTATATAATTAAGGCTGATAAATTCCATTATTACGTTACCTTTTTTCTAAAGAGAAACAAGCATGATATTACTTGATTTTAGCTTGAATCAGCTGTCTTCTTTTTGACACTAGACTAACTTATGTCAGCAATGCTCAAAAAACTTCCCTGGAGAGTGGAGTAAGGCTGACAACTGTGAACTTACTTTTTAAGTTGTGTGTGTGTGTAAGTAAACATGAGCCTGTGGATGGCTCATGTTTGTTCAAAACAAGTATGGTTTGGTTGTTCAGACTTTGGAATTATTCAAGCAGACTGACTGCACACAAGGCAAATGCTGTGGTTGATATTCCATGAGTAGAAAACCCGTAAGGGGTTGAAAACAGATCTACCTTGCAATTAAGGTAAAACGAGACTTTCTTGCTTGTTGGGCTCTACATTAAAGTTCTGTGAGTATCAATATGTATTAAATGATACTCATAAGAAAAGCACTTAGAAAAGAAAACAAAGGAGATAGAGATCCAGAGTGGTCTTAGGATGCAATTTTGAAAAGGCAAAAAAGAAGGAATTCCTTTCAAAATTCCACTGTGTGAACATTTTTTTCTTCTCAAATCCTTTGTATTTATAAGTTGTCCTGATGTTTTTAGAGTGGAAATAGTAATAAAACCTGTAGGGAAGATCTCTTAATTTAAAAAACATAAACGAGCCATCAACAAATCAGTAGTCATTCTTCTTGAAATCATTCCTCTTGAAATGATCCAATCCAGAGCAGGGGATCATGGCTACATCACTGCATTTGCAGTCTTCCTCCATGGCGTAAATTGACATGGTACAGGAGACTTCACTGGAGATCACTCACTCACAGTTATGTCTCACATGTAGTGACAATGTGATCTGGTTTGGGAAATTAAACAGCTAAGAATACAGATTTATTCCTTGCTGTGGCACATGGTAGTTCCCTGTCTAGTCTCTCTGAAGCTGTCCTATGGTTAGACTCTGCCCTGACTGTCACATGTAGATGCTCCTTTCGTCTAGCTTTCCTAAGAATGTCCATATTCACAGGTGTTAGAAATCTGTGGCATGACCATACTCTTGTTGGGAAGTGGGACTGAACCATCCTTCATGTTTCCACCCAGCAGGTTATCTCTTTCCATCTCTTTTGTGTCCTACAGTAGTGAGAATTGCTTTCACTAACAGTCAAATATCTACTTTATATTATACCTAGAAGAAACTAATTTTAAAGCAGTTTTTCTTTAAGTGCGTTAGTCTACTCCATTGCCAATGTCTTCCTAACTAATATTTCTAATGATCAAGTATAGTATGAAACCTAGGAAGTGTAACAAGCATTGTTTGGCTTTAGAAAAAGGAATGCAATGTGTCTTTTCTCTGAAGGCAGTTTTTCTCACAATAATTTACTGATGAAGTCAATGGAATTGCTCTGAATGACTTCCTACTTAAGCTCAAAGTCAAGTCCTTGTTACCATTAGTTCAGTAATTATTACTCAAGAAGGGTCCAGAGAAATATTTTTCATAACACTGCTATAGTGCTTTTTATTAGGTATTTTAGTGTGCTGACCATTTGCAACTGCCTAAACATGGTAGATATTTTTTCTGTTCCAGAAACACGTTTTACTGAGCAGCATTTCATAGACATTTTTAAGCCAACTGACTTAAATAGTCAAAAAACCAAATCTGAAACTCAGTTGGCTTAGTAGTGCTTCAGAATGCAAGTGTATTTTTTACAAAAGGGACTTTAGTCTGATGTGCATCAGTTCTGCTCCAAAAAAACCAAATCACTCCTTTTTCATGTTGGATATCTTTTCTTGCATTGTTAAGGCAAAAAAATGAACAAGATCAGATATTCTAAGAAATGCACTTGAAATTTACAAGCTACTTAACCTTTTACTCTTAATTATTGTCATCTTCACACTTGGCTGTTAAGTCCATTTTATATTTAATGTTATATGTTTCAGTATATGTTGCAGAGTGAAACTTTCTTGGCACAGCTGTCACACTGTTGGCATGGAAGCTGTGTCCAAAACATCTGACTCCTTCAAAACACCAGAAAAGAGCACTTTCTGGAACAATCTCATTCTTTCAAAAATCTGTTATCTTGTAATGATATTTAAATAAACAAATAAGCATGGATGAAACTCTGTCATTATTTATACTCAATATTTTATCTGTGTATTTTCACTGTACATACCATCTTTTACTTTCTTTGCAATTATCTTGGACTGTTGCTATCTCCTGCACACTCAATTAATACATAAGTTAAACTATATCAAATCCCTTATTTGTATTTCTCCATTCTTTAGGAATGCATGTGATATTTGGTTGATCAGTAATGAATTAATAGCTGATTTCACAGATTCTTAAATACAGGGAAGCCCAGGGAAATTGTATATCAGATTGTTTTGCAGGATAATAAAAAATTTGCATAATCAGCATAACAAAAGTTGCTCAATGCTCAGCTTAATGTTGTTATTTGTGATGTCTTTGGTGGCCCTTTATTTCTGACAAATCAAGTGCAAAAGAGGGAGGTAACTGGTTTTCTACACCTGATTTTTAGTAGAGACATAGCTACCCTTGGATGTTTACCTCCAAACCTTTGCTTTAGGCTGTGCTCACACTTGGGGAGTCCAGAGCAGTATCAGTTTGACTAGGACAAGCAAGTAATCAGTTTGCTGTGGATGTGCACACACACAGATATGCAGATCATTAAGGGTTGGAAGGGACCTCCAGTGGTCATGAAGTCCAATCACCCTGCTCAAGCAGGATCATAAAACCTAAGACGGGTTACGCAGAAATGCAACCAGATGGATCTTAAATATCTCCAGAGAAGTAGACTCCACAACCTCCCTGGGCTGCATGTTCCAATGCTCTATAACCCTTACAGTCAAGAATTTTTTTCTCATGTTAAGATGGAACTTCTTGTGCTCCAACTTAGACCATGTGACAGGACAAGGGGCAATGGGTGTAAGTGAAAAGAGACTGTCTTTCTTTTTGACAACCAGTCTTCAATATTTATATACAGAGTGATTAAGTCCACTTGTAATCTTTTCCTCTCCAAACTGAAAAGTCCCAGGTCTCCCAACCTCTCCTCATAAGGTAAGTGTTGCACTTCCTTAATCATCCTCATGGTCCTTGATTGAACTCTCTCAATCAAGTCACTATCCCTCTTGAACTGGGGAGCCCAGAACTGATCACAATATTCCAGATGCAGCCTCACTAGGGCAGAGTATTGGGGAAGGAGGACTTCCTTTGATCTGTTGGACACACTCTTCTTGATTCAACCCAGGATTTCACTGGCCTTCTTTGTGACAAGAGTGCATTGCTGTTCCTTGTTGTCCACAAGAATCCTAAGATCCCTCTCCATGGAAGTGCTCTCCAGTAGACCAACCCCCAACCTGTACTGATGTGTTTCACTACTCCATCCCAGGTGAACGGCTCTGCAGTTATTACTCGTTTAATTCAAACAAAACAACAAAAGAGATGGAGCATTTATGTGAACAGACAACTGCTCTGTATGGCACTGCTTATAAGACAGTTGCATGTAAAACAGGAGAACACTGTATGTAGCAAAAACGAAATCCTGACAGCCTTAAACAAACACATCAGGTTATTAGCAAATGTCACTCCAATCTTCAAAAAAGGGTCATAAGGTGGACCCAGGTAACTCTAACACCATCCCAGGAAAGGTGATGGAACAATTTGTCCTGGACATGTCTCTAGACACATCAAGGACAAGGGGGTAATTAGGGACAGTCATCAGCATGGCTTCACTAAAGGGAAGCCATGTTTGACCAACCTGATAGCATTTTATGAGGGCATGACCAGGTGGATAGATGATGGCAGAGCAGTGGATGTGGTTTATCTTAACTTCAGTAAGGCATTTGACACAGTCTCACATAGCATCCTCATGGCTAAACTGTGGCAGTGTGGACTGGATGATTGGGTAATGAGGTCGATTGTGAACTGGCTGCAGGATAGAAGCCAGAGAGTGGTGGTCAATGGGGCAGAGTCTGGTTGGAGGCCTGTATCTAGTGGAGTCCCACAAGGATCGATACTGGAACCAATTCTCTTCAATCTATTCATTAATGACTTGGATGAGGGATTAGGGTGCACTGTCCGCAAGTTTGCTGATGACACAAAGCTAGGTGGTGTCGCTGACACTCCTGCAGACTGTGCTGCCATTCAGAGAGACCTAGACAGGCTAGAGAGCTGGGCAGAGAGAAATTTAATGAAGTACTACAAGGGTAAGTGTAGAGTCTGGCATCTGGGCAAGAACAGACCCAGGTACCGGTGTAGGTTGGGGCCTGACTTGTTGGAGAGCAGTGTAGGAGAAAGGGACCTGGGTGTCCTAGTGGACAGCAGGATGACTATGAGCCAGCAATGCGCTCTTGTGGCCAAGACAACCAACAGCATCCTGGGGGGGGGGATCAGAAAGGGGGATGTCAGCAGATTAAGAGAGAGGTTCTTCTCCCCCTCTACTCTGCACTGTTGAGACCACATCTGAAGTATTGTGTCCAGTTCTGGGCCTCTCAGTTCAAGAAGGACACACAGCTGCTGGAGGGTGTCCAGCATAGAGCAACAAAGATGATGACGGAAGTAGAACACCTCTCTTATGAGGAAAGCCTGGGGGAGTTGGGTCTCTTAACTTGGAGAAGAGGAGGCTGAGGGGTGACCTCATGAATGTCTACAAATAGGTGAGGAGTGGGTGTCAGGAGGATGGAGCCAGGCTCTTCTCAAGGTTATCTAATGATAGGACAAGGGGCAATGGGTGCAAGCTGGAACATAGGACGTTCCATGTAACTACCAGAAGGAACTTCTTCACAGTGAGGGTAGTGGAGCACTGGAACAGGCTACCCAGGAGCATTGTGGAGTCTCCTCTGGAGACGTTTAGAACCCGCCTGGATATGTTCCTGTGCAAGTTGGTCTAGGTGATCCTGCCATGGCAGGGGAATTCAACTAGACGATCTTTCAAAGTCCCTTCTGATCCCTAATGAATCTGTGATTCTATTAAAACAGCACTATGCTTGTGCTGTTTGTGCCAATGGATCTGTCCTTGACTAAAACCAAAAAAAGATATAAATAATTTTATTTAAAAAATTACTGTCAATATGGAATGTCTCAGATTCCCTCCATAAAACCTAATTTCATAGAATCATAGAATTTGTTATTATTTTTATTTATTTTTTATCTCTTGGAATAAATGTGGTGAAACTTCAGAACTCTGTTGAAAATACTAGATGTTTTGTTTATGCTTAGTATCCTCACCAAAACTGTAAGATAAATGGCCAAAATTTACTAGTTATTCATGCAGATGAACTTTTGAGCACCTTTTCTGTCCTTCATTATAGTTTTTTCAGGATGGGAGACCCAGATAAGTCAGTTTCTGATATTGTTATACTTTTCTGAATAGCCTAGAAATCGTTGGAATTGAAATTCAGGGAGCAGAGTAAGGCTGTCAGACTCTTATACTGCAGTAAAGAAATTTTACATTTATTTTCTTCTCACACCAAACAAAATCAGTCACAAGCAATAACGAGCCAAAACTACATGAGCTGTTACTCATAGTTTATTTTACAGAAAGTAATTACATTTCATTTCAGCAGTTAAAACAGTTTATTTTACTGCCTTCATCCATGTATTTAGTTCGGCCCAGATTGTGACCTCCTTGTTCAGCCAAATCTCTTCTTACATAATGGAGGAGGAGTTTTTTCCTAAACAAGAGGAACATGTGAGTGTTCTTAATAATTGAGAACATACAAATGGGGTCTATGGAGCAGTAATATGACTGCAGCAAGTAACTCAGTCTTCCTTTACCTTAACTCTTTATCACCGAGACACATGACTGATATAAGGAGGAGACAATGGCTATGGCTGTATTTCAGTCCTGTAACAATAAAAAAAAAAAGGAAAAGCTATTGTTCGAGATGTTTCCAGGGCTAGTTCCCCAAAACACCACACTAATTTAAATCAACTGCTGCCTGTTTACTATGTCATTTACATTCCTAACTATCCTTTGAAGATATTAAGCACTTACGCATAGCACACATAGTAATTCATACTTGATGACACACCTGTTAGAAATCCATTGCCGCAGATAGGTCTTACTGGATTCTGCTTTACAAAAAAATATTACAAGGTTTGTGAATTAATTGCAATTTTCCAGCTAGGTGCCACATTGTTATTGCTCTGACTGCTCCCCAGTGTAATGTTCTTTTGTGAAGGAAGAAGTCCGTGTATGCACTTACTATATTAAAAATCTCACCTTTATTATTAATATCAACTATATAGCTGTGTACATAACTGTATTATGAATTTTATCTGTGCATCACCTACACCATCTAATCAATGAAAATTGGGAAGTTAAGAAATGCACTATGAAGTGCAAAGTCATTAGCTCCTCACAGCATGATTGCAATTTTAATACAGTAAAACCTATTTCTTTACTTGTAATACACTTTTCAAGGGCCATGTAGCAGGATTTTAGAAGTAATCATTATTTTATCTGGCTTGTCTGACATAGTGAAATGAGAGATGTGACAATACTGAATGCTGTTATCTCAAAGAGACTCTATTTCCTGAGCTGATAGAGAAGCCCCTAATAAATGAACTACAGTTTAAACACAGAAGATACAAATTGTGTCACTTGGCCAGATGGATCTTATAATGTGTGGGAGCATCAGGTTCAATTGTATAGATTTAAAGTCTAGTTTGATGTAGTGTTTCTCATATTAGTTATGTCTGCCACTCCTCACTGCTTCCATTACTAAAAATAATTGCTAGAGAACAAGGTTGATCTCTCTCTAGTTTAGTGGTATAGGTGAGACCACACCTGAGACCCCACATCTGTCTTGACTCCTCAGCACCAGAATGACATGGACCTGTTGGAGCAGGTCCAGAGGAGTAACACAAGAAGAATGAGAGAGGTGGAACCGTATGAGGAAAGACAGTTAATGGTTGTTTAGCTTGGAGAAGAGGAAGCTGTAAGGAGACCTTAGTGTACTCGAAGGGCTTGTTGCAGCAGGACAAGGGTTCATGGTTTTAAAGTAAAATACTATAGATTTAAAGTAGATATAACTCTGTGCAACCTCTTCAGCTGATGTCATGGGGGATGTTCCTGTTCATTGCAGGGAGGCTTTACTGGCTCACCTGTATTTCCAATGCAAACTATGATTCTGTGATTGTTGTTAAACATTTGTAAAGAGTAAATGTATTGTAGCGTTTTATTTCCAGGACACCAAATATTTTTGAAGAGATTGATGATGGCCAAATCTACTCACCCCAACTGGTAAATGTAAAATGTATACATACATTTTACACATAAAATGTATTGGAACATTAAGAAAAGTCAACGGAAACTTATTTAAAGTGTAGAATGTCAAGAAAAGTGCCTGACTATCCACCACCAGTGTGACAAACTCTGCAGGGTCAGTGTAACTGGAAATGAAATGCAAGCAGTAGATGATTTACAGGCTGCAGAGTTCGCTCGGTTTTGTTCTTGCTGGAGCCTTCAGCACATGTTGGCCGTTAGGTGGCAATGCTCACCTGTACAGTGCTTCTGCCTTCCCACTGCGGCGGTGTCTGCACAGTCCAACCTAAACCCAAATAAACCCAGTAAACCTAACATCTAACATCTAGATCATGCCACTCAGCACTTCATCCAGACTAACCTTGAACCATGGACGGTGACTCGACCACCTCTGTGGGCAGCCCGTTCCAAAACCCAATCATTCTTTCAGTGAAAAATCTTTTCCTAATGTCAAGTCTAAACCTTCCCTGATGGAGCTTAAGACTATGACCCCTTGCCCTGTATCCAGTGTCCAGGGAGATAAGACCGACCCCCGCCTGACAACAACCACCTTTTAGGTAGTTATAGACAGCGATAAGGTCACCCCTGAGCCTCCTCTTTTCCAAGCTAAACAGACCCAGCTCCATCAACCTCTCCTCATAGGGCTTACGTTCCAGGCCCTTTACCATTCTAGTTGCCCTTCTCTGGACTCGTTCCAGCACATCAACATCTTAAACTGAGGGGCCCAGAACTGAACACAGTACCGCTGGTGCGGTCTAACCAGTGCCGAATACAGGGGGAGGACAACCTCCCTCTCCCTGCTGGCCACACCATTCTTGATACAGGCCACGATGCCATTAGCCCTCTTGGCCACCTGGGCACACTGCTGATTCACGCTAAGTTTGTGTGCACTAGTATCCCCAAGTCTCTTTCCACCTGAGTACTCTCTAAGAACTCCATTCCCAGCCTGTACTTCTGCCTGGGGTTGTTATAACCAAAATGCAGAACCTGACACTTAGACTTGTTAAAACTCATCCTATTAGAGTCTGTCCATCTCTCCAGTCTGTCCAAGTCCGTCTGCAGGGCCCTCCTACCCTCCAACTGATCAACATGGGCTCCAAGCTTGGTGCCATCTGCAAATTTGCTCATGATGGATTCCAACCCATCATCAATAAACCTCATCATCACCTCCTTTGGAGGAATAAAACAACTGCAACATTAACCTGAGATAAGGGACCTGATCTAACACTGAGCAGAAGCTGGAATAACCATGGTTGCCTTCCTCCATTATTTTTAACAAATGTCTTTGCACTAAATACTCTGCTTTTTAATTATTTTTTTCCTCTCTGCTTACTGGATGGTCCTGGGAACGGGTTGCAACACAGTGCAAATTATATATGGAATCAGAGTCCCTCTTGATTTGCGGTTACATAAGAGCAGCAGTGAATATTTGCAGTCCATATGAGTGCTTACTTTTATGTCTGTGCTAACTGCTTAAAAAATATGGACAACTTGGTTATCCATTCAGCGTGTTCATGCTAATAATTATGACCAGAATGGGAAATGAAAACTTCCTTCATATGATAGTACTGGCAAGTGAATTATTTTAGCAATATATTTTATTGCCATCTTCACTAACCCTGTCTTGCGCTTGTCTATTCATTATGTGAGATATTATGATTCGTGTCAAGGTAAAAACAATATCCCCTCTTGTCATTGTGGAAAACTATTGAATGAACAAAATAAACAGTGAAACTCAGCAGGACAAACAGTAAACAGGATAGGGGGAGGCTGAGCAATCTAAGACCTACAAAGGGTTGCAAAATGTATGGGGAGCTAATCACTGTTAATTAAGATTAGGCCAAGAACATTGTCTCCCACCTTATCTTTGGATCCGGGGTCTCACTAAGAAGTGGAGATGTGAACAAAGAGAAGATTGATATAGGGGATCCTTTGAAGTGATACTATGTATGAAATATGTTATAAAATGTTGCTGCCTTAAACTGTAAGGTGTGCGGGTTGGTGGAGTGACTAACTCCCCACGCACCCAGCACGCTGCTTGCTCATTCCTTATTACCGCAACCAATAAATCTTTTGTATTTTATCAAAGATTTGGGTGTCTGTTGGATCATTTCTAACAAATTTCAGAAAGAGCTGTTTTCTCCAGGACTCCAATTCCTATTCCCTTTAAAATGACCCTGAAGCATAGATTGAATGTCGTACAGAAACATCAGTAAACAAACAATACTTAACTCCTTCCAACAGAGGGTCTAGGAGATCATGCTGAGAAGCAAGATAATCTTGGTCTTTATCTCTGTGTACTTGAAGAGAATCCCAGCCACAGGGCAGTGTATGGAACCTGAAGAATTGTTGCTTTCAAAGCGTCAGCACACACATAGAAAAAGAGCCCAAACTGAGCAGCTTCTAGCTGAGGATTCTACAGGAGAAGCAATACTTTAATGCAGCCATCAAACTAGAAAGAACTCCCACATACAGACCCAACAGCCATACATACTGTAAGGGGATTGTGCATTTAGTGGGCCTCACAATACCATAGTGAATGTTCATCAGTTTGAGCACAAGGATTGTTCACTGACCTTCATTTGCCTCAAGGGGAGAGGGAGGGAAAATTTTGCAGAGATGTTCTGATCCCCTTTCATCTCTGCTGCAACACAGATGATTCTGCAGCCTATCAGTGTGCAATACAAAAGGTGTTTAGGCTGACAAAAAAAAATCCCAAGGCTTGTCTGTTACTACATTGAGTATTAAGGAGCATTATAGGAGTTAGATCTGTCTTGTTCAAACACAACTTTACATTTTCTGGAATTTCAGACTCTGGGTTATTTGAAATGAATCACAGTAAATCATCAAATCTGGATTCAGTGATGTGTAAATCACTGAAATACAGTCATCAAAATTCTGGCTCCTGAAAAGGTCAAAACTCTCCAAAAGCTTTTGAGCTTTGATTGTCTCAAAAGGTAGAACAAAGAAAGAAGATTGTCCCTATACTTACCATTTAGCAGCAAGAATCAAAGCCAAAATTCCCTAGCTGTTGAGAATCAAAATTTTGCATTACATGTCGCAGCTTTGCCAATTTCTGCATATACAATCTGGGAGAACAGACCCTGAAAATGGTCCTGTTTTAGCCAGGCAGGTCATAAGCAGCAGCTCTGCACGGTCTGTTTGAAACAACCCTAAGAATTTATTTCTTTACGGTGCTTACAAGGTTCATTAATTAGTCCTTTTCTATAGATCCCACCCCTCCATTCAAATAATTTTGACAAAGTACTGCTTTTGAGAGTTTTGGGGTTTTTGCATCTCTACAGGTGATAAATCCAAGCATAAAGAAGTCCTTTGTGTGCTATGGTTTGACTTGGAAATAAAATGGTCACAGCTACCTTGTATATTAATTGCGAAAACCAGATTTTCCAAAAGACAGTATCTCTTTATTATTTTTTCACTGGAAGTGTTTTGTATTTTTTAAATGGGGGACAAAATAGAAGAACTAGCTTTTACTTGACAGTTTTTCTTCATTCTGTCCAGTCATGTGTCATTTGTTCTTTTATATTTTTAGACAGTCAATCAGAGGAATACGCTCAAGCTACTTAAGAAAAGCCTGAGGGTTACGTACATTAAGATACCATACATTTCTGTAGTGATGTAAATGCTTCTTAAATGAATGTCAGTAAAGAGGATATAGCCTCTGAAGCACATCAGAAAGAGCACTAACTGGATTTTGTAACCCTGGAAACTTCCACACTTTTACATGTTTATCTATGTGCCATGTCAAGGGTTGAAGGAAAAGAAATGAGAAGCTAGGAGAGCTCTACCAGCACACTTTGTGTCTTCTTGATTTATACCCTTTATGCCGCTCAGTAGGACTCCAGAATACACTATTTTAATTAGCAAAGCTTATTGCAAAGTAAGTAACACGAACACTCCTTATAGAACAGTCAAAGTCTCCCCTACCTGCCAAACAGGGGTTTTTGGCAAGATCACATTCAAACAGCATGAAATTCACCCCTGTGCATACCCCCCAGAAGGCCCTCACACCGCTTTAACTTGCACTTAGCTGCCCTGGAGTGAGTGGTTTATGGGATAAGGACCGAGGTTCACTACAACTTTGCTCCAGAGAAAGATGATCCAAATCCACATCTGTAAAGGTCAGCAGTTTTACCACTATAAGGTTGTTAAGGTGTAATGTAGGTGTCATGCATAGAGTACATACCATGTTTCAGTTGAGTCCTGTCCTTGCGTGACTTTGAGCCCCTGCTCAATTTCAGATGCACAACACACATGTAATGAAGCCCTCAATCAATATGGTTTGCGGTGTTGTGCTGTTTATTGGGAACACTGCAAAGTCATTCAACTGACAGGAGTCAAAACAGCAGTGAGAAAAGTATCCTCATGAGGAAGCTCTGACAGGATTCCTTTTGACAAATGAGAGAACATGAGATTCCCATCTTAGATCAATAATTGCTAAATGAATAGAAAGCAGAAATTATTGATGCAACATTGACCCATAAAACACTGGTGACTGAGGCTCTGTCCTCCCCTGTACTACAGTGAACAACAGATGGTCAAAGGAAAACAGGGTAAGAACAAAGCAGTATGGAAATAAGGTTGGTTCCTTTACAAATGTCACTACAGCACAATAATGTCATGCCTTCCAGTCTTGATAGTGAAATGTTGTTATTGATCTGTTGGTTAAGTGTTTTAAGTTTTTTCTTTTTTTTTCCTTTTTTTTTTTTTTTTACATCTACATTTATCAACATAGATACATTACAGACCTTGTAAGTTATACTTTGAAGTCTGATCATGCAGAACTACAGGCAGGTGCAACTTAGATCTTATTACAAGATGGACATGGCAAGGTGAACAGTTGTTTTTACTAGTCAAGATCTGGAGATCGTTACTGTTGTGGCTTAATGTAGACTGGCCGTAAGTCCCACTTAGTCAATTTATTAAATATACATGATTCTGTATATACACTGAAACTTCTGGCACCCTCCTTTTCAGCATGTGACTGATGTAGGGAAAGGCCAGAGTTCAGCCATATTTAGGCATACAGTGGCCCTATTGTAAAAGATTTAACACACAAATCAGTTGTGTTGTATTATTACACATTACAGAGGAAGGGGGGAAGAATCAATACAACTATTTACATCCTTGCTTTCCAGAAGACAATGGCCCTGTTCAGTGAAAATTAGCAAAAGAGACAGGCATACCTGTCTGAAGTGATAAGCATGGTAGACATATATTTATTTCCTAAATTCACTGTGTCTTCTTTCAATTTGTGCTTTTCATCTTTCCACTCTCAGGTAAAAAGGCACCATTAGCCTCAGTTGAAGTTTTCAACATTCTTTTGTCAAATCAAACCTTATTTAAAACTCAAATGTGCATTGGGTCAATGTGCCTGAACAGAAATTAAGTTAGATCACTCACCTATTGCAACCAATAGTTAATAAAATAAAATCAAAAAAGAAAAAAAAAACAAATCGGGACACACTGGTGAGTTCCTTACACACCGAGCAAATTCCATTAAGTTCCAGTGCGCAGGTCATGGTGGAAGTGACACATTCACCATTCCCCCGCCTCCCCCAAAATCTTATTAAGACATTACAAATTTGTGGAATATTCAAAGTTACTGCATGATTAATTTCTCTCTCTCTCTCTCTCTCTCTCTCTCTCTCTGTGTGTGTGTGTGGTGTGTGTGTGTGAAAAAGATCACCTTGAGCTTGCAATTAGTTAACTGTGTCCTTTGTAAAATGGTGGAAGTTCAAATAAGCACAGCCATCAGATTCTTGAAGATGCTTGATTATGTTACAATTACACTCTTTACCCACACAAGAATGTGGATCAAATATGAATACACATTCTAAAAACTACATCCATGGGCATGCCCTCTCTTTCCTATACACACATGCAGAAGCAAATTAAAAAGTAATGCCTAAACTTGAAGTGAACCATCAACTTGGACTTTTTGCTAGACTATTAAAAGTCTAATTCTTCCCTGCAGGTTTTCTTTCACATTGCTCTCCCTGGAAGCACATAGAGTTTATTGCAAAATGCCTTTTTGCTTGTTTGATTTTGAATGGTTGAATTCACACAAAAATTTAGTATCTCACAAAGGCTGAAAATCTTACAGATAGAGCTGAAACTAAACAATTTTTTGATCCTTTGACACACTGCACTTTAGTAAAAATAAGCTAATGTTGGTGATTAAAAGTTATTCTGAATTAAAATATTCCAATTGTGCTTTCAGGATGCTCAAAATGTATTTTTCATTTTGTTTTTTTAAATAAAAAATTGAGAGATTTGTTGAAACAGGTAATTCTAAAAAGGACTACCAGCATTGTTTAAATGAGAAGATAAGTTGGTGGGAAAGAAATGGATTCTCACTTAGAATATAATATAAATCAGTTAAGTAGCACTAGTTCAGAATATTTCCTAAAGGCACCGCAACGTGTCTAATTTCTTCAGTATCTTTAGACCAAAGCTTGAAGGTAAAACAATATATAATGATAAAAACCTTGTGTACGAATCTACTTTTGGTTATGCATTCAGAAGAGTGATGTAGTGGCATGATCATCTGTCTGTGTAATCTCTGGAGGCCAATATTGTACAGGAACTGGTAATTTCCACAGGAAAGCCACCAGTGCATTAGGGAAGTACTTGATCAGACTTTCTGTAGCTTACTTTTTTTTTCCTTCACATATTACCATTCTAGCACTCCAGTTTAAGTTCTGCTTTATAAAATGCAAGCTTGTTAAGATTCCTGAATGGATCTGTTCCATGGTATTCTAGATAGTATGGGAGGATTATCAATCACAACATAATTCATATAAATCAGTGTGTGACCAGTTCAAATATCAGAATTATCTAAAGATCTATTAGGTTTTACTGAAAAAAACCATTACAGGATACTACTATAGCTACCAAGTCAGTATCTAGAACGATAGAATCAAGGTTTGAAGAGACCTCCAAGGTCACCAAGACCAACCAACAACCCAGTGCCACCATGCCCACTAAACCATGTTTCCAAGTGCCAGATCTACATGTTTTTTGAACACCTCCAGGGAGAGTAATTTCACCACCTCCCTGGGCAGCCTGTTCCAATACCTCACCACTCTTTTAATGGAGAGATTTTTCCTAAAGTCAAATCTAAGCCTCTCCTGGCACAACCTGAGGCCATTTCCTCTAGTCCTATCGCTAATGACTTGGGAGAAGAGACTGACTTCCACTTCTCTACAACCTCCATTCAGGGAGTTGCAAAGAGCTGCAAATGCAAGATTGATTTAAAAAATAACCTTGCATAAACTTGAAGCAAATCAATACCTCATTCTCATTTAAACTCATCAGTGAGAAGGAAAAGGGAGGAGGAGTCTTTTAAGAGCAATAGTTTCTCACACTATCCCAAAGTACCCCATCTAAAAATAAAGGACAAGAAACATGGGAGATCTGTAAGCATTGGTAAATTAGAAATGGCTTCTCTGCTATTGCCTGTGCCACATCTCTGTAATACCGCTAGCAAAGAACTGCAATTATTCCAAGTTCCTACAATCTACATTTGTAGTATTTTTCTGGTTTCTCTTACAAACAACTTTGCCTCTTTGAGGCAAACACATTCTTAATTTTGTTTAAATAACACACCCAAATGGTGCATACTAAGGAATGTAAAGCAGATACAAGTTACCTGAATATTATTAATATATATCTATGGTGAATTACATTTTGTTATTGCTAAGAAGTTACCCTTGGTGTTATTGCCTTCATACCTACAGAGCATTACTGTCTACCTTTCAATACTTTTATGAGCATTGGCTTTGTGGTGAGAGTTACATCACACAAAAATGACGTGATGATTCATGGCTTAAGAGAGAATATTGCTAAATATTTTTAGCAGTAATAAATTATTGCTTTTACAATTACTGTTCTGAATTTTTAGAAAATTATTGACCTAATTTTATTCTCAAAATATCCCATCAAAATCTACAAAAAAGTACCTGGGGAAAAATATTACATACAGTAGTTTTGCGACAGCTCGAAGTTATTTTTATTTTTGCTCCTTCTTATCCTGGACAGATGGTTTTTTTGCTTTGCTTTCTTTTCTTTGAANCCCAATGGCAGGCTTATCAGCCCCCTAATATAAGTCCTATTTTGGTAGCATTTTGATTGCAGAAGAATTAGTGAATTAAAAATATCCAGTAAGATGTTCTGAACAGTTTCTCTCTTCGACATTTGGAAAAATCCTTAGAGCATGATTTAGTTCATTTCAGTCTACATGGCACACTTTGGTAAGAGATGACTCAGATTTTAATTAATTACAAACTCAGGTAGTGATGACTTGGTAGTGGAAAATGCTGATTGCTGTTTTGTCTGGAAAAACATGTAGTTGCTCTGAAATTCTTTGTGGAGTTTTGCCATTTGCTGGTACAAGCACTTGCTGTTACTTAGAACTGGAAATACTATGTATTAATATCTGGTAAAATCAACTTGAAATTCAGTCACTGTTGGGTTCTTTGGAACTTGTCAAGACTGCCTAAGACCCTGACTGTGACCCTTTCAGCACAGTGCACTAGCTGATTGATATACTCTGCCATTACTTTAGAATATAGGAAGGAGTACTAGACCCGTACACTCTATGGTTCTTTTCCATGCAACACAGCTGATAAAACTTCCTGGGAAGTCAGATTATTTGTCATGAGCAAATCAACAGGCAAAACCACTTAGAGAAGGCTTGTCCTTTTAGTAGCTGAGATCGCTACTAAGGAATGATCTAAAAAGAAAGCAAACTCTAAGCTGCAAATGTACACTGAGAAGGAGCAGACTGCAAATATCCTTTCTCTGTTTAACCTAGATGAAAAATAAAAACAAATTGTTGCATGTCCTTTTGATCCTGATCTGCCTGTTCCCCAATCCTGTCACACTCATAATATACAAGTGTACATGTAATTCATAATAGTGAACCAATCTGTGACCAAAGATGATTACTCAACATAGATGGGAGAAGTTGCTTACTGAGATAAATCTTTCTGAACTTAGACAGCACAAAGATCCTTCATTACTGTTCCCTGTAGCTTGCAAAGATGCATGTGCTTTTCCTAGCCTGGTCTTTGCTCAGCATATCTTCTCTAAAAAGCAGAACAAGTCTTTCTATTAAGCATTGTGGCTTCTTCTTTCAATACAAACTGGTTAATATTTCTAAGGTAGAAATTTTGGTGCAACATCTTCAAGTGTCTGAGGGAGCCACTGTGTGATGTGGTTATTTGCACTTCCACAAATCCTCATACAAGATATGCAACCTCATCAGTGAACAAACAGAATATACAGTGGCAATATCATACATGTAGTTATGTAGTTCACCTGAAATGGGCCATTTAATTGCGGACTGCACCCTAAGTCTGTGTACAGACATGTGTGCTCCTATGGGCACAGAGCTACTTACATTGCCAGAAATCTGTTGGCACACATGTGTATGTGCTATTCGTATATGAGAAAAATAATGTATACGTCTTCTGCCTCACTGAGAAGAAGCCAACAGAACACACTAAAGGCAGACACACGCTCAGATGTTGGAGAGCGGCTACTGCACACCTTGTCATGCCAGCGTGAAAAGGACAGTTGCAGGTTGCTGGTTTTGCAGCCATTAATTTTGCATCTAATGGGGAGGGAGCAAAAAAAAAAAAAAGGGACTTTTTCAGTTCCTCTTTTTTTTCCCAGCAAGCATCATTGGAAGAAGACCAAAGCAGAGCAACTATAAGTTAAATATACACTTGAGCTTAGCTGCATTACATAACTCTGTAGGAGAAGCAGGCTGAAAAGATTTCTTGTTCATTTAAATATTTGTAATTTATTTATCTTCCTTTTCATCTCTTAGCTCTTGTTAAATTTCCCTCCTAAATTACATCATCCTCTGAAGAACGTTGGGTTTCGCAGGCAGGCGGCTAGTCACCTGCAACAACCAAGGGGTCCCGCAGAAGCTTCCAGGCTGCTGTCCGTGTCAGATGCCAGTGTTTGATCTGTGGACATGGATGAGATGTCATTGGCAGATGAGGATGGAGGGAGGCTTTCACTGCTGTTCACTGCTGCACCTGTGCTACGAAAATGAACACCAACGTGATTAAACCTGAAACCTCAAGAATTTATCACAGGTTAAAAAGCAAAGGATACTTACCATATGGTAACAGGCACGTATAGACACAGATAATTTTAAACAATGGCAAATATTAACGGAATACAAACTTTAAGCAATGGATAATAATATTTTACAAAGACATTTTGTCCCTCAACAGTCTGTTAAAGGGGTAGGTATAGATCATGCATGTCCAGCAGTGCACATCTCTCCACATGTCTTACAGTTAGAAACCACCCAACAGATGTCTGATACAAACTGAACCCAATCCTTCACACTCTCTCATAAAATCCCAGTTTTGTTGTAGATAGTTTGGTAGAATGAGTGGAATCAAATCACCTAGTGGCAATGTAGACAAGATGGCTGTGGGGGACACAAGGCTGGTTTCTTTCTCTTCAGTGACTTATCCCAGAATTGCAGCCCAGTTGAGACAGTATTTGTATGTATTCAAGGCTACCTGTGCTCTGTAAATTCATGGTAGTATCAGGTACTACAAAAAAAATCCTTTTGACTTTGTGAAATGAAGACTACACCATTATTAAATTACAATTCACATCCCTGAGTGTGTCAGAAATTATGTGTCCTGCAAGTGCAGATAACTGTGTAATAAACACAGAGCCACATGAAGAATGTTGTTATTGTGCAACCTATGACAGTCCAATCATCTTTCTGCCCATTATCTCAGCTCATATTTCTCAGAGTAGCAAACAACATTTTGACTGGTATTTTTTTCCACTGAACTTTCAGGCAATGCTTTGTTGTCCTGTTTAACCAAAATTAACACTGTCTTAAGTTTGAGAGGGACACATGAATTTTCATTAAATACTAATGAGATTAAAATAAGTGATTTTGCATGATATTGCACTGCTGGAAATCATAGCCAGTCATTGTGACTCACAGGTCTTTGGTTTCAGATAGATGCCATTTTATTCTTACAGCGGAAAAGTTTTCTCAGCTGACTTTTACAGATTTTAATTTCCTTAAAATGGAAAGAAAGTAACACCTATTGCCTTGAACAGCAAGAGAATACACCTAATAAAACACACCTAGTAAAATTACCAACCCCATATATTTCTAATACAGAAAGTAATAGCTGTCTGCACCACCTAGGCAAGATGCTGTGGGCAAAAGGAGAGGATTTCTGTCACTTTCCAGTTTGCAATAAAAAAGTACCTCGAGAAAACAAGCCATCATACCATACCTCCAATCAGTCTTCTCTTTTCCTAAACTTTCCCTTCCTTTTATAGACATCTACCATAAATATACACAAAACAGAGAAGAGATCTCACATTCAGAGCTCCAGATGGGAACTGTATTCTGCCATTACAAGACTGCAAAGAAATTCCAGCATCAGCTCACTTCCCTGATACATTTCTAAAAGAAAATAGTTTTGTAAATACTGTAGAACGAGAGCAATCTCGATGACATTGGTGACTGCTGACAGCAATCATCCATCTTTTCTGACAGAAGATTTGCTTCTCTAAAGAGTTACTTACACATACTTAATTGATATCTATCAGTAATCATCCAGTACGATACTGTTACTCTATGATGTGATTAAACCATGTGGCATCTTTTGAAAATACTAATCAGTCAAGACAAATTCACTTGGATGTAGCCAAAATATGACTGTATTTAATTACATTAATGATTAAACAATGTATTATATTTCTAAATGTTTACAGAGCTGGACAAAACCCTGACATTAAGTCATAAATAATGTCCCAGGAATCAAATGGAAAGAAAGTAGGTTCAACTGACTTTTAATAAAACTGATGCTGAGCTGTTTTCCTTGATGAATGTGCCATCAACCTTGAAGGCAAAATAACTGAAGAGATAGCTGCAGAAGCTGAATAGGTGAAGATTTTGTTACATTCTATTTGTTTCAGCACCACTGAATTCAATAAACTCTGCTGTGTACATTCCAGCAAGTATCAAGTCATCCCATAAATTCCCATTTTTATGGTTCTTCCTAGTTATCAGCACAATTCCACATGACATGACCCACAGCTGTAGTTACGGTTCTAGTCCCAAAGCAAAATGACTTGCAAAAATACCCACAAAATCAAATAAAACTAGGGATGCCATCCGGAGGGACCTGGACAGGCTGGAGAGGTGGGCAGAAACCAACCTCATGGGGTTTAACAAGACCAAGTGTAAGGTCCTGCACCTGGGTTGAGGCAACACTAAGCACAGATACAGGCTGGGTGGTGACTGGCTGGAGAGTAGCCCTGAGGAGAGGGACTTTGGGGTGCTTGTGAACAAAAAGCTCAGCATGAGCCAGCAGTGTGCACTTGCAGCCCAGAGGGCAAACCGGATCCTGGGCTGCATCAGGAGAAGTGTGGCCAGCAGGTCGAGGCAGGTGATTCTCCCCTCTACTCCACTCTGGTGAGACCCCACCTGGGGTACTGCGTCCAGTTCTGGAGCCCTTATTACAGGAAGGATGTAGACATGCTGGACCGTGTCCAGAGGAGGACTATGAGGATGATCAGAGGGCTGGAGCACTTCTCCTACGAGGCCAGACTGAGAGAGTTTGGGCTGTGCAGTCTGGAGAGGAGGAGGCTCCTCTGGCCTTCCAGCATCTGAAGGGGGCTACAAAAAAGCTGGGGAGGGGCTTTTTAGGATCTCAGGTAGTGACAGAACTAGGGGAAATGGAGCAAAGCTGGAGATGGGCAGATTTAGGCTTGATGTGAGGAGGAAGTTCTTCACCGTGAGAGTGGTGACAGCCTGGAATGAGTTGCCCAGGGAGATGGTGGTTGCCCCATCTCTGGAGGTGTTTTAAGGCCAGGCTGGATAAGGGTCTGGCCAGCCTGATCTAGGGTGGGGTGACCCTGCCCATGACAGGGGTGTTGGAACTGGATGATCCTGTGGTCCCTTCCAA
This sequence comes from Upupa epops, assembly GCA_013397515.1. Classification (NCBI taxonomy): domain Eukaryota; kingdom Metazoa; phylum Chordata; class Aves; order Bucerotiformes; family Upupidae; genus Upupa; species Upupa epops. The sequence continues at coordinate 12,919 of VZRI01012094.1, read as the reverse complement.
CCCTGGCCAATTCTATAACTTCTTCCCAGTGAGGGTGACAGGGCACTGGAGGGGGTTGCCCAAGGGGTTTGTGGAGTCTCCTTTTCTGGAGACGTTTGAAGCCCACCTGGACCTGGTCTGGGTGATCCTGCTGTGGCAGGGGAATTTGACTGGATGATCCTTCTGGGTCACTTCCAGTCTGTGATGTTGTGTTCTGTGACTTGGTCTGGGTGTCCTGCTGTGGCAGGGGGATTGGATTCAATGATCTTTTGAGGTCCCTTCCAATCTTTGATGATTCTATGATTCTTGACAAAACTAAAGAAGCAGTACAAAGGAGCACTTAGGCAGCAACACACAAAAACACAACCAAAAGCTGTCCTAGTCAGTATGCAGTGCTTCATTTCCTGTGCTCAGCACCCGCCTGGTGCTACAAGAAGCTTGTTCGTGAAGGGACTGGTGCCAGCTGAAATAGTACACAAATGATAGAGGTGCATTCAAAAGAGTTAAAAAAGGCCCTTCTTTGAATTTTCTGCTTATAAGGACACTTCTTGTCCACTTCATGGTCAAGGAAAAGAGCAAAAGTTTAGAGCAAGTGAGAAACAGCCCTGCCATTGACTTCACAGCTACTCTTTTAAGCCACACATCATCTTGCCTGCTGCAAAGCATAAGTTCCTTCCTCAGAAGACAGCAGTGGAGCATTATATAATTACCTCCTTTAAGCGCCTTTAAAATTCAGTTGCCAAGCAGTACAGATGTGAGGGAAAAAAAACCAAAGGAAAACAGCAGTTTTTCTATTTCCAAAAAAACCCCCTTGTGTCTGTCTTGGGAATTTGCTTTGCTTCGTATAAATCATGTAATTACTAACTCTTTATATCCAGTGTCACAATGCTTGACAAGTCAGCTGCTGCTTTCATCCTCTGCAAGCGACAGATGCGACCAGCTAAAGGTATCCAGTAGTGCTTGGGTGGTGGCAACAAAACTGACACATTCAGACAGGAACTAAAAGGGACAAAGGGAAGAATAATAGGGCGATTTTAAACAAGACAGAGAGCTGCTGAGAATAAGCTGCACTATGATCAGTGCTATTTACTATAGTCAGTATCCAGGAATGAGCACACATGCATACATGCTAGGTATGAAACTATAGCTGGGTAATGAAGACTAGGGGAAAATAAGAAGAGGTTAGAGAATATGCAGTGTCACAGTGGAGGAAATCTACAGGTAGCAGTAAGGTTATTTACTTTGGACAGAACTTGAGTTTAAATAATCTACAACCTTATTGTGGTTATTTTTAGTTTAATGAAAATAACTGTTGTTTGATGATATCAGTCAAAACACTTTTAAAATGCAGTAACCAAACAGAAAACAGTGTTGGTAAATTCCTCCCATATCTTTGCATAAAACAGCTGGTATCTTTTGTTTCTCTGCCTCAGAAATGACAGCAGAAGACACCTGAAACTGCTAGTGAAAAGTTCTACTGCAGTTCTTGGTAAAGTGAGTAATTGTAAATAAATATTACGTATTCCATAGAACCCAGAAGGATAGCTCAGCAGAAGATGCACACATGCGTGTGTGATAGCCACAAATAAATGAATATGTATAACACACACACATATATATCTTGTGTTATATGCATGTCTTTTGGAGAGGATATAGGTCCAAAAGGACATCATGTTATAAGGATGTGAATTAGTCAACAATCCTGAAGGCTAATTAAATTTAGTGGCTATTTCTTGCATATATTTTTGTGATTGAATTCCCTGAAGAAAACAGTTTATTTTAATCACTTAGATTCTCTTAGCCAAGTCATGATCTGTCATCGGTGCTGTCAACTTCAGCCATCTTCTCAAAGACTCTGACCAAGCAATCAGGGAAAATAATCTCCAGCCTGCTTGCTATAAGTGTCAAGTCCCTAATCTGCCTTATGCTCAGAACTGGTGACTTGTTTTACCTCATTCTTTCAGTATTTCAGTCAGCTGAAAGAAGTTGTGTCACAGTCGGTTGCACAAAGTGATGGAAATCTACCATTTCATAGAACAGCCACATCTCAGAGCAATTTTTAAATTTTTAACTTTGCTGGACTTACTGGTTCTTAGCAATTGAAAAAAGAAGTCAAAGTGGAACAGCAAAAGAAAGACAGGTAGGAAATAGCAACTTTGTGTGTTTGGAAAGAAAACACTTCCACATACTAAAAAGGAATGTGGAATACATAAAATACTCCTGGGTAGTTAGTTCCTGAAACAAGGAACTACAATGTTTCTTGTTCATAACAAATCAGTTTGCAACCACCATTCTGTAAGGGAAAGAGTATTCACGACAAGGATTTATCCAATATTTTTCATGGCCCCACGTTTCTTTTCAGTGGTAGTGAGTTATTTGGTAAATTAAATCAGCAAGCTCTATACTCTGTTTGCTACTTGGCAAGAATGTAATTGGTTTCAGCATCTTCATTGATGTAAAAAACAGGTGCAATGCTAGTACTCAAATATTATCATCCAGCACTCCATCAACATTCTCCATTGCTGCCAAGTTTCTCCTTGTTCTGTAAATCGCTATTAATGAATTCTTCTTCTGATAATGTTAGCTCTGTAGCAAGTGAAAAATGAGAATGTAAGAAAAAAAAATCTCTGAAAGTATGCAAAGAACACTGAATTAAACAATTTTACTTTGAGGAGAGGCTCTACCGTTGGTAATTTTACCAATAAGTGCTACTGGAACACTGTGATCAAAATCAGGGCACTTCACATCTGCCAGTGACAGTGTACCTTCACAACTATTTGTTTCTGTGTACTACCAAGTCCTGCTGGAGTGAACTTTCCTCAGATAAATTTTCTACTGTTTTTTTGTTTGTTTGGTTTTTTTAACAGAAGTTCAAGAATCTCTGATTTAAGACATCTTTTCTTTCTCACTGAAGTGTCAACCAAGCTTTTCAGCTAGCTGTTATAATGCTATCAGACTTCTGGAAGGACAAACTAATGGAATGGGTATCAGATGCTTTCATGGTGCAGTGTCACACATCCATCAGATGGGTATGTGCTAACATCACCAATTTTGCTTATATCAACTAGCAGAGTATTACTTGCTATCCATCCATAAGAAGTGTGGTAACAATAGTGTCAGACAGGCCTCCCAACCCACAGGAATATAATCTGGAAACACAATTCTTTCCATAGAAAGTACCAGGACAACTATATCTATTATTCAGTGAGGCTGAGTACCTGAAGGAGAAGGCTGTCCTTTAACTACACCATTTTTAGTATTTTCTTCAGAATTCATTACTTCTTTGTAAATGAGTTCTGGAAAAGAGAATTGTGACAGTTACAAACAGGAACCAGTACCTGTGATCAGAAACAGAACAACTATTATGAAACACAGGGTTGTAGTCCTTCTGTCACCCCCTAGGTCTGCCCCCTACCTTGTCTTCATGAGTCTGACAGCTCTATTTGCCTAAGATCTCTTGCTTCCATTTCTCTCTTCTCCTATCATCTCTTTTTGGAGATGAATTGAGAAAATAGGGTTCAACTAGAACATACACATTTTTAAATGCTGCACTGTCTGGAAATGAATCAGGAGTTTTTACTGTTGATAAAATTATGCTGCATCATCCTACTGAATAATATTCTGTATATTGTGGCACTGGAATCTGCACCGTCTGTGTTAACCTGTGTAGATAATGATAATCCTAGGACATTTCCTGTATTTCACAAGTTCATAGGGCTAATGCAAAATCTTTGTGCCAAAGGAATTTCTTTTAGCTTTTCTCAGACACGCTTTCTGGTGGGACATGGCTTTTCTGCTACTGAAATACCTCTTCCCATATAATTCTAAACTGTGATTACCTTTCCATTCCTCAATTGTATGTTCCCTTTCATCCAGCTGTTTATCATATATTTGAGGAGGAGGCTGCAGGAGAGAAACAAAGATATTTAGCCAATTGTATCTTATATGAGAAATAACATAGCAGTAGGTATTTGAGCAAAGATAAATTATCTTCTCCTTTTTTGTAATCCCCTCAGTACCTGCAAAACCACCACATGAAACACATTAGAATATGAAAGTGAATAACAACATAAAGAGGAATGCAACTCTTTATGTAAAAGAATTCAATACACAGTTGTCTTTTTCTCTTCTACACAAGACACATAAATGCAGTTAAAACAAGCCAGGTCAGCAATGCCAAAGCCCAACTAGAACTCAATCTGGCTACTGAAGTGAAAGGCAATGAAAAAACTTTCTGTAAACTAACATTAACAAGAAAAGAAGGACTAGGGGGAATCTTCATCCTTTACTGGGTGCAAAGGGAAAAATAGTGGCAAACAGTGAGGAAAAGGCTGAGGTACTGAATGAATGCCTTTTTTGGTCTCAGTCTTTAACTGACTAGTTGTTCCCTGGGTACCCAGCCCCTGGAACTGGAAGACAGAATGTGCCCTCGATATTTCAAGAGGATTACAGAGGATCCAAGATGATCCAAGTACCTTTCTTTCTAAGAGATTCAGGGACTGGCTTACAAAATGCACAGGCAGTGAGCAAAACTGGTCCAACCAAGTGTTGATGCACTCTTTGCACAATTCCTTAGAAAAACAAGGGTATTTCTTCTCCAGCCAGAATTAAAAGGGTACATTCTTTCACTACTTCAATTCCCAAACACAAATTATGGCATCAAAAGGAACAAGTGATCTCATGTATATTCCCGCCCACAAAACCACAAAGTCTTTGGCTTATGTATCTTCTTTATTTCAGCTATGCATTAAGCAGGCATAATTGGCAACACAAAAAGCACCAATCACTATATCCTAGACTGACACATTCTGCAACAGAATTTTCTAAGGAAGAGACCCCAAAGTCTTTTTACAAAATTCCTACTTTGCTTTGAAGACAACCAATGAAGAGCAACACCATTGTAGTTCACAACACCACAGGATGCAAGGAACTTCATCTGCACAGCATTCTACATTGCACCAGTGTTCATACTGCTGATCTTGTTTTCAAGCTAGCAGAACCCACAGCTATAAAACATTGCACTCAGAAGGAAAATAAGAGCCAAAGGTAACAAATATTCATTGTGATGACATGAACAACCCCTCCTCTTGATGTAGGCACAATCAGCTTCTAATACCTGCACTATCAACTGCAGTATCTCTGCAGAACACAAATGAATGCGGCTCTGCTGAGACCAGACCAGCACTCTTGTCCTGAGAGAAGTGAAGCTTTCTCATGATACAGTGAAAACTTACAGGGTCTGTCAGTTCCACTATATATATGAGACATAATTCACTGGTATAAGGAAGTGAGCCCTTATGAGATATTTTTATGGTGCTGAGATGAGAGTACCACAAAAGATTCAAGAATTAATTTATTTTCCTGTGATCTTCATTAATCTTAGTAAAAACTATAAAGCTTAATATATTACCTAAATAATCCCCTCCAGGATGACCACTCATTTTCTGCTAAATAGGGATTTTATTGTTTTGTTGTTATTGTTTTAAAAGAGAAGTAGAGAGATTTTCACACTAATATAGCCACAGTAATGGAGCAGACAGAACAGCTGCCATACCCAAGTCCTCCTGTGCAGCTATTGTCTTGGTGTAGGTTGACCTACAAATTACTTTGCTGATTAATTCAAATACCTGAGAAAATGACTGAGTTCCTCATTAATAATTTTCTATGTGGATACAGCTGCATTATTATGGACATTGTTATAAATCCTTCATAAAACATATCCCAAGTCATAGTTATGTGGTTATTGTGAAACTTGTGCAAGAGTTAAACTTGCAACAAATCACAGCAGAATATGGATAAAGCCTATAGGTGGCAGCAGCTAGTTTCAGTTTAAGGTAACCATTTTCTCCCCAGATCAGACTGATTTGTAAGTTATTACATTGGCAACAATAAAAGAATCAAATCTATTTTGGGATGCAGAAGAGAAGGGATGAATTATGTTTTCCTTGTTGGTATTAAATAGTGTCTTCCTGATTTACTGATTCTTGACTTTTACATACCTCAAATGGATTTAAAAAAAATATTATTGCATTACATTTAATATTAATTGAATATAATAAAAGGTACCCCAAAAAAAATCTGGAAAATTTGCACTTAGATCTTTTTCTGAAAGGAACCAACAGCCCTGCAAAAACCACCCAAATCCACAAAAGACAATTTTTGTTTCATGTGATCAGATAAACACCACAAGACTACTCAATGTGTTCAATGCCTTCCAATATCCATGGAGGAAAAGCTAGTCACTAGGGAAAAAAGAAAACCATATGTTGATGTAGTGTAACCTGAATTTAGTGCTGAGGAGTCAGCTCATTGTTTTAGTTAGATTGTTGGTTAAGTGCTTGCAAGGCGTTGCATACTTGTTAAGGGACATACCTCAGGTTAGCCTGGGAGATAAGTATAGTGTTACCTGAATTTAGTGCTGAGGAGTCAGCTCTTTGTTTTAGTTAGATTGTTGAATATTTACTGTGTGAATGAGATTAAGTGCTGCAAGGCGTTGCATACTTGTTAAGGGACATACCTCAGGTTAGCATGGGAGACAAGGAACTTGTGGTCGATAACGATGTCTATGCCCTGAGGCAAAGAACAGCTTGTGGCCACGAGATAACTATCTGACCATTATGTGGACTATGCTCTGCCTTAGCAGCACACTTAAATGCTTGCAAAAATGATTAACCAATCAGTACAATGCGTGTATGCCTTAAACTATATAAATATGTGGTGATTCTGTAATAAACTGGACAACTTGCTTGCATCAAGCTGTGTCTCCGTCTCTCAATCGCGGCATGTTGAGGCTGATGTATTCTCACTTTGACAAAACAACATGGATTGATTTGTATGCCATTGTTAGAAAGCCAAGGGAATGGGCTGGAGCTCACACTTGAATAAATCCTGCCATCTCTGTCCCTGCTTCTGCAGAGCTTGTGCCAGCACAGTGAAGACCTTGGAATGAGTTGTTTTTAGAAAGTTTGGCAGGAGCAAGGCTTGATGTTGCATCTGTTCCCAGAATTGCAGGGTCAGAGGAGTAGTTGTGGAGCAGCATACAAGGCCACAACAGCATTAGCAATACACAAATAACTGGCAATGGAAGTTGTAAAAAAATGGTGTGAGGTTAAACAACTTGTTAAATGGTTTAGATCTTAGATCTTTAAAACAGGCAAATGCAAACATTCCTAGAAATGAGATTGTATTACTGATAACATTTCTATATCTATGTTTGCAGCACAAGCCCAAGTACACCCATGTGCTTTCACCAGAGGCCTGACATTTCATTAGCTAGAGAGGAAAGGGATCCCAAATGTGGACACGGAAGAAGAGATGCCTCTGTGCCAGTTTGTTCCTTGGGCTATTTGGACAGCTTTTTGCAACACTCCAGGCATAGTAAATGTCAATGGAACTGTGTTCTGAGTTGTTTATGAGCAGCTGGACTATGAGGACACCATGCAGCACAAGTCAAGATTATTTGCTAAACATAGGTAATGAACAGCTTGCAGATATCTGTAACAGCAAGCTGGAAAAAGCTTTAGTTTGGTTTGAAAAAGAAAAAAAAAGGAAAGAAATACTGCTTTCTTCTCTAGCTACTTCACATTGACATGAACAGAGATTGCTGCAGAAGCTGTGTTCAGCTTCCATAATTAATCAGCTATAAATGGATAGATGTTGCCAACTAGAGGAAATATCCATGCTTGTGTACAAAGGGCTGAAAACATCTTTTGTGAGACAACAGATGTGCACCATCAACCTCTAAGCCAACAACCAAACCCTGCGTCTCACTGATAAAAAGGTGCTGTGGCAAATCACTGGAGTCCAGAGAGAGAGCCATACACACTGGGATGAGCAAGAGAAAATAATACCAGGGAAGGTGCACAACTGAGTTACTTTGATTTTGCCGTGAAGTCTCACATGTAGTGAAGATGACACCTTCTTTGAAGTATTGTTTGCAAAGGTCACAGAGCTCTGCACAAGATTCTCCATCATCATGAGTGCTTGGCATTCACAGGTAAAATAAGAAAGAGGTGGGTATGCTTCTGTTTGTTTTTTCTCATGAAAATCTGTGAAACCAGAAATTAATTTGAACAGCTCAGCTTGTATTTGACAGCTGACCATAGATAGTTTATATAGGTCTAGGGTAATACTGTGGCAGTTTCTATACTGAACAGGGCCTTGAACTGCAAGTCAGACTCTCTTGACAACAGCAACTGCAGGTTGAGTAAAATCTAAGACAAATTTTAAAGTTTTTAATTATTAACAGAAACCAGTTAACAGAAAGCATCAGATAATAATCTATACCAAATTTTGCTACTAGATTTATTCCCATGGAATGGAGCAATACTATTCTCAAGATCCATATGAGATCACACAGATTTTCAAAAGGTTCCAAAACAACGTCATCTCCAGTTAAAGAAGAATGTGCAAGATTAAGTTGCAAATAACTGCCTCTACACAGCAAAAATTCTTCTAAGACGACACCCTTGAGAAATGTGCAAACTAATCTTTTTGGCCAAAAATAAGTTAATTTTCTGAAGAAATAATGAAATAACTGAAAAATTAAGGAGAGGCATGAAAGCAACCACAGTCTTGTCTAAGGCTGTGACTTTGATACCAATAAGTGAGTACCTCTCCCATTCAAAATTATTTCTAATGCCAACATTATTTCTAATGGACAGAATTAGACTTGACAAAGGGCAGCTTGGGCAAACATAGTCCTAGAGAACAACCAGCACAAGTGTTCTGAAATTTTATTCCAGAGCCTCTTGGGTGACAACACTAAAGCTATTATAAAGCATGTGTTTCAGAATATATTCTGTTTACAATTTAAATAGTTGGAGATAAAACCAGTGATACCCAGTATGTGAGATATGAAAAACCAATTATCAGATTTGGGATTTATTCACAGATTACCTCAATGAAGAATAAGAATTTATAGCAACTTCCCAAAAAGGCAGCTATGCAAACAAAAACTAAGTCTCAAGCACAGCATTTTCAGACAAGAGAACAGAACTCAATATGTTATCAAGAAGCTGTTGAGATTATCTACAATAAACAGGACAGTATACATGGGGAGGCAAGAGATGTTGGCAAAATAAGCAAGACCACTTTGAGGAAGAAAAGGCATGGTGTCTCTCATTTGTTCGTGAGAACAGTCCAAATGCTGTTATGTAAGTAAACTAGATATCATAACATGAGAGCAACAGTTGTCATATTTGTTTAAAAGTAGAACTGAGATGATTTCTACATGTAACATTCAGGAAGAGTGAACTTTCAGCTGAAATATAAAACAGAGAAGTAGGCCTATATGTTTGTTCCCATTCTGGTTTTATAATACACTTCCAGTTTAATGTTAGTAAATAGTAATTTTCCCTTTTGGACTCTGGTTTCCCTACATACAAATTGTATGCAAAAACTGATAACAGATTTCAACTGTTCCTAAAATCTTCGGAATTCAATACAATCATAATCACAAATTATCTGTACATTTTAAAAACATGTGTGTTCTGGTTGAACACAGAAATTACCTCAACTGTGAGTAACACTATTCAAATTAATTTTGAAGCAAAACTGTATGGTCTGGAGAACTTAAAACTGACTTTATTGTCAAAGATAGTGCAGCAGGCCAGGCAGGCTCCAAGGAGCTGGCTAGCTAGGTTAGTATGTAAGAAATTAGAATTTTCACTAAATCTGAAACCTAGCTTACCCACTCACTCCTTAGGTAAGCTAAAAACAATGTGAAGTTTCTAAATGTAAATATGATGACAGCTTCAGAGCTGTCAAGGGCTTTGGATGTCTGGAAAGCAAACCACTGCTTTCATGTAGAAGTGTGTGGAAAAATCACATCACTGTTTCTGTCAGTGAACAGCAAGTGCCACATCTAATAACATCTCCTCCTCCTCTCTGTAAAAGAGGCTTAATACATGGTGTTTGGAAATGGTAACTGAATTTGAACCTAACTCCTCAGCAACTGTTACAAAGTGGGGATTTTGGTGAAGTTTTTATTTGGGAGAGATTGGTTGTAATTATTTATCCAATTGTCTTTATAATAAAAAATTGCAACAGCTAATAACATGGAAGTAGAATAGGGGAATTAACACAACACAGAGCCTGTGGTTTAGGGAGGGCGCACTATTGCATGAAAGTGTAAGATTTAAGGCATTGGTTGTGTTACAAGATACTCCAAAAAATATTCTCGATGTTTTACTATGTTCCCCTGGTCCATGTGTGAGATGACAGACAGATGGACAGATCTGGTTGTGTTTCTTTCAAAAGGAAACAAGATGCTTCGTGCGTGAAACACTGAAGCACTTGCATTACCAACAAACAAATTTATCACATATGGGTACTTCACTGTCTTGTAAAGAACTAATCTGAATTGATCACAGCATTCAGTCAGAAGTGTAAGTTCTAACACAAACGGTAGAAGTAAAACTTTATCTCCAATGTAGCAACAACTACTCCTTGTGGAGGTTCTGTCAGTATCAGTCCCAGAACCCCAGGAAACAACTTGTAAAAAAGAACAGAAAGTCAACAATCTCTCATGAATCTGACAAAGTTATTCATCATTGAAACAATGCCCATGACAAACACTGACTGACTGCCCTTCAACAGCTGAGTCAAGAAGCAGGGAAAATCCAGATGAGTTAAGCTTTCTTCAGAAAATAATTAGTAAATTATGCACAGCTAGCTATCATGTTTTATTCAATGAAATGATTCACTTGAAGGTATATCAGCATGAACATATGGAAATCTAGAATTTAGTAAACTGCTAATCATTAAAAAAAGTAACCCAGTTTAACTTTCCCTCTGATGATGAGAATGAAAAATTAATGAGTGTTAAGTGAAGTTAGGCTCTGTCTAGAATTCCTAGCACTCTGACTAAATATGATTTATTAATCCTATCTTTTTCTATTTAGGCTACACTGCACAAACCTGAACCTTCTCGAGTTTCAGCCACCACTGATCACAAGAGAAGGGTCTCTGCACCACAGTGTGGTTGGTGTTCAAGCGATTCACCAACACGGCATTATCAAAGTGCTCATAACAAAAGTATTAGTATTATTCACAGCATTACAGTATCACAGTAATGGTGAGGCTGGAAAAGACCTTAAAGATCATCCAGTCCAACCTAAAACCAACCAAGTAACCTAACATTTGACATCTAGATCACGCCACTCAACACTTCATCCAGACTAACCTTGAACACCTCCAGAGACGGTGACCTGACCACCTCTGTGGGCAGCCCGTTCCAATACTGGATCACTTTTTCAGTGAAAAACCTTTTCCTAATGTCGTCTAAACATCCCCCGATGGAGCTTAAGACTGTGACCCCTTGTCCTGTCTCCAGTGTCCAGGGAGAAAAGACTAACCCTTGCCTGACTACAACCACCTTTTAGGTAGTTATAGACAGCGGGGATAAGGTCACCCCTGAGCCTCCTCTTTTCCAGGCTAAACAGACACAGTTCCATCAGCCTCTTCTTGTAGGGCTTACCTTCCAGGCCCTTTACCATTCTAGTTGCTCTTCTCTGGACTCATTCTTTACTACATTGCTGTCAAGATACAGTATGTTTTGGAAAAGAAAATGTTGAAACTGAGAGTCAGAGAAAGCAGCTGCTTTCCTGAGCTCAGGACTGATGTTCAGCTTATGTCACCTACACAACTGCATGAAGAACCAAGTGGGTAAAGAAAACAGAGTGTTATCTCAAAAAATGCCAAATACTGAGCACTTGAAACTTAATTTAAAGGTGCTGGTCTACACTCACAGAATGTTCTCTGCTCTTTGAGGTGCCATAGGACCAATGACAGTTGGTTTTCCAATGCTTTAAGTCTGTACTCATTTACTGTAGAGTGAAATGCAGCCAACAGTGAAAATTCAAGTAATATGATTTTACACAGCATGTGTCATCACTTTTGTACAGGTATGTATGGCAATAGGAGCTGCATTCAAGAGACTAATGCCCTAAAGAACTAGAATGTAATTACTGCAGGTTTTTGAGAGCTAGTGGTCTCACTATATTCCAGCCAATCCACCTGGCAGGGAAAATAACTAATAATTATTCCTGTTTTATTCACAATCTAGAGAAAGGATTTCTTTGATAGTCTTTTGTTTTACATCATGTGAGGAGAGAACAAGGTTCAATATCATCTATAATACAAGCTGTAGGTGGCAAGCTTTACAGCTAAAAGGACAATGTCATTATGACAAAAATTCCATCTCTACTTCAATCTGAAATACAACTCAGAGCATACACTTGGAAATCGGACAAATCATTACATTGTCATTTCCACTTTAACAGATTATCTTCCTGTTCTACATCTGAAATGGCTCTTCATGGCTAAATTCACAGGCAAAATACATCTAAAAGAGGCACCCAAATCTCAGTTCTGAAATCAGAACAGTTCTGTAAAATGGAGTTAAGAAATGCATCAAAATACAGTCAAGAGGGATGTGAAACCAAAACATACATGGTAGGGTTAAAATACTGCTGGGTATCAAATGTTTACACTTAAAACTTATAGACTTCTTTGTTGCAGAAAAGTAAACAGGACACTGTAACAAAAGGCTCTCTAGATGGTAGAACCACCCCTATGAAGCACTGCTAAGTAACACACTCTGCAAAAAACCTACGCACATGAAATTTGAGGGGATTTTATGCGTTCCATTTACTTTCAAGGTTTGCACACAGCAACATTTCTAAATCTGTTGATATACTGAACTGTCTTTTCATACATATCTTACATATTATAAAGAATATCTCAGGATTTATACAGATACCTATTATACCACATCAATAAAGTGCCTACACTTATTCCTCCTTACACCAACCTACATGAGGTATACAAAGAGGTGTCTAGAGCATGACAGAATTATAAGAAAAATTCCATTCTGTTTGCACACAGTGTACATGATAAAGAACATTGAACTGTCTAAGGGGCCAACCGAGAGAGAGTA
>VZRI01012093.1:151818-161722 GCA_013397515.1 Upupa epops | reverse complement strand
GAGGGTGGTGAGACACTGGGAAGTTGTGCATGCCCTATCCCTGGAAGTGTTCAGGGCCAGACTGGATGGGCCCTTGAGCAACCTGGTCTAGTGGAGTGTGACCCTGCTCATGGCAGGGGGGTTGGAATTCAATTATCTTAAGGTAACTTCCAACCTGAACCATTCTATGAATCTGTGAATCTATGAAATACCATTTGGAAACTCCAGAGGTGTTGCTACTGTCTCTCACAAGGCAAGTCATTCTCAAAAGCTTGCTTCTCTGCTTTGCAGCCTGCCTGGAGTCACAAGGCTCTGACATCTCTCATTCTGCAAGGTGGTCTTGAACTGCAGGGGGATTAAGCTTCTTTTACCCCCTGCAAGTTGCCTTTGGTAATGGGTGACTTCTCCACAGTCCCTGGCATGTGCCTGCAAGTAGACCCCTATATATAGGGAAACCACTTCAGTTTTGAGCCCACATTCAATTTTCTAAACTTGAATACCAAGCCACAGTGAAACTGGATAATCTCATCTTCCACATCGCCTTTATTCACAGGGACAGTTTGCAGGTAAATGGAAATCTATGTTATCTCAGAGAAGAGATTTCCCTATCTCCCTGTCTTGACTCATACCTGCAAAGCTGCAGTTTTCTCCTGATTACAACTGTAAAACACTGAAATAACATGAGGTTGTATGGTACTGTTTTCATTACATTATTATATCAGAGGAAAGCTTGAAATGAGCTGGCTTTCCTACAGAGGTTACAGTCTGTAATTTCCACTGGCATGTTAATCCACTTAGAAGAGAGGGCAAGTCCTTTTTTAGATCAGACTTTCTCTGTTATAGATTTATTTCTCGTTGACTCTATAATTATACAATTAAAGCTAATATAGGTAATTTAAACATTTAATTTATTTAATGGCATTGAAGAGAGTGCTTAAGGTCAGAGTAGATCTGAGGTCCTAGAGAATCACAGAAGTCATGATTCATGACTGATTTCCAGCCTGTGGTGATAGTTAGCTGGGTGACATTGGAGGATAGCGGCCAAAGGTCTGAGAGAGACATTGCAGGAAAGCATCTGGTGCCACAGTCACATAAGAAACCCATGAGAAGTCTCACTCATATGCAAATAAAACACTTTAAAATCACTTTTAAAATAGAATGAGACAGAAGTCCTATTTCCTTATTATAAGGAGGGTTTTCACTAGAACAGTTCTGGTTTGTATAATGTATAGAAAATATCTGTGTAAGTGATATCTGAAAATCTGGCATGTATCCTGGAATAGTAGTGTAGGAAAGCATACTAAAAGTATGAAGAAAAAAAGTTATGCAATATTACTGCCTTTGAAGGACTGATTTGCTAATGAAGTAGAAGTACACTAATAACGTGAAAGGTAGTAACAAATGCAAACAAATAAATACACAGAATTTAAAAGTTGAACCAAATATATTTTAGTCAAATAAATTCATTCTTGTTCTACTGAAACACATGCCACAGATGTAAACATGTAGAGATAGCACCTTCTCAGTAATCATTCTTGCTTGTGTATATATTTCTCTATTCTTATTCCTAAAAATATCTCTACACCCTGTGTTTCACAGGAATGCCCAGCAAATACACTGGGCCAGAGGCAACTGACTTCAATACCTTCCTGTGAAAAGCTGTTGGAAGCGTAGACACTCCACATCCCCAAATAAGTCTGGACACAGATCTACAGGTGTACAAGATCTGTCCATCACTGCACATTTGCAACTTTCTCATTACCCTGTGACCCTGCAACAATACCTCTTGGATTGGCTATAACATTGGAATCAAAATGCATTTGCCTTAATTTGTTCTCTCCTCTGTTCTTCTGTGAAAGACAAGAGCGACTGTAGGTAGGGTAGGTGTTGTGTACTACACCCAAAAGCAGGTTAGCCTAATGCTCCACTGAAGTATAATAACAAGAAGGGAATTTTAATCTCAGGGGCCTTGAGCTGGAAAACCATATAGATGCACAGAGAATCAGGCACTGCAGTTTAACATTTTCAAAAATACTTGGAATCCCCACTTAGGTCACAGCAGAATGGCCTAGAGTTTGTGACAAGGGCAAGACAGAAAGAGGTATTTATTGTGGGAAAGCAGCACAACCCCCAGCAAGAAAGAATGCCTACCAGAGGCCCAAAGGTCCACAAACTGTCGTAAATCTGTACTAACTCGAAAGTCACCAAAAGTCTATCCCTCAGGTATCCTCTCTCAGGCTCTAACTTACATGGAGAATTATCAAAACATGTTACAAGCATGTTTTCTCTGAAGATATGCTCAATTTACACTTGGTCTTGTTGTGAGACATGATTGAGATAATGGCTGATAAATGCAAAGGTTGTGCTGTTTATAAGTGGTTACAGAACAAAGGTCTACCCTTATGAGCTGTCTAAGCGCTATTATGGCTTTCTCTGTGCACTCACATTCTTGTTGGTGGTCCAGTCCTGGAATATTTTGGTTCTACAAGTAGTCTAGTTTGGATGCATGGAATTACCTTAACTACAGGCCTGTGGGATTCTGTAACAGCCAGTTTGTGAGTGACAAGGTATTAGATCACTATATTCTTGTATTTTAACATCGATAGCTAGAAATCACATTTGTTGTGAAGTAGATTTTTAAGTTTGCTTTTTTACAAAAGCATTTTTGGTCACTTCAAGTGACAGAAAAAAACCCAACACATAAATTAAGACTTTTGCCACAACAGATTTATCTAGGTAGTATTGCTGTGTAAAATCAGAATGAGAGAAACTGATAATCATTCAAAATTGCCCTTGTTCAAAACCAGCACAAACTTAGACAAGGCCTTTCTAGAAATTACTTTGGTAAAGTACACAAAAATAAAAATGAGATTAAGGCAGTGTGCAGCATTACTAATCCCCACACCTCACAGCACCCACCCTTTTCAGTATCATCTAGTATCACCTTACTTAGGTTTTTGTAGCACCTTTCTGGCATGCATCAGAGCCTAAGACATAACACCAAGGACATTCTGATGAAGATTAATGTGGGGGGGGGTAAGAACATTACAAAAAGAAATCCAAAGTCTACACTGCCAGGAAAACATTCATCTGCAAGGTAAAGGGAAAACCAGCTCTCCACAGGCGGGTTACGAAACAATTTACTTTTAGGCATAGGAAGAAAGTGTTTTCTCCCATAAACATTTCCACATTTTATTTAGCCCAGAAAGCTATAGAAAAATAATTACCATAATTTAAGTCAATGAATGTTCCAAAATGGGAACGTTTTGGCTAATATATGAAATTGTGCATTTCTATTCTGGCAACAAAGAAAATACAGACAATGTATTTCTGTGGCTGAAAAACATTACAGTTTACATTGCTGTTCTGGCCATATCATTTCCATCAGACAAAGACAGAGAATGTGCCAGGTAAGCTTTGATTGGGCAGAATTGTTCTCATTTACAAGGGACAAATATTCTACTCATATGAAGGATTTTGTCCTATGCCATCTACTATTATCCTTAAAAACTTGATAAGAGTTTTTTTGAGAGGTTGTCCCTAGAAAAAAGAGGGAGAGGGAGTGGGAGAGGGAGAGGGAGAGGGAGAGGAGAGGTGAAATGCATATTGAAGGGACCTACAATGATCATCTAGTCCAACTACCTGACCGCTTCAGGGCTGACCAGAAGTTAAACTATGTTATTTATGGTATTGTCCAAATGCCTTTCAAACACTCAAGGGCTTGGAGAATTAACAAACTCTCTAGGAATCGTCTGACAGTGTTTAATCAACATCTCAGTAAAGAAATGTTTCCTAATGTCTGGACAATCACTGGTGCAGCTTTGAACCATTTCAATTAATCTTATCACTAGATTCCAGGGAGAAGATGTTGGCATCTCCCTCTACACTTGCCCTTCTTAGAAGCTGTAGGGTTGCAATGATGTTGCATCTCATCCTTCTTTTCTTCAAATGAGACAAACCCAGCACCAGCCACTCCTCAGAGGACATTCCTTCCAGCTCCTTCACCAGATTTGCTGCTGTCCTCTGGATGCATTGAAGGACCTTCATATCTGTTCTTAAATTGTGAGCCCAGATCTGCATATCGTACTCCAGGCAGGTCTTCACAAATGCTTCAGAAATTAATCACCTCTTTTGACTAGCTGGTTATGCTTTGTTTGATGCACCCCAGGGTATGGCTTATCCTCTTGGCTGCCAGGACACATTGCTGGCTTCTGTCAAGGTTGCTGCCAGCCATCAATCCCAGATCCGTTTCTGTGAGTTTGCTCTCCAACCACTTTTGTTACAACTTGGCATACTCCATCTGAGGTGCAGAATCCATCATTTGCTAAATTCTACCCTATTAATGATTAACCAATGTGTTAATCTAGAGCATCGGGCAATATCTGTTTCTAGTGAGACCTCCAGGGATGCCTCAAAAAAATGTGAATACACTGTACATGAAAAGGGAAAGGGCATAGAATACCAAGACCTTTCAGGGCCCTATCCACGGGACCGTAAAATGTGTGGTCCAATTCCAAATGGTCTTACACTAGCTACTCGCTGGAACTGTGGAATAGAATACAGTTATCATCAGCAGACTCTGAACTGGTCCTGTCATAAATCATTTCCACTCAGCTGGACTTGCTTAGCATTCAAGATCTAGTCCTCAAATACCTGTATCTCTGCTAGTCAACCCAGGTACTTGTATAGTTGATCCAACCTCTTTTAGACTGTTGCTTCATGATGACTGAAACCTAAAATTTGTTTCTCCAGAACAGAGTCAGACATCTGCAGTTGATCAAATGAATGCCATCCTTGGCTTTCAGCAGGGTGCTCATATATTATGATGCTTTCACAGTATCTTAAAGTAGATTGAGGTTCATCATTGTGTAATATACCACCAAAATATCATTGCATTCACCTGTAGGATGTATCTCCATCCTACCATGTACATATGGAGAAAATCTGCACCACCTTGAATGCAGTTTTAAAAATACTGCTCAGCACAGTCACTGTCTTGATTTAAAGTCAGCAAAAGACAGGGGAAAAAGTTGTTTCCCAGGTGAGTCTGGATAAAGGCCTGTGTAATACTTTTTACATATAGCACTTACAGACTTTTAAAGGACAACCAAGTATGTGATCCCATTTTGCTAAATAAAAAAAAAAAGAAAATGCATGTTAAAAGTTGAAAAGCTAAACACTTTTTAAAAATATACACAAAGTCAGGGTGCACATCTTGAGACAGAAGATGTGGTTCTCACAGTAGAAGCTGATGGTCTAAAGATCATATTGACTTTAGCCATAATAACAAAAAGGCAGCACTTCAGATATTCATGCTTATTGGGTCCAAGAAAATTTTAAAGACTGACTGTATATAAAAGAGCAAGCCAGTAGAAAACATGAGAGTGGAAACATGGTCTTTTGGGCTTTATCTTTCAGACCATCCTACCTCTAATTTTGCCATGTCATGAAAATGCTTGATTTTGACATATTGCTTAGAAATTCTAATTAAGACATTTTTCTATTGGCTTAATGTGTAAAAGGACATTTTATAATGCAAATATAAAATACCCCTAATTTCTTAGCAGGACAAAATTTCCCCTTGTTTTCCAAGAGCCTAAGAGATCACTAAGAGCTTCATAGTTCAGTCCATGATACCGAAGAATGCCCTCCATGGGTGTCACCCATCTTCAGATTATTAATAACTTCAGTTCCCATTTTTCCGAATACAAAAATAGCTCACACTGGACATTTCATATAACAATAAAAACCATTCAAAACTCAATTTGATAAACAACATTCAGTAGGCCAGGCAGTCTATTCTGCTCAAATACTGATAAATTTATCACCTTGAACTGTGATAAATAAATGAATTCCCAGGCTATTCCCTACTGATCTCTCTAAGCATATGTAACAATATAGATCAGGTGTGAGGACTTACAGTCCCATCAAATGGCCTGGAAAGACATGAGAAGGTATCCTGTCGCCTTTGGTTTCCTGCTGGATGTCTGAGTAGGCTGCCTGTTTGCTTTCTGGAAAGCTTTCAATCTCAACTTGTTTGAGTGCTTCTGTTTGCAGGTTGCTTATTCAATTCACCCACATAAACAAAACAATTGCTGACCTTTTTTTATTAAGATAGGCTAGCAGTTTTGTTTCTCTTATGTAATTCAGAAACATGCATTAGGAGTGGGAGACATTATTTCTACCTTTTCCTGATTAAAGTCTGTAGCACAAGGATCCAGATAAATAAAGCTATTTCTTACCTGGAGAGAAATTATATAACTCCTAGCAAAAGGGTATCAGTAGTTAGTCCTTTGGCATTCAGTTTTCTCTGAGGCAGCGGCATTGAGAATATAGCGTAATACTGTAATAAGCGTCTGAAGCATTCATACCTTAAGATCACAAAGCAGTTTAATTGCAAATAAGAATGACGGTTTTTGTTCGTAGCTATTATTATCCCATATTACATACGATTGACTAGAAACAGTACTAAATGATACAAAAATAGAAGAGCTACAGCAAAGGAAAATCTTCTGATTGCTGTTCTGAACTTATTCTTCCACACTTGCTATAGTCAGATGACCTTTGATCAGTGAAAAATTTGTTTCCAAGAGAACACAGATTTGTTTATTACATAAAGCAAAGTTCTGTTCTTATAGCCTAGTCTTTCAGTCTTATCCCTAGAAGTCTTTATTTTTGTATTATTCTACAGTTAAAAAGTATTTTGTGATCAGCAGGAAAATGGTCAAAGTCATGGCTAGTTTATGCAGAAAAACAAGTACAACACATCCCTGTTCCCCTGAAAATAATTTTGGTGCAACTTCCATGGTAGCTTTCAACATATTTGGATCTATTGGACGCCTAACTCTTGGTACCAAAGCAGATATCAATAATGGAGTGTAACTTGCAGTGATGGTACCAGTGCTTGTTGCAAAGATATGGAATCCTCTGTATTTTGTTTTATTTTGAGGATAATTTCAGATTTTTTCCCCATCTTGCAGTTATTTATCATCACCTTAATGCAAGACTGACATTGGGCTGCACAGCTCCAATTATGCACCATCACAATGTTAGATGTTATGATATGAGACATAATTTATTTCTCCAATAATTCATTTCTTCAGTGTGTGAAGATTTTGCAGGCTTCTGACTTTCCAGGCTGCAAATTCTCTCTCTCTCTTTCTCCTATTGACCACTTGTTAAATCTTTTTGTTTGTTTCCCACCTTTCCCCTGGGACCCACAGACAGACAGCCTTGCCAGATTCATTTTCTGATCAAAGCTGTTTGATTTGGTCAATTTTGCCACATTGGAGACGTTCTCTATTACAGAGATAAATAGCCTTGGGCTAACTGTCAACGAAAACTTGTAAGCTAATAAATTATTCCAATTTCTTCCTGCGGATTTCTCTGGAGACAGCCCTAGGAAATACACTTTTTGATTAGTAAATTTCTCTGTGTGTGTGTCTGGACATTCAAATGTGTCGACTTTGATTAGCACCATTGCTTTTCAAGTAGATGCTGGCTGAGGGGCTGTCAGTTGCCGGCAGCCCTGATGCATAATGCATCAACTGGGCCCGGAAACAGGAGCCTTACCCAAGGCTAGAAAGGCGGGAAAATTGCCCCAACAGCCCTTTGCACCATGGGAGCAATCCAAGTTGCAAAGACTTTGTCATCTGCAGATACAAGGCCTTGGAGATCAAAGGAGCCTCAGGAGAGAGAAACCAGTAGGAACAGAGAAGGGCAAGGAGAGAGGCGGGCAACTTGCTGCCTCCCCCTTCACTTCCACACCTTTCACTATCCCCATAAAATGGCTTCCTCCCCCTCCTTTTCTTCCTCCTCCTCTTCTTCTTCTTCCTCCTCTTTTTCTTCATCCTTCTCCTGCTCCTCATCCTCTGAGGAGGATCAGATTTCACTTCATCTCCCACTTGGATTCCTGTTCATCTGCTGTTTGCCTAGTTAAGAACCTGCAGGTTGTTATAGAAACAATATTTTGGCTATAACAAATCAATCGGTGCGTGTGAACACAAACATACAGATCATTTATCAACTGCAAAATACCCTAAATTATGACCTTTCTAAAACCTATCAGAAGGGCGAGAGAATGCATAACGTAAATTAAACTTTGAAGGGTCAGCGATTTTTACTTTCACTATTCATCTTTCTTTCACCTTATAGGTTTAAGAACAAGAGTGCTGTGTAATTACATTTCAATGGGGTGCAGCGGTTCATTATTCTCTGCTATACCAATCTACTGCAACATTTCCAATGCAGTCAGGTACATTTTAGCAGATATTAGTTGCATAAGACCATACTTGCTCTTTTGGATGGATAACGTATTTTAATGCAAAACAGCACAATTGTCTCTATTTACAAAAGACAATAACAGCAGTTTTTTTTAATCAATATGCTTTTTTATATTTTATTATAAAAGTGATTAAGAGTGTTTTGTAGCTGCTATTCTGGTATTATTAGGCTTTCTTATTTTCCACTGGCTTTTTCCATCCCTGCTTTCACTGCCTCCCTGCTGAAATTTTGTTTTTGTGCTAGAGCCCACATCAGTGATGGAGATGGGCAGCTTCCAGATGAAAAGTCTTATGATGCCAATTATACACTTCTGCACTGTGATGGCTAAGCAGCATACAGTCACTTAAGTTATAGCCTTCCAGCTGAGAATTCATAGGCCGGCTACGAGTATTAGGGCTCTTACTCCATCTCTGCATCTAGAAGAAACGTTGCTGTATGCATAGCTTAAATAAATTTTAATCCAAATGGCATAAACATGCACAAAAGCATTTGAAGTGATATTACAATCTGAAACCACTTGAAAACTGTAGAGGCAAAATCAGCTTGTGAATATTAAAACTAGGTACCTTGGTGGAAATGCTGAATTTAAGCAGAATTCCAGACATCCTCAGGTCTACTAGGCTTTGAATAAAGGCTCACAAAATAACATTTTGTGACCAATTTCCACTGTTTATCTGGTTGGTAAGGCAGTTCTGTGATGTTCCCCATATCCAGAACCAGATGTGCCAGGAAGAGCATCAGATAATTAATTAATCTAATCAGCAGATGTATAGAAATCTACAGGCTGGAGCAAGTGAACTATTACCAGTTAATAGTTTTCACCTATGAAAGCACTTAACTCTTCTGATGTGATGTTCCCATCATGTTTCAATGGTTTATTCTCACATTTAAACTTATCTACATGTTTAGTTTTGCTGGGTTTAGGCCTGAAATAATCTGCTGATGCATGAATGCCTTGACAAGGGCAAGTAACGTTTTTAAGGATGAAGTCACTGCACTATGTGAAATCTGACAGGTCATTTTTGATTACTTTTGCTTAGACTGAAGGCTTTTGATGGTGAGTGCTTTGTGAATGTTGTCACCATTGCATATTACTTGTTTTTTGGCAGTTTTGTTTGAGGCTGGGTAGGAGGGCTTAAATTTTTATTGGTCATCCATCTGTAAGTATATAATTTTCTTTAGTATCAAACTGTCAGGTTCTCAACTATACTAAAACTCATTTTAATAACCCTTTTTCTCAACATGACCACCTCATAACTTCTTGAAATGCTTTACTACCCCGAATAGCAATATCATGAAGATAAAGTGTATGTAAAATGTTTGACTTTGAATGGCATAGTTTTGCAGATTTGTGACTTTGGATGCCAGAAGTTCAATTAGAGGATGACTGCTAAGTGCTTCCATTTAAAAGCTGATGAGCGCCTACTAAGGTCATGGAATGAACAGCACTAGGCTGCAAAAGCACTTTGTACATTATGGTCTACTTTCTTCTTCTAATAAAAAGTTCTTTTAATCGCACCGTAGCATGCCATGTCTCAAACAGTACCAAAAGAAGATGGCAAGCATATTCAAGGAGTATGGAAAAAATATGAAAAGATGACTGAAAAGTTGTAATGCATGATAAAAAATGTTTGCAATATTG